>CM029017.1:122238433-122582914 GCA_016801055.1 Panax notoginseng
TCTCCTTCTTGTGCTTAACGTTTAAACTTGACTCTGGACAAATTAGACTTTGACTTATCTGTGGAGACTCCGTTAGGAGAAACTTTCATTGCATCAACTATTTATAAATCTTGTTTGATCCAAGTTGGCACCATCACATTACCTGTTGACCTTATCTCTTTAAAGATACTTACATTTGACGTGATTTTAGGGATTGATTGGTTAACTACTCATCATGCCAAAATTGATTATTTTCGTAAGGTTGTTAGTTTTCATATTTCTAACCAACCTGTTATGCAAATTCAAGTAACTAAACCACAAAAACCAATCACTGTCATATCAAGCCATAAAGCCATTCGTTTATTGAAAAATGGATGTCTAGCTTTCTTAGCGCATGTTATGGATTTGAATAAAGACACGTCAAATTTGAATAATATTTCTGTTGTTAGTGAATTTCCTGATGTATTTGCTGAAGAACTTCTCGGTCTACCCCCAGAACGTGAAGTTAAATTCTTTATTGACCTTGAACCTGGTACAAAGCCCATTTCTAAAATCCCATATCGAATGGCTCCTATTGAACTTTAGGAGTTAAAGGTCCAACTATAGGAGTTGTTGGACATCGGTTTCATTCGTCCTAGTACATCTCCTTGGGGTGCTCCTATTTTATTCTTAAAGAAGAAGGACGGGAGTATGCGACTTTGTATTGACTACCGGGAATTGAACCATATCACCATCAAGAATAGGTATCCGCTACCTCGTATTGATGACCTGTTTGACCAGTTACAAGGATCACAATTCTTTTCAAAGATCAATCTTCGTTCTGGATATCATCAGCTGAAGATTAAAACTGAGGATATTCTGAAGACTGCCTTTAGAACTCGGTACGGGCATTATGAATTCCTAGTCATGTCTTTTGGATTGACTAATGCTCATGCGGCTTTCATGGATATGATGAACTGAGTATTCAAGGAATATTTGGATCAGTTCGTTGTTGTCTTTATTGATTCCATCCTATATATTTCAAAAGTCGTGAAGATCATGAGCACCATTTGAAGCCGTTACTCCAAAGGCTTCATGAAAACAAGCTATATGCCAAGTTGAAGAAATGCGAGTTATGGCTTGAGGAAGTAGCATTCCTTAGGCACGTGGTATCAAAACATGGAGTATCTATTGACCCGGCGAAGATTAAAGCAATACAAACTTGGGAGCAACCGAAGTCGGTGACCGAAGTACGTAGCTTTCTAGGTTTAGCTGGTTATTATCGGCGATTTGTGGAAGGATTTTCTCGAATCGCTACTACGTTAACTCAGCTGACTCGGAAAGATACAAAATTCGTATGGAGCGAGGAATACGAGAAGAGTTTTCAAGAGCTTAAGAGGAGACTCAATTTGGCACCTGTTCTGACAATACCATCTGGTTCGGATGGATTTGTTATCTACACAGCGATGCTTCAGGCAAAGGGTTAGGATGTGTTCTCATGCAACATGAGAAAGTCATAGCCTATGCTTCGCGACAACTCAAAGAATATGAGAGGAATTACCCTACTCATGATCTAGAGTTGGCAGCTGTCGTTTTCGCGTTGAAAATCTGGAGGCACTATCCATATGGGGAGAAAGTGGAGATATATTCAGACCATAAAAGCCTCAAATATTTCTTCACCCAAAAACAACTCAACATGTGACAACGACGTTGGCTCGAGCTGTTGAAAGATTATGACCATACCATTCAATACCATCCTAGAAAAGCGATCGTGGTAGCTGACGCATTGAGTAGAAGATCATATGCGGGAACGAGTGCGATGTTGTCAACACAAAGGCCCATTTTGTGTGATTTACAAAATATAGAATTCAAGACTCAGGGGACCCATGCGATGATGTCAAGAATATGCATAGAACCGACTTTAATCGAAAAAGTTAAAGTTGCTCAAGCCACAAACCCAGAGCTGATGCGTAGGAAGAAGAAAGTACAAGAAGGTGTTATCTCAGAAGCAAGAATCGATGAAGAAGAATACTTCGAGTCAACTCCAGATTTTGTGTTCCTAACGACTCTGATTTGAAGTACAAGATCATGATGGAGGCACACAACACGTCATTTGCAATTCACCCTGGAAGTACCAAAATGTATCGTGATCTTCGACATACATTTTGGTTGAGCAATATGAAGTGAGAGATCGCGAAGTTTATCTCGAGGTGTTTAACTTGTCATCGTGTAAAGGCGGAGCATCAAGTGTCAAAGGGTCCATTGCAACCACTTGAGATTCTGAAATGGAAGTGGGAACACGTTACCATGGATTTCGTTACGGGTCTTCCCAAGGTTTCTCAAGGTATAGATGCGATTTGGGTTATTGTTGATAGATTAACCAAGTCTGCTCATTTCTTGCCGATACGAGAGACTTATTCCCTTGAACGTCTTACTCTTATATACGTGAATGAGATTGTGAGGTTGTATGGCATGCCAGTATCCATAGTTTCGGATCGTGACCCAAGATTTACTTCACGATTTTGGGTTAGCTTGCAAAAAGCTATGGGTACGGATTTACGATTCAGTTCGACATACCATCCTCAAACGGACGGACAATCAGAGAGGACTATTCAAACTCTTGAAGATCTATTAAGACTCTGTGTTCTAGACTTCAAAGGGAGTTGGGATAAGTATTTACCATTGGTGGAATTCTCCTACAACAACAGTTATCAGGCAAGTATAGGTGTGGCTCCCTTCAAAGCATTGTATGGACGAAAGTGCCGCTCTCTAGTATGTTGGGATGAGGTGGGTGAAGCAACATTGTTGGGACCAGAGTTGGTACGTATTACTACAGAAAAGATCCAACTGATTCGACAACGTATACAAACGGCACAGGATCGACAAAAAAGTTATGAGGATCTTCATCCAAAGGACGTGGAATTTAATATTGGGGATCATGTATTGTTGCGTGTTGCTACATGGAAGGGAGTTACAAGATTTGGGAAAAGAGGAAAGCACAATACACGATTTATTGGTACATTTCAAATTCTTGACCGAGTAGGAAAAGTGGCCTATAGACTCGTGTTACCTCCAAGTATGTCTCGTGTTCATAACGTGTTTCACATATCTGTGCATCGTAAATATGTCAAAGACCCAAACCACGTTATTGAGTTAGAACTAGACGAAATAGCCAAAATTTAACGTACGAAGAGGTACCTGCCAAGATCTTGGATAGGAAGGAGCATGTCCTATGCACAAAGGTCATACCACAAGTCAAAGTTTTGTGAGGGAACCATGCTATTGAGGAAATGACCTGAGAGTTGGAAACAGAAATGAAAGCGAGGTACCCTCACCTTTTCAAAACACCAGGTACGTACGTTAATTTCGAGGACGAAATTTTATAAGGAGGGGAGGTTATAAGACCCCAACTTATTATAAATGAAATTGAATTTTCTCTATTTATGATTTTGAAATAGTAAGGGTCGATTTGATTAATATGGTTAGTTATGGGTAAAATGCGCAAATATTTTAAATACGCAATTGTTATAAAATATTCATTGTTGTCGAGAAATATTCGTTTGGTCGTTGAATATTCTTACTATCGGGGAATATTCGTACGACGGCGCAGCCTTGTGTGGGCCCATAACGGAAAGCGATTGGATGACAAAAACGACAAGTATAAGTTGTTTATAAATAACGGCGTAGTTGTTACCGTTAATACTGTTGGAATACCCGGTGGTTAAAACACAGTAATACGTGTTGTTGCACAGTAGCATACGGTATTGCACCAATTATTGATTCTTACGTAAAAAGGCACTACTCAATAATTGTTACAGTAATTACTGTTCAATATTTTATTTTATTGAATCAATAATTGCTACGTTGATATTTTATATTATTATTGTTTCAATAATTGTCACTACACAGTATTTTTTATTAACAGATCAATATTTTATATTATTTGAATAATATTATTAGATAGCATTATTAGCAATGTCTAGAAAGTTCTGTCTAAGGAGAGGTTTGGTCACCTAATTGCGCGCCAGTAAGGAGAAATCCTTATCGGAAAGCCCCCTCTTTCCTGGAAACGACCTGGTTGTCAGTATTGTGATTTTATAATATTATTTGTGAATAATTAATTATTGATTTATATGATAAGGAAAATATTCATTTTATGTGGATGTAGATGGAGAATAATTTTTTAATGTGACAATTGTTGAAAATTGATATTTTAACTTTTCTGATAAATAATTCATTTAAATATATTATTATATTATAATAATATAATAATGCACTACAAGAAAGCCGACTAAATCTGACGGATATATGTTCGACGGACACAGTCCTTTGAAGATAAAATTTATTCTGACGGAGTATTCAGTCGAAGATACTTCAGTCGAAAATACTTTAATTTCGACTGATGTTCGTCGTACATTTATGTATCCCATTGGCGCCAATGTTCCCACCAGTGCGAATATTATTTTCGACTGATTAGGATGTATTCCGACAGAAGATTCAGTCGAAGATACCTTACGTACGACGAAAGTTTGTACGACGGACATTCCGTCGAAGATAATCCTAAAATCTAATTAATCGGTACGTCTTTCCGGCCCCCTCGTTTCTCTAGACCTTAATTATAATCTCATTTCTCTCTTTCTCTCTCTCTCATTTCTCTAGATCTAGCTCTCAACCACCACTTCGATCTCTCTCACTTCACTGCTCTCACACCACCACCATCGCCGCCACCACCACGTACTGCCACCACCACCACCACCACCGGTTCCACCACGTACGTCCACCACCACCACCACGTACTGCCACCACCACCACCTTCGATTCCACCACCACCACGTACTGCCACCACCACCACCACGTACTGCCACTACCACCACCACCATCACTGTCGATCGGTTCCACCACTAGTAAATGCCACCAACACCATCGGTTGAACCACCATCACTGACACCACCAGCAGCCACCACCAGGCACCACCGTCTGTTAGTTGCACATTAATTCAATTTCAAGGTTAGTTTTTTGCCAAGTATTAGATTTTTAGGGTTAATTTGTTGCAAATTGTGAAATTTGTGGCTTAATTTGTTTTAGGTTTAGTTTAATTTGAGTTTGAATATGAGATTAACCCAATTTAGATAATATGTTGTTGCTGTGAATTTGTTGCTGTGAATTTGTGGACTGTATATTGCTGAAATTGGAATTTTGATTTTGGGTTTATGGACTGCATATTATTTAAGTGCATATTATTTGGAATTTGGAAATTGCAGAATATTGATATCAAATTTGGGTTCCTTATCATAATGTAACTGATTTTAGGACTGTTTTTAATCTTGATATATTTGTTATTTACGACTGAATTTATGACAGAAATTCTGTCAGAATTATGAAATTGCAGACTTGCATATATTGTATTAGTAATTAGTTTCCCAATATTAATAAATCATAAACTAAGTACCATTTACTTAGTTTCTTACTACTAAAATAAAATAAAGTAAATATAATTTAATTTAGTTTATTAAATAAAATAAATTTTAAAAATAAAATAAATAACATAATATAATACAAAACAAAGTAAAATAAAATAAAATAAATTAAATTAATTTGAATAAAAAAAAAAACTTTGATTTAATCTAATAAATAAAATACAATTTAATAAAAAATAAAATTAAATAAAAATAATAAAATAAAATAAAATAAATTTAATTAATTTAATTTAATTTAATAAAAAACATTAAAAATTATATATATATATATATATATATATATATATATATATATATATATATATATATATATATATACAAGATTCCATAAAATAAAATAAGATATTTTTAATTACGAAATCAAATTAAATTAAACTAGAACTTTTATAATATAATACAAAATAAAATAAAAAGTAATAAAAAATTTAATTTAATTTATTTTAATAAATAAAATAAAATAAAATGATTTAATTTAATTTAATTTAATAAAGTAAATTTAATAAATAAATAAGCCAATTATATAATATACTACAAATTAAAATAAAAAATATATATAAGTAGTCTCTATAGATTTTAAATAACAATTTTCATAAACTAAGTACCACTTACTTAGTTTATCATCATTGGCAAAATAGCAGTTTATAGCTAGAAGTGAATGTCAAACAGTAGTCTCTATAAATTCTAAATAACAATTCTCATAAACCAAGTACCACTTACTTAGTTTATCATCATTGACAAAATAAACTAAGTATAGCTAGAAGTGAATGTCGAACAGTAGTCTCTATAGATTCCAAATAATTAACAATTCTCATAAACTAAGTACCACTTACTTAGTTTATTATCATTGACAAAATAAACTAAGTAGCATTTGCTTAGTTTGCCACAATTTTCAATATATAAATGCAATAATACTCTCCCTACATATGTGTACTCTTTCTTGTATGCAGGTTTCGACATAGCAGTTGCAGCTAAATAGTACTCCAACCGGTTCCTCGGCAACAATTAAAAAAAAAGGGGTCGTAGTTCTTGTTTGTGTCCTATACTCGAATAATAAAGGTAATTGAATTACTGCAGACATTCCTCACTGTTCCATCATAACAGATGGCAACATCCGGAAGGAGTGCCAGTAAGTTGTTGAACAAAGTTCTAGGTTAAGCAACCCTCTAAATGAGCGAACGATCACTTCTCCCATAGGAATGAATCATCTCCCCATATGGGTCCAATCCATGATATAAACAGCTTCTCACCACTCCGAATTCCTTAGATGGGTAGTTCTCTCCGAATGTCTCACCTCTTGAATGAGAACTATCCATTCGAGGAATTCGGAGTGGTGAGAAGCTATCTATATCATGGATTGGACCCATATGAGGAGATGATTCATTCCTAGCAGAGAAGTGATCGTTCGTTCATCTAGAGGGTTGCTTAAGCTAAAACTTTGTTCAATAGCGTAATGGAACTCCTTCGGGATGTTGTCATCTGTTATGATGGAACAGTGAGGAATGTTTGCAGTAATTGAATTAACTTTATTATTCGAGTATAGGACACAACAGGAACTACGACCCTTTTTTTTTGCCCGGTTGCCTACTCAAGTAGAGATTCCACATAAATTCTCATAAACTATGTACTATACTTTGAAACTTAGAAACCCATTTAACATACACTCAATAGGGGTGAATGTTGAACAGTCCCCAGTTTGGGACTGTTATTGGATGTTATGTCTCTCACTTAGGCCGGTGCAAATACGAAACGGTACATTTTTTGTTATTTTGAGGATTAGTCGACTGTTATCTCTATATGTTCTCCGAGTGCATACATAGATTAAGTTATCTTAGTCTATTTCGTGTGCTTGGAGACCATGGGGAGGTGCTGCCGAAATTTTCTTGAAACTCATGAAACGTACTCAACGTGTTTGCACTAGTGACGAGACACATCCAATAACGGGATAGAAGCCTTACCCCTGTCCTGTAGAGATACTAGGTAAATCTAATTCACGCATGAATATCCAAATTAACTTAATACGTACTTCTGTGTAGTTAAAAATGTCAATCGACTAGAGTTGGATGTACTGTAGGATACCCATTAATGGGAGGGGATTAGTCTCAGCTTATCGTGTTGGGGTTTTAGATTTCTTGAACAAAGCACTAGAACATACAGATGATCTGCACGGGAAGATGCGATGCCCGTGTGTCAAGTGTAAAAATCTGATTTGGAAGAAAGTCGACGAGATTAAATTCGACTTATTTTCTCGTGGATTTGTAGATGGGTACCTCGTATGGACTCATCACGGGGAATCAGAAGTGAGTAAAAATATTATGGAACAACCAATTCCACGGGATTCATACGTCGAAAACTATGATCCAGTTGAGATGTTAGTTGATGCTTATGGCCCTACTACTATTGACTGGGCTGAATATGAACCTTCTTCAAGTAGTGCGAAGCAAGTGTCAAATGATACAGTTGCTGCCTTTTACAAGTTGCAATCTGAATCTGGGGTCGCGTTGTATTCGGGAAATGATACGAACACCAAGCTTTCTGCAGTGACAACGCTCTTACACTTCAAGAATGAGCACGACTGTAGTGAGAGAGGTTTCAACGATTTGCTCGCTCTAATTGGACAGTTCTTACCCAAGGATCATACTCTTCCTGCGAATTATTATGAAATGAAGAAGATGGTCAAGGGGTTAAATATGGGGTATCAGAAAATCGATGCTTGTGAGCAGGATTGCATGTTATACTATGGGGAGGACAGAGATAAGGGACAGTGTGATATATGCAGCTTATCGCGCTAAAAGGTTACAAAACGTGGGGGGGAAGGAGAAACATGTTCCCAGGAAAATCTTACGATACTTTCCACTTGTGCCAATACTTTAGCGACTATTCATTTCGTCTCATACGGCTCAACATATAAGTTGGCATCGAACAAGGGATGTCGTTCCTGGTCAGCTGACTCACCCAGTGGATGGAGATGAATGGAAGAGATTTGATATAAATTATCCTGAGTTTGCGGAAGAAGTTAGGAATGTTAGGCTTGGCATGGCTACTAATGGCTTTTGCCCTTTTAGTAATTTTAGTCAGCCGTACTCAGTTTGGCCAGTCATTATGGTCGCTTATAATCTTCCACCGGCAATGTGCATGAGGGACCGTATTTGTTTTTGACTTTACTCGTTCCGGGGGATAAAAATCCTACAAAAGATCTTAATGTGTACCTTCGACCGTTAGTGGATGAACTCAAGATGTTATGGGAGACAGGGGTTCAGACGTATGATAAATCGATATGCGAGAATTTTGTGATGAAAGCAGCCCTGTTATGGACTATCACTGACTTTCTGGCTCTTGGGATGGTTAGTGGTTGGTCAATTCACGGGAAGCTGTCTTGTCCAGTGTGTATGGGGGATGTGCAAGGCAACCAATTGCAGCGTGGGCGAAAATGTAGTTTCTTTGGTACTATCATAGATTCTTGCCTCTTGATCACAATTATAGAAAGATGTCTGCACAGTTCAACAGAAAGATAGAGAAGAAGGGGATTGTTGGTCGGCTGTCGGGCAGTGAGGTCTTGGAGTGGTTGAATCAATTTGATTTTCCTTTGCCGAGGAAGGAACACAGTAAATTGAGAGCAGCCGGGTACGGGAAGACTCATAATTAGACACATTTACCTATATGGTTTGAGTTGCCGTATTGGGGGACACTTTTAGTTCGTCATTGTATAGATGTCATGCATACCGAAAAGAATGTTTTCGAGAACTTATTTTACACCGTGTTAGATGCGAGTGGTAAAACTAAAGACAATGACAATGCTCGAAAAGATTTGGAGGCATTAAACATTAGGCCAGAATTGTGGCTTCGCCCTAACACTACGAAACCTAAAGCTCCATTTAGTCTTACTAAGCAACAAGTTGAAGACGTCTGTAAGTGGGTTAGTGGGTTGAAGCTCCTAGATGGATATGCGTCGAACATAACACGTTGTAGTAAGGTTGAGCAATTGAAAATTTCTGGATTCAAGAGTCACGATTGTCATGTATTCATGCAGAAGTTGATTCCAATTGCATTTCGTGAGATGTTACCCAGAAAAGTTATGGATACATTGACCGAACTGTCAAATTTCTTTCGAGATATTTGCTCAACTATAATTAAGCACAGTGATGTCGAGCAGATGGAGAAGAATATTGTGCTTACCATGTGCAAGCTTGAAATGATCTTCCTTCCAGGATTTTTTAACTCGATGGAACATCTGCCTATTCATCTGCCGTATGAACTCAAACTTGGAGGACCGGTGCAATATCGGTGGATGTATCCTTTTAAGAGGTAATATATAAACTGCTATAATTGCTCTATCCTGCTCATATTAATAATACTTCACTAAGTCTGCATATTATTTATCATAGGTATATGCGCCGATTAAAACAAAAGGTCAAGAACAAAGCTCGTGTAGAGGGTTCTATTGCTGAACGATATACAGAGGAAGAGCTTGTCAACTTCTTCTCATTGTATTTTGACAATGTTGTCTCAACGAAGCACAACCGTTTAGGAACGAATGAGGTTGTTGGTCCAATGACTCATGCTGATGATGAGTTAGCTGTATTCACATATCTAGCTAAACCATTTGGTCCTGAGACTCTAACTTACTTAAGCGACAAAGAGTTGAAAATTGTATCTACATACGGGCTTCTAAATATGCCCGAAGTATCATCATACATCACGTAAGTCTAAGCTTATTTGCTCCAGTTAGTACAATTTACAAGTGTAGTCATCTCTATATATGTTAAAGACATTTTACTAATATCGCAGTTCATTCGAAGAGGAAGCGTAGGCTTCTAACCCAACTTTTACTGCAGCAGACTTGGAAACATTCACTAATGCTAATTTCCAACAATGGTTTAAGAAAAGGGTTGAAGCGGAGAGTATTTCTGAGCGTTTTATAGATATCATCCAAGGACCTGCTATCAAGATTCTGAGTCCAATTACTATGGTCGTTTACAGGATGTAGTTGTGCTCAATTATCACGGTGGCAAAAAGGTAGTTACATTTAAGTGTAGTTGGTTTGATACTGAAAAGGGGTTAAAGTTGATCGTAATAGAATCACAACCGTGGATATCAAGTCGGTGTTAAATTCTGATGACGTGTACATGTTAGCAAGTCAAGTGACTCAAGTGTATTACGCTCCTAATGTCGTAAATACTCGAAGCCCCTGGTACACAGTAGTCACTACTAAAACACGCTCATTTAATGCTGATAACATGTTTGGTATAGATGAGGCGTTGCAAGAAGATGTGAGTAACCCATTGGCCATAGTGTTCCATGCTGAAGATGTGGTGAGTACTGATGTCATTGACATACCTAACGATGAGGATGTCGAGGCCACCGTACACATGAATGATTATGTAGTCGTTGAGGATGATAACGATGACGAAACTGATCTTGAAACTGAGGATAAGGAAGATACCGAATCCAAGAATGATATACACGTTAATTCTGATGGGTTTGATGACGTGCGTAATTGAAAATGAGATTTCATATTAGTCCTTACCACATATTGTTAAACCTTACATATTCGTAATCTACCAATTTTGTTATTATAGTAGGATATTCATGGCTAGACATAGCGGTGGAGGTCGCCGAGGTGGTGAGCGATCCGGTACTGGAGACGGTAGCCATGATGGAGGCTCTTCTTCAGGCGCGAGTAAGTTATCTTAACTAGGATTTAAATATATCTCAAGCTGCATTAATTACAATGATTATTGAAGTACTATGTTAAATACAATTATTACAGATGCACCTCGTCGACGACACCGAGGGACGAACCTCGGTATCTTTGGTCGTCCGCCGGCAGTGCCACTTACAGTACCGGTGGATGTCGTTTTCCAGCAGTAAGTGTTAATATATTTGTACTATTTCTATCAGTTATTACAAAACACAATTCATATAACACATATTGTTATACTTTTTTTGTAATATACTAGACCTGGTGGCTAAGGACACCCTACATGTGATTTATTTGACGCAACTCCCGAGAGGGTGCATGCGATTCAGTCAGTATGCGCGGTACGATGCAACTTTTATGCAGACTGTCTTGCGGGAGTTCCACGTATGTTAAGCATATTATCACCACATAGTTGTATTGGGATGAAATCAAATGTTCTTAATTTTAAATAATCTTTTGTTATAGGTTTATTATCGATTTGACCCGAGCATCTCTCAGCCAGCTGGCGATGCTGTGATTGAGAATCACGTCACTGCGAATTACTCTGGATGGCTGTATGAGATGCGACAGAAGGCAGCCCTGGCAGTTGTGGACCAGCCCGTAACCACCATCTGAGATCATCAGCCCCGCATAGTCTTCGATTTAGCCTGGGAGGCTATGTGTGCACACTGGGAGGCTGATAACTTTAAGAAAAAGTCCGAGTAGGCGAAGAAGAACCGTGGTCAGCTCCGGATAGTACACACCACTGGTTCTCAGTCGTTCGAGGAGGCGAAGACGGTAACTGCGTTGTATTTAGTTATTTATGTGTTAAGTTCTCACACAAATACTTAAGACCTGTTTTATGAATGTTTGTATTAGGCATTGGGGAGGACCTTGGGCCGACATCCTACCATGCTAGAGTTTTTGGATCGAGCCCACACGCTTAAGGACGAGAATGCTTTGTCTCAGGCAACTTTAGCTATACGGGTAAAACTCATCTTACTATTTAGCTTTTAATAATATTCAATCGTAAATAAAATGATATAATTAACATACGTATACGGAATACATTACAGGACCGATTTCAGAAGCTTCGGGACGAGCGTATAGCTGAGCTAGAGACTATTAGGAGGGGTTCTGAGCCGTTAGATTCTACCACCCCTCTTCCCGATATTGTATTAGATCGGGATGAGGAGCTGAGACTATGGGTCGCGTCTCAGGATCCCCCTACTAGCAGTACCGGCAGATATTGAGTGTTTGGTCTGCCGAGGATACCCGCATATACACTTCTTGGAGGTAATATTTTTTTATGTTTCACGAAATTATCCAAATTTATCACATTATACAAATTATTATTAGTAATCGAATTTATATCTCTTTATAGGCTCCAACCAGCGCCAGCGTCCGAGAGCACATGTCGGACCATCTCATACGGGCGCTGGCTTGGATGACGATATCTTCCGACGGCTGATAGGGGTCGTGTCGGATAGGTTCCATACCGATCCGGTCTTTTGGCGTCAGCAGTTGCCTTCTAGTTCTCGTTTTCACCAGATTACTCAAGATGTTATAGTAGGGGCCTCTGCAGAGAGTACGGGATTACCACGGGAGCAGTTCGACGCTTGGAGCGCCGAGATGCTCCGGATGGTGATTACCCTCTTGGAGGAGACTTTTCGTCCGCCCCCACCTACTCAAGTATTCTTATTGTTTATGTTTTTTAATTAAGGCTAGCTAGTTTGTTAATTCTCACATATATATATATATATATATATATATATATATATATATATATATACGGACTAATGATTTATACTTTTGATTCTATCAACAGGGTGGCGATGGCGACCAGGCTGGCGATGATGAGCAGGAGCACGAGGCTGATGATGATACTTTTACTAGTTTATAGTTCATTTATATATATATTCATGTTATTGTAGAACTTTTGTATATATTGTATTGTCTAATTGCGTCTGTACAACTATTGTAAATTATATTGTTTAACATTTATGGAACATTAGCTTATATTTGTAATTGGTTAGCTTATAATACGTTTTGGTGGATATTTGAATGTGAATGTGAATGATAATGAGTTGAAAATTATGTTTTAGTGCTACGTTGAATATTTGAATGTGAGATACAGGTTTATATTACTGTGTATTGGGTTGTGACAGGTTACAGGTATATTAATGGGTTTAAACACCTAGAAACTGAACTTTTAAAATCTGCAGTAAAAAAATCAGTTATTTCCGACGGAATAGAGTATTTTCGACGGTACTTCCCTCAGAGATAATAAATAACCAATTTTTAATAAATACCAATATGACCCAGTTATGAGTCGGACATAAGATAAATTCGACGGAATATATCCGTCGTACTAATTATATCTCCGACGTAATGTCCGTCGAAGTTAATAAATAGACAATTATAATAAATATCAATTGAATTTAGTTTTTCGTCGAAAATAGTTTATGTTCGAGGGAAGTAGTCAGTCGAACATAGCTACTGATATATTCGACGAAAAAGTTTCATCCTATATATTCTGTCGAAGATAGGGTAGGTTCGACGAACATTCGTCGGAGATAAGTTCGTCGTAGATAATAAAATATCCGACGGATGTTTTAACGGAACTTATTTTCGACGCGAATATTTACGACGGAATCTCTGACGACTATTTTCGTCGCAAATAAACTAGTTTCGACTGAATAGGATTATGTACGACGGAATATTCCGTCGGAATTAGCCAGTTTTCTCGTAGTGATGGTGATATTTTTACAATGAATGTGGGATATATGAATAAATGAGGAGTATTTTTGTTTTTAAAAATATTTAAAACATGTTTTTCATGTTTGTAGACCCCATTTTTTGACTGAAATTTGATTATAGCCTGTAAAATCGCCCGTATGTGGATTTCGGTCAATTTCTGTTTGAAATTTGTAAAAACTTAAACTTACAAAGTTGTAGAGAATTGAATTTCCTGTGGAATTGACATAAGATTCAAATTTTTCTGATAAAAGGGCTATTTATTATGAATTATTGAAGTTCTAGAATAATTGATTTTTAAAGTTTTAGTTATTTTTTTAAGAAAAACGTTTTTATTGTTTTGGTGGGCCCCACAAGTGTTGTAAACATGCAAATTTTAGATGTCAAGTGGTGGGCGTGAAAATTTTTATAATATATTAATATTTTATTAAATTTTCTGCTTTGGTGTTCTAAGCATTTTCCTATAAATAGGGTGCTTAGGTTAGAATTGAAAATCACACCAGAAACTAAAGTTTTCTCTCTATATAATATCGAGTGTATTTTTGTGAGTACTTTGATACTTTGAGTGTTGCTATACGGTGCAAGTTCCTTCAGCACTATATCCAGTATTCCAGTCAGAAGTACTGTCTTTTCGAGGTAAGGGATGTTATTTTCTTTTATAAATAATATTATTCTTTCAATATCATTATGCCGGAATATTGTTAAGATTTTTCTTGTGAAATTATTGTCTTTTTGTGTTGAGGTTACTATTCACATATACGGTACTATTCACGTATACGGCACTATTCATGAATATGACACTATTCACCGAAAAATAAAATTTTCTCTTCTTTGTCCCGGATGTCTATTTTTGTTACTAGATTTGATTGTATCCATGTTTTGATATTTATTCTTGAATTTTACTCCACTATAGTATATTATGGGATATTTTTGAACATGGATAAACCGAAGTACGAATTCTTAATATTTGTTCTTTTGTCTCACCGGATTCGTTTTTTTTAAAATATTTTTCATCATCCTCAGTCCTAAATGATGATATAACTGAATATCTTTGGCCTGTATTGTAAAGATGAATGATTTTCTGATGAATATCTTTGGCCCGTAGTGTAAAGATGAACAGGTGTTGAGATGAACATGACCAACTGATGAATATCTTTGGCCTATAGTGCAAAGATGAATATTTGATTCAAGATGAATATTGATTGATGTTACAGGGATAAAATATTGATGATGGACTTTTAAATTCATAGATGATAGTAGATTTCATTCTCTACTTAACTCTTCTAATGAATTGTTATTTCCGCTTCGAGTATTGATCTGAAACTTGTTGTCTATTATACTCTATCAGATTTTTCCCTGTTGACGACTAACGATAATTTATTCTATATTATCTTAGTCATAATGTTCTTTACTGGGCTAGTTGAGCTCACCCTTTTCCTTTTTATTTCATTTTTCTTCTCAGGAAGCGAGAATATAGTAGGGAGTAGTCGGGGTGTGGAATGATGGTTCTAGACAGTTGCTTAGCAGTCTTCACTATTTTGTAAAATAGCATATCAATAATTGTAATAAGGACTTATTTGAGTTTAAATACTGTCTAGAAGACAATATTTGTATTTAAACTCTCAGTTTATGTGTTGTCGTATTTTGCACGACAATTGTATTAATAAAGTTGTAGTTGTTTCTGTACCATGTATTTGGCGACTCAGAATGGGTGATGTATACCTATTTTGGGGGCGTCACAGGTAATATGTCATTCAACAAGTGCTTGTGTGATTTGGGGGCAAGTGTGAACCTTATGCCGTTATCAATTTATACAGAATTGGGTTTACCAGCTCCAAAGCCTACGAATATCTCTTTACAGTTGGCGGATAGATCGGTCACGTACCCAAGAGGCATTATGGAGGACATATTGGTTAAGGTAGACAAGTTCATATTCCCCGCGGATTTCATTATTCTGGATTTTGAGGAAGATAAGAACATCCCAATTATCCTTGGGAAACCATTTTTAACCACGGGTAGAACACTCATCGACGTGCAAAAAGGTCAATTAACGACGAGGGTCCAAGATCAAGAAATAAATTCAATGTGTTCAAGGCCATGAAATTTCCTACGGATGAAGAAGATTGTTTCCGGATGGATATTATTGATCAGATAATCAGCAAAGACATGGGAAAGAGTTTGGTTAACGATCCATTGGAAACGACACTATTGGGAGATGAAGACTCAGATGATCCAGAATTTGTGGACTACTTGCAGATGCTAGACTCCTGGCCACGAGTTAGCAGATTTAGAGCACCATTTGAACCATTGTACACGGATGAAAAAGCCACAATAAGGTTAAAACCATCATTGGAGGAACCACCGACTCTTGAACTTAAGCCACACCCTAAACACCTCATGTATGCATACTTAGGCCATTCTAATTCTTTACCTGTTATTATTTCTGCTGCACTTAATGAATTGCAGGAAGAAAAGTTGTTGAGAGTGCTTAGGGACCACAAATCGGCCATAGGATGGACAATCGCGGATATCAAAGGAATTAGCCCATCCTTTTGCATGCATAAAATTCTGATGGAAGACGATGCAAGACCGACAGTGGAGCAACAGAGACGGCTTAACCCAATCAAAAAAGAAGTGGTCAAGAAAGAAATCTTGAAATGGTTGGATGCGGGTATCATTTACCTGATTTTAGACAGTAATTAGGTCAGTTCGGTGCAATATGTGCCAAAAAAGGGAGGAATGACAGTGGTTCAGAATGATGACAACGAGCTAATTCCAACAAGGACAGTGACTGGTTGGAGGGTTTGCATGGACTACAGGAAGTTGAATAAGGCGACCCGCAAAGATCACTTTCCGTTGCCCTTTATCGATCAGATGTTGGACAAATTAGCGGGACATGAGTACTACTGTTTACTGGATGGCTATTCGGGTTATAATCAGATCGTCATCGCTCCTAAAGATCAAGAAAAGACTACGTTCACGTGCCCATACGGCACATTCGCATTCAGGAGAATGTCGTTCGGCTTGTGTAATGCACCCGCTACCTTCCAGAGGTGTATGATGGCCATCTTCTCAGACATGGTGGAGAAAAATGTGGAAGTCTTCATGGACGACTTCTCTGTCTATGGGGATGATTTTGATGCATGTTTGGAGAATTTGGTAATGGTCTGACAAAGATGCATAGACACGAATTTGATACTTAACTGGGAAAAATGTCACTTCATGGTAGAAGAAAGCATAATTTTGGGCACAAGGTCTCGTCTCAAGGGTTAGAGGTTGATAAAGCGAAGCTGGAAACAATTGAGAAATTCCTCCATTAAGTTCAGTCAATGGAATTAGAAGTTTTCTGGGACATGCTGGGTTCTATAGGAGATTCATAAAGGACTTCTCTAAAATTGCAAAACCTTTGTACAGTCTTTTAGAGAAGGAGTCGGTGTTCAAGTTTGATGAAGAGTGTAAATTAGCATTCGAGTTGTTGAAGAAGAAATTGACCAAAGCTCCCATCATTGTCGCGCCGGATTGGACAATGCCCTTCGAATTAATGTGTGATGCAAGCAACTATGCAGTTGGGGCTATTTTGGGTCAACGCCGAGAGAAGGTATTTCATGCCATATATTATGCAAGTAAGACACCCACGGAGACTCAAATGAACTACACAACTACGAAAAAAGTATTACTTGCAGTGCTGTATGCGTTCGATAAATTTAGGGCGTACTTGATCGGGACAAGGGTAATAGTTTATACAGATCACTCGGCCATTCGTCACTTAATTTCGAAAAAAGATGCTAAGCCACGCCTTATCCGATGGATTCTCCTTTAACAAGAGTTTGATTTAGAAATAAAGGATAGAAAGGGGACAGAAAACCAAGTCACTGATCATTTGTCTAGGCTGGAAAATCAGGGTAAACAGGAAGAGGACAAGTTTGTAATCAACAAGTCATTCCCGGATGAGCAACTGTTTGGGTTAAATGCAGAATTTCCATGGAACGCGGACTTCGCGAATTATCTAGTGAGCAACATGCTTCCCCCTGATCTTACACAATAACAGAAAAAGAAGTTTCTCTATGACGTCAAGTGGTATATGTGGGATGAGCTATACATATTCAAACAGTGCGCCGACAAAATGATTAGAAGGTGTGTGCCTTACAGCGAGGTGAATAATATACTGCATGAATGCCAATCGTCGGCATATGGGAGACACTATGGTAGTGAGAGAACAGCGGCAAACGTCCTTCAAGTAGGGTTTTATTGGCCTACATTATTTAAAGACGCCCACCAATTTGTTAAAACTTGTGATAGATGTCAACGGGTGGGCAACATATCAAAAAGGAATGAGATGCCACTTCAAACTATTTTAGAAGTAGAGATTTTCGATGTATGGGGCATAGATTTCATGGGGCCATTCCTTTCCTCATTTACCAATCAGTACATTTTGCTTGCGGTAGACTATGTATCAAAGTGGGTGGAAGTCGTAGCACTCCCGACGAACGATGCCAAAGTGGTTCTCAAATTTTTGCAAAAGAACATTTTTACGAGGTTTGGCACGCTGAGAGCTATTATAAGTGATGAAGGTAGTCACTTCTGCAACAAATCGTTTACATCTCTATTGGCAAAGTATGGGGTCAACCACAAGGTAGCTACAGCATATCACCCCTAAACCAGTGGGAAAGCTGAGGTTTCAAATAGGGAGGTGAAGAGAATTCTGGAAAAGGTAGTGAATCCAAATCGAAAGGATTGGTCTCTCGGGTTAGACGATGCACTATGGGCTTACTGGACTGCGTATAAAACACCGATTGGTATGTCACCATACTAATTACTATACTGGAAAGCTTGTCACCTGCCTGTGGAGTTACAGCATAAGGCCTACTGGGCTATTCAGAAATTGAACTTCGATAAAGCAGCTGTGGGGGGAAAAGAGATTACTTCAGTTAAACGAGCTCGATGAATTCCGTCTTCACGCTTACGAGAACTCAAAATTATACAAAGAAAAGGTCAAGAAATGGCACAATAAGAAAATTATGCACCGAACGTTCGAGCTGGGGAAATCAGTACTGCTGTTCAACTCACGATTGAGATTATTCCCAGGCAAGCTCAAGACAAGGTGGTCGAGACCATTCACCATCAAAACAGTTTTCCCACACGATGCCATTGAACTCTACAGTCGAAATCCATTGGAAACTTTTAAGGTCAACGGTTGAAGCACTATTGGGGTGGCGAGTCCAATTGGGACATCATCGCAATCACTCTATCCGACGCACCATTAACATGGAGTAGTCAGGCTGAACGACTTAAAATCAAGCGCTAATTGGGAGGCAACCCAATCATCTTTTATTTTTCCATATTTTTATTCATAACTGTCAAATTATAGTTAGCATAAGTAGTAATTAGTAATATATAATAAGTTCTTTTACTGCTTAGTTTAGTTGCATACTCAAGATATTCTCTCCATCGTGTTGATGATCTACTCATAATGATTTTTTGTGGTATGGCAGGATGCTAAAGTGATTATAGTTTGGATTGGGAGGGAACAAACGAGCAGAACATACCAAGTACAGGAAAACTCACCCCCATCGGGGCGGGCCCTTTCAAGCTTAAACCCCCCGCCGGGGCGGGGGTCTCTAGGACAATTTGACAGGGTGCATGCCCGCCGGGGCGGGCTTCCACAGTCTATTACCCCCCTCCCACCGGGGTGGGGGTCCTGGAATCTGAACGGTTAGTTTCGGCAATTACACACGCCCACTACTCCCTCTTCCTAATTGAATCCCCAATTTCTCCTCACCTAAACTACCCATTCCCATACATAAACCCCACGATTGTACAACTCCTACCCCATTACTTAACCCCATCAACGTACACCACAACACCATCACTAGAAATTCTCCACCTCACAACCAAAGTTCATTACATACACTCAGTGCAAATTTAGAAAACTGCGAAGCGGGAGTCTCATTGACGTCAGTCTATAACAAGTGAGAATGAGCACCGGATCACCTATTTCATCTTCTCTTACCATATTTGCCACACAATTTGTCAAGTTTTAGGGAAGAAATGTGACGCCCCCAAAATAGGTAAACATCACCCATTCTGAGTAGCCAAATACATGGTACAGAAACAACTACAACTTTATTAATACAATTGTCGTGCAAAATACGACAACACATAAATTGAGAGTTTAAATACAAATATTATCTTCTAGACAATATTCAAACTCAAATAAGTCCTCATTATAATTATTGATACACTATTTTACAAAATAGTGAAGACTGCTAAGCAACTGTCTAGAACCATCATTCCACACCCCGACTACTCCCCGCTATATTCTCACTTCCTGAGAAGAAAAATGGAACAAAAAAAAGAATGAGCTCAACTAGCCCAGTAAAGAACATTATGACTAAGATAATATAGAACAAATTATCGTTAGTCCTTAACAGGAAAAAATCTGATAGAATATAATAGACAACAAGTTTCAGATCAATATTCGCAGCGGAAATAACAATTCATTAGAAGAGTTAAGTAGAGAATGAAATCTACTATCATCGATGAATTTAAAAGTCCATCATCAATATTTTATCCCTGTAACATCAATCAATATTCATCTTGAATCAAATATTCATCTTTGCACTATAGGTCAAAGATATTCATCAGTTGGTCATGTTCATCTCAACACCTGTTCATCTTTGCACTACGGGCCAAAGATATTCATTAGAAAATCATTCATCTTTGCACTACAGGCCAAAGATATTCAGTTATATCATCATTTAGGACTGAGGATTATGAAAAATATTTTAAAGAAAACGAGTCTAGTGAGACAAAAGAACAAATATTAAGGAATAGTACTTCAGTTTATCCATGTTCAAAAATACCACATAATATACTATAGTGGAGTAAAATTCAAGAATAAAGATCAAAACATGGATACAATCAAAATTAGTAACAAAAATAGATATCCGGGACAAAGAAGAGAAAATTTTATTTTTCAGTGAATAGTGTCGTATTCGTGAATAGTGTCGTATACGTGAATAGTGTCGTATACGTGAATAGTAACCTCGACACAAAAAGACAAGAATTTCACAAAAAAAATCTTACCAATATTCCAGCATAATGATATTGAAAGAATAATATCATTTATAAAAGAAAATAACATCCCTTACCTCGAAAAGACAGTACTTCTGACTGGAATACTGAATATAGTTCTGAAGGAACTTGCACCGTATAGCAACACCCAAAGTATCAAAATACTCACAAAAATATGCTCGATATTAGAGAGAGAGAAAACTTTAGTTTCTGGTGTGATTTTCAATTCTAACCTAAGCACCCTATTTATAGAAAAATGCTTAGAACAACAAAGTAAAAAATTTAATAAAATATTAATATATTCTAAAAATTTTCACGCCCACCTCTTGACATCTGAAATTAGCATGTTTACAACACTTGTGGAGCCCACCAAAATAATAAAAACGTTTTTCTTAAAAAAATAACTAAAACTTCAAAAATCAATTATTCTAGAACTTCAATAATTCATAATAAATAGCCCTTTTATCAAAAAATTCGAATCTTATGTCCATTCAATAGGAAATTCAATTCTCTACAACTTTGTAAGTTTAAGTTTTTCCAAATTCCAAATAGAAATTGACCGAAATCCACATACGGGCGATTTTACAGGCTATAATCAAATTTCAGTCAAGAAATGCGGTCCACAAACATGAAAAACATGTTTTAAATATTTTTAACAACAAAAATACTCTTCTTCTCATTTATTCATATATCCCACATTCATTGTAAAAATATCACCATTATTATATTATTATAATATAATAATATATTTAAATAAATTATTTATCAAAAAAGATAAAATATCAATTTTCAACAAGTGTCACATTAAAAAATTTTCTCCATCTACATCCACATAAAATGAATATTTTCCTTATCATATAAATCAATAATTAATTATTCACAAATAATATTATAGAATTACAATACTGACAACCAGGTCGTTCCCAAGAAAGAGGGGGATTTTTAATAAGAATTTCTCCTTACTAGCGCGCAATTAGGTAACCAAACCTCTCCTTAGACAGAACTTTCTAGACATTGCCAATAATGCTATCTAATAATATTATTCAAATAATATGAATTATTGATCTGTTAATGGAAAATACTGTATAGTGACAATTATTGAAACAACAATAATATAAAATATCAACGTAGCAATTATTGAATCAATAAAATAAAGTATTGAATAGTAATTACTGTAACAATTATTGAGTAGTGCCTTCTTACGTAAGAATCAATAATTGGTGTAATACCATGTGCTACTGTGCAACAACGCGTATTACTGTGTTTTAACCACCGGGTATTCCAACAGTATTAACGGTAACAACTACGCCGTTATTTATAAATAACTTATACTTGTCATTTTTGTCATCCAATCGCTTTTCGTTATGGGGCCCACACAAGGCTGCGCCATCGTACGAATATTCCCCGACAGTAAGAATATTCCACGACCAAATGAATTTTCCCCGACAACAATGAATATTTTATAACCACTTGCTTATTTAAAATATGTGTGCATTTTACCCATAACTAACCATATTAATCAAATCAACCCTTACTATTTCAAAATAATAAATAGAGGAAATTCAATTTCATTTATAATAAGTTGGGGTCTTACAAGAAACCTCTGTGCGCACCAAGTGTTTGATAGTTTGTGTGAACCAAGTTTGGGGGGGGGGAAGATTTTTTGTTCAGACATCCGGATTTCAATGGCATCTCAACCTACATCCAAACGACAACGGGGAGAAAGTTCAAGGCCAACTCCACCATCCCGAACCTTCGACTGACGCAAGTTCAAAAGTGCCACCTCCGCCGACTGGTACGACTACATGGTCATAAAGGCTGTTACACCGGAGCGGGGGTTGGCACCGGATGCTCACGACGGTGAAATGACGCAACAGATTTATCAGAAAGGGTGAACCAAGTTTACTGAGGAGCCCGAGGCCGTCGCTGTCAACGTGGTCGAAGAGTTCTATGCTAACGCCGAGGACAAGGCACCTTTCAACGCCTTTGTGCGGGGTAGATTGGTCCCGTTCAGTGCCAATGCCATCAACACGTATTATCAGTTGCAGGTGCCTAGACAATGTCAATATGCTCATTTGAGGGATATCGACCCTGACTTTGAGGAGGTCCTCAAAGAAATGACTAAGCCGGGAACAACATGAATAAAGGGTCAAAAAGGAGGCACGGTTTTTCACAACAAGGATCTTAGCCGGTATGGAAAATTTTGGTACGCTTTCTTATGTGCGAAACTGTTTCCTTCCACCTACACCTCTTATGTGACCAAGGAGAAGGCACTACTTCTATATGCGATTGTGCAAGATTTTGTCTTCGACGTCTGGGCCATAATCAATTTTTCCATTCGCCGATGATTACGAGGGAATTTTTCGG
Source organism: Panax notoginseng (assembly GCA_016801055.1). Taxonomy (NCBI): domain Eukaryota; kingdom Viridiplantae; phylum Streptophyta; class Magnoliopsida; order Apiales; family Araliaceae; genus Panax; species Panax notoginseng. Next base: position 122,261,744 of record CM029017.1, read on the forward strand.
GTTGCTTGCCACACCCATCACTCATTTGTGGGTTGTGTCACCAAGCAGTTGTGCGTTGGTCTGATGATGAACCCACCCTAATGTCGCTGCAGCTGCTAGATTCGAGAATGATAGTATGGTATTCGTTGTGGGCCGGAGGTGAATCACATCCTCGAGGGTTAGGTTTTGTATTTCCATCAACTTTAGAGGACGAAGCTGACGCTGAAGACACCTCAGTGGATGAGGATAAAACTATGGGAGAGCAAGGAACTGAGGTGGAACAATCTTCCAACGCCATATCTAACCCTCAGTTTCTTGCATTCCAACAACAAATGGAGGAGCACAACAAGGCAACACGAAGGGAGATGGGGTGTCTCGTAGTGAGACAAGACTATATGTTTGATGTAATGAACCTGTCATTCGCAACTTTGAACACGATGCTTCAAAATCTCAATCCTAATGCCCAGTTTCCATATCAATAACCGGGTCCAATGCCACGCTTTCCTCCAAGTGATTCGGAAGAAGAAGAACAACACAACACACCACCACTCCAGGTTTAAAGTGATTACAGGGAAGACCTCATATTTTGACTGTGTTATCTATCCAATGAGGGCATTGAAATTTTTAAGTTTGGGGAAGTTAGATTTATTTTTGCATTTCATGTTGCATGCATAATGTCATTAGTTAGGTTTGCATTTAGTTTTGGATTTTAGTTTTGCATGTAGTTTTTAGCATTTATGTAATCATATAGTCGCATAGTAGCTTAGGTACATATTTAGTTTTTATTGTTTGCATTCATATTATGTTGCCTTATGTTTGCTATATATATATATATATATATATATATATATATATATATATATATATATATATATATATATATATAAACATCGTGTTTGCATATGTCCAGCAGTGTTGTGGTTCATTTTTAGGGCCAATGATGAAATTGAGATTAAGTAAACAATCACAGTATTTTGTATTAGAACTTTAATGTAGTTTCTGTTATGAATTGGATCTTGTTCTTGTTTGAAACTGGTATAAGAAGGTTAGCATGTTAATAACATCTGTGTTGACTGATTAGTTTAAATTAATACATAAACAGTTTCTAAAGGATATTGTTAGTGTAAATGAGAGAATAACGATAATAAGCGGTGAAAACGACAAATTAGGCAAGAACCTAAGTTTGGGGGAAAGAGTAAGGTATATAAGCTTCAGAAAAAGAAAATAAAAGCTAGTTGAGTCTTATGGTGGGTTGAGGAGAAATACTCCCCATAAACACAAGCGTGAGATGGAGCGTAAAATGCACTCACCAACCATCTATCTTAAAAAAAGAGAAAAAGAAAAATAAAGAGAAGACGGGAAATATAGGCAAAGAGCCCCCGTGATTGGAAAAAGAAAGCATGGATACCCTATACGGACCCTTAGTTTTGGTAATTGTTTGATCTTAGTTCGAACTTGTTTTTTTTCAAAATTTTTGAGTTTATTCTGTATGAATCCTAATAAGAAATTGGTTATGTGTTGAATTTGAATTTAAATCAGTTAGCATGGATGTTGATCACACAAACACTATATCAGTGATGACAGTCTAAGATTTGAGGATTGATAAAAAGTTATTGAGGGGTTTTATTATGAAGTGTTGTAGTGTTTGCTTGGTTGTTCTGAGGCCGAAGGAATAAATTTGATTCTATGATACTGTTGGATTCATAAAGAGACAATTAGATAAAGTTCATCTCATTGCATTGCATTGCATAGCATATAGTTTGATTTGTGCTCGAGGACTAGCACGGTTTAAGTTTAGAGGATTTTGATAAGTGGATTTTATATCCACGAATTAACGTCCAATTTAAGCTTAATTATTGCTAAATCCTTGTTTCTATGTTCTTTTTTTACTTGTTTCCTGTTATTTTATGTATAGGATGGGTGGTGTGGTGTATGATTGAAAGAGGAAAGCATTTGAAGCTATTTTGGAGCAAGTTTGAAGTTTAAACCAAGTTAGAAATCAGAACCCATGCCCGTCGGGACGGGCCTCTTTTTATCTTACACCCTTGTCGGGGCGGGGGGTCTTCAGCCATGCGTGACAGAGCCTGAGCCCGCCGGGGCGGGCTATTCCTTTGTAAACACCCCCGTCGGGGCGAGGGGTACCGAATATGGAGTGTCCTGTCTTGCTTGAAACACTGCTGGAAAGAGGATTGTATGATTTTGGATAGCATATGGACTCTAATTTACATAGGATTTAGGCTAGAACTGAGTGATGGATATATATGGCTGAACAAACAACGAATTAGGAGAGGATGTAGAGCAATTAACAGACTTGGAGAATAGAATTTCATAGCGAGCAACGGAGTGTAGATTTTGAAGAACGATCGTATCGACTATGGTTTAATAAACTGGAATAGTAAGTTAAACTAGAATAAAGGTATGGTAATCTGAGTGATGCTTAAAGTGAAGTCGGAAGCCTAAATCTCCATTATTTGTTTAAAAATTCAGTTTTTAGCGTTTATTGATTGTGTGGTGATTTTAATATAAATTGAAAATTGATTAGTTTAATAAAATTAGGATTAAAAGAAAATTGATAATTGTGAAGTTAATTTATTGCTGAGTCTCTGAGGGAACGATACTCTACTTACTATTATATTACTTGTTGACCACGTATACTTGCGTGTTGTGCATAGTTAGATTTTAACCAACAGCTTCTAGCATGCAATTAAATTGTTCCTAATGTCCAGATCATCTACTCTCACATGTTTTCATATTTCACAACATCAAACTTCAACAAATTTCCACTTTTTGATTAATTTAGCATCTTAGAGGCATTTTATCAAACGTAGAGCATGCATTGCTTAATTCATTGAATTTTTGTGAATTTGATGCATGATTAACCCAGAACTTTTGTTGTTAACGATCTATAATCATCAAACAACAGTAACATGGCAACACAAAGCCACAACAAATCATTTACCAATTCAATATGCATTTTCTTCTCATTTTTCTTATAAAAATAAAATGGGTTCATGGATAACCTTTTGATGAATTCCTTCTTGGTTTAGTCTGATTCTCCTTCTCTTTGCTTGTCAAATCCTCAGTAATCCTCCAAAATTCATACTAACTCTCTTAAGCTCATAATTTTCTATTGGTTGAGAAGTTTTTAGCAAAAAGGAATGGTGTTTTGAGTGGGGAGTACTTAAAGAAATTATTAACATATGAACCCCCACCCTTTCAATCCCCAAGTCATTAGTTGCATCCAATTTAATCTCATTCATTAGTTTCATCACTTAATAAAAAGAAAGTGGGAGTTGAGAAAATGAAGAGATTTTAGGTTTAAAGAAAATGAAATACTCCCTCTTCTTCAATTTGGTAATACACGTAATATACTCCTCCACTTTGTCCCAAATTAATAGTCTCATGGGTCCCATCAGTTCAGCTGATTTCTATTTATAATTTTTTTTAATCAATTAATAAGCTATTTGACTATTTTACCCTCCGTAGCCAAACGTTTTTGATACTTATATCGATTCCTACAAAAGTCAACGTTCCGGACATCATGGGACTATCCGTTTCATTAAAATCATCTCTAAAATTCGTGGTTGACTTTTTCCCCGAAAAAGTCAACTGGTTGACTTTGACCAAAAAAGTAAACCGTGACATATTTTCGTGGTTACAGTCTAATCTGACTAATTTCGACGTTCCAAACTCGAATACGCAGTCCGCGTCTCTAAATTTCGCTCCGAACACTAGCTCATGATTTAATACGAACCCACGTAATAAAAAGAAGTAATTCCCCACTTAATCAATTTAAATAGTTAAATAAAACTAAACCAACCATTTAAATACATCTCATCACATATCTTAACATAACACAGATACATCTAATAAATGAAATCACACAAGAGTTTCACATAAGTTCGTTTATTGATAATTATAAAATTACATAGAAAATCTCGGATATTACAGATTTGAAATCTGATCTTTGGGCAGTTAACTTGTATGATGCTTATATTGCTAAAAATGGTTTAAAACCTACTGATGCATGTATATATGTGAGGATAGTATTTTTTATATAATGAAAGTCCATGGGTAAAAAGACCTTAAATTTGAGCATTCTTAATTTGCTTATGAAAGTAACTAGATACTTGATTTCATGATAAACCTATGAGCTGATTTTGTACCATATGTGCATATATTTGAATCATGTCAAACTTGAATAAAGAATGTGTTAGCTAATGTGCATCTTGTGCTTATAATACGTTATAAATAGGATTCGAAAGTGTTGATTTATTAACGTGGATAAACTACGCTTAAGGCAAGTATCTTTACTCTTTATATCTATTTATGCAATAAACATGTGTAAGTAAATTATTGAATTATATTCCGATTATACAAGCTTTTAAACTTTATTGTTATTAATCATAGTATTCATGCAAGTTCCCTAAACTTACTCAAATTATATTGTGCAAGTTTCCTAACCGTACTCAAATTACATTGTGCAAGTATCTGAACTATCCTTTACATTGTGCAAGTTCTCGAACTTTATTCGTTCATTGTTTATTAATATAGTATTACTGTAAGATTCATATATATATATTCTGTTCGTTAATTTTTAAGTGTGGTTTTTGAAAGTCCAATAATAATCTAGAAGGGGGTTAAATAGATTATTACAGATTAAAAAATTATCTTAGGCCTTTTTGATTTTTTGTATAATTAATTTGCAGTGTTAGAAATTAATATGCAAGACAGTAAAAAATCAATCACACAATGCACAGAGATTTTTCTGGTTCACAACATACATCCCGGGTATGCTGCTATGTCCAGTCTCAAGCTCCTCTCCAGGACTTGAGATCCTATTACTATCAGTAATAAATACTCCTTCAACAGGCGGAGAAGCCTTTACAAAGTTTTATAAACTTCCAACTGCTCCCAACTATTCTATCTTGGACAACAAGCTCCCCGCTCCCTCCTCAAGTTTAGTTGTACCTCTTTTGAGTTTAGTTCTATTCTATGATCTGATCTTGAAACAACAGCCTCTTTCTCACCTCACAAGTACACTAGAGATCTAACTTCCCGTTGACCTCTCTAAGACTCTGGTCTTGGTCGAAGAATTACTCGTCTTTCTCACAAGTACATAAAATAAACTAACTCTGACCTTTTCTCCTTTTTACAAATGACATTACAACAATATGCTTATTAAATAAGCAGATAAGAATTTAGTACAGATTGATACTTCTCAAATAAGCAAATAAGAATTTAGTACAGATGAATGCTTCTCAAATAAGCAGATATAATTTAGTACAGATTGATACTTCTCAAATAAGCAGATACAAATTAAACAGCAAATATATTTATAAAAGTTCAAGGACTATTATACTTGAGAAAATATGCTTCTTAGTAAGCAGATAGTAATTTGTGCTTTGATCAATAGTGCTTCTGTGTAAGCAAATATGTAAATTATGCACTGTTATAAAAGTTTAAATAACTTTTATATTTTGTGTGAAAAGATGCTTCTTGAATAAGTAAATAAGTCAATTTTAGCTTTTACTCAAAAATGCTTCTGTTTAAACAGATATATAATTTAATGCAAATTTATAAAGAAATATTTATTCTTTATGGAGTAAAGAAAAAGTCACTTTAAGTTTAAATAACTTTTAGAGTGAGAATGCTTCTGAGTAAGCAAATAAGTTATTTTAAGCTTTGAATCAAATATGCTTCTATTTAAGCAGATATATTCACTTAAGTTTGTGAAATAAAAGTTTAAATAACTTTTATATTATGCAACAAGTATTTTATGAATAAATAAATTTATGATCAAATACTTGTGATGACAGATATCAAGTATAATAAATAAATCAGTTAAGCAATACTTGATATAACAAATATTATTGTTTAACTCAAACAATATATAAGAATATTTTATCTATTATGTGAGCTTTTATAAATAATGTCACTCAGTACTATAAGGAATCATACCGTTCGAATTCCTCTTGGAAGAGGTGTATCTCCGTAGCCTTGCGGCGTCTAAGTACGATAAAATTTATAATTTCACAATTGATATTTATATATATTTTTTCAATAGATCACTACGATTCTCAAATTCGGTTCGGATGACTACTCTTTTTTTAGCAGTATCTCAGTGTTGTTTTGAGTCATCAAGTGTCGTATCTATTTTACGATATTTATATAAATAATATCAATAAAAGGTTACTGAATACTATAAGGAATCGTACGGTTCGAATTCCTCTCCGTAGAAGTGTATCTCCGTAGCCTTGCGGCGCCCAAGTATCCTTTTATTTGATAAATAGATGAAATATAGATATATAGAATTGTGTAAAATAATTTATATTCGTATATCTATAAATATAAATAAGCAAGAGATAATTCAAATAAAATAAATCAAACCACTTATCTCAATTTGCTTAGACCAATTTCTTCTTCTCAAATGATTAAAACTTTTATAAGAAGAGAGAAAAAAAAGCTTCATAGAGAGAGAGTATGTAGGAGAGAAATAAGTTTTTCTTTGTAAGTGAATTGGCAAGTTAGAAATAAAGAAAATACCTCCTATTTATAGATTTTTGAAATCGGAGGTAAAATTATAATTTGAAAAAATTGATTTTGAATGAACGGTTAGGATTGCTTTAATTTAAAATCTATGGTTTGGATTGAAAGAGGAGCACGCGGATTGGCACGTGTACCGCCTTCAAATTTCCGCCCAGGCCATGAATCATCAACTAGCATTTATTATTCCATTAATTCGGTCAAGATTGAGAAGGCAGCCAGCTCATGTTATATACACGGTTTTTGTCCCAAAATGAATATCACTCATATGGTTTAATAAATATGCCACCACATGTATACATAGTATATATGATGCACATGATTTTTATGTATGCAATCAAAACATATTTTCCATGACATTATTTTTGCCAGCACACTTCTTCATTTAATACATATATATGTATTATGTATGCAGTTTATATATGTATATATAATATACACACACGCACTCATTATATATATATACACTACACACATGTATATATATATATACACTCGTTATTATACATGCATGCTACTATATATATAATGCATGCTACTTATAAATAATATAACTTATTCACACACGTGCACTATTATAATATATAATACATTATACAAAGATTACATACTAACAGTATATATATTCGGTTAATATATATATATATATATATATAAGCAATAAAATAATTTTGCTCAAATTTTAAAATACTTTTTGAAATCTTTAAATAATATAATTAATTTGAAAATAAATAGAAGATACCCATAAGTAAAAATAATTTAATCAAAATCTTCATCTTCTTTTCAAATACGGTCAAACAATCATTTGATAATCAACATATGAATTTTGTTCCACAATGCATGACCCAATTTATTTAACACTTTAAAATATCAAGATCAATAAAATCAATTAAATAAGATTTAGAAAATATTTTTAGTCAAAATAAATAAGATAATTAAAACAATTATAATAAAAAGTCCTATGGAGTGGATTCTACCATTTTAATTAATTTATTTACTAATTATTGTTATCATCAAAATAAAACTAAAAGTTGGAGACCCAACAATCTCCCTCTTTTTGATGATGACAATCAACTAAAAATATTTTTCATAAAAGCTCCCCCTCAAGTTATGCAATCATCAAAAAATTTTAAATTTTTGAAAAAAAACTAACAATGCAACAATATATAACAGTTATTTTTCTTCTCCCCAATAATATTATTCTTCTCCCCCTTTGTCATCATAAAAAATGGGGGGGGGGGTGAAAGATAGTATAAATTACTTTTCAAAACCTGTAGAAGAAGTGATGATTTTTTTTAAAAAAAAGATTTAGTTGCCTCCTGCATGATTTGAATTTGTATGGTTGCTTTTGATTGACCAAAATTACTATACAAGAATGGAGATTATTTACCGTTAAATGTATAAAAATTTAAAAGAATGTTCCACATTAAATCTATTTTATATATATATATATATATATATATATATATATATATATATCCATATACATATTTTTTATATATTAAAAAAAATTATATATATATAGAGAGAATATATAATTATATATATATATAATTATAAAAAAAATTATATTTTTTAAAGAATATATTTAATATTTAAATCTATTTTTTAAAAAATAAAACATATATATATATATATATATATATATATATATATATATATATATATATAATTATGAGAAAATTGACATGTGCCACTTGTACTTCAACATTTATGATGACCTGCATAGTCAGAATCTTTTTTACCATATTTCATTTGTACCCCTAGGAAGATGTTTAATTCTCCCTTCATGCTCATTTTTAAAAACCTTACTCATGCTTTCAAGTAATCATTTCACATAGTAATATCAATAGACCCAACAATGATGTCGTCAGTTATTTTTACTAGAGTCAGCTCCAAGACATACCTGCAACATTTATCAATTTCAAGAACTGGTACCCTTTAATAAGAAGGGTCCTTTGGGTGAGTTTTCCATTTTGTATAAGGAAACATTTGTGTTTTTCTTTACAAAAATGGGTACAGGATAATCAATCTTAGTAGACAAAAGTATTTTATGAGTAGCAGGTCTATAAGATGCATGATTTACTTTATTATTATATCTTGAAAAACTTTGATGAAAGTTTCTATGAGATTTTTGACTTTTATTACAAAACTCTTTCCTTGTATTAATAATTGATGCAATGTACGTTCCTTTAAGCACCCAAATCATTTTTTCTTTATAATTTCCATTTCAAGCATTACACATGTGAAAAAGAATGACCATTTCTGTTACAGTAAGAGCATTTTGTAAATGGAGATGTGTAATTTTCTTTTTCTTTACTTTTAACATGATAAAGTCCTTTATTTTTAAATTCTCCAATATATCATAATCCTTCTTTGTTAAATCCACATCTTTGTTGATTAAGCATGAAATCAAGGTTTTCTTTCCCTTTTGTGAACTTAAGAACTATAAAATTTAAATCATCACGTTCTTTAGTTAAAATATTATTTTGATCTATTAAAGAAGAATCTTCATTTTGTTTTTCTAATTTTATCTTTAGAGATGCATTTTCAAAATTGAGATTTTTAATATTTTCACTTAACACTTGATTTTTTATTCGAGTATTTTAAATAATTACAGCAAGTGTTGAATTTTCTATTTCAAGATTTTTATTTATTCTTTTAAATTGTTCTAATTCTTCTTTTAAGGAATCATTTTCCAATTTTACTTCATTTAAACTTTCATTAGTTATAATCAAGTTTGCATTTTCCATTTCCAGATTTTTGTTAATTTTAATTAATTTTTCTAATAAAATTTTTAATTCAATAAAATCTTCTTTAATAATTTTATTATCTTCATATAAACCATTATATGCTTCTTGTAGTTTATGGTGTTTTTCATTTATATTATCTAAGGTATGCATGACAAATGAAGTACTAGACAATTGATGTTCAAAATGTACCTCGGATCTTGGTGATGACTCATTATTTGCCATTAAGCACAGATTTACAATTTCCTCAGTTTGTTCAGCAACTTCTTCATCATATCTTTCTTGATTTATAAGTAAATCTTTGAAACCAATTCCTTTCTGTTTGATATCTGTATCTGATCCTGCTTTTTCGACTAACATGTCGACTTCGTGGGCACGCAGATTTCCAATAAGGCTATCAAGAGGATAAGTAGTTAGGTCTTGCCTTTCCTTAATAGCAATAACCTTCATTCTCCAGATGGATAGAAGGACTTTGAGAATTTTTCTATTTTTCTCATTGGTTGTATATGCCTTTCCTAGATGTTCCAGTTCATCAATAATTCTGAAAAAACGTGTTTCCATATCAATGATCTTTTCACCTTCTTCCAGCTTGAAACTTTCATACTTCTGGATTAGAGCATCTTTTCTGGTTTCTTTGATATGACTTGTTCCTTCATAGGTTAGAATCAATTTTACCCAGATTTCTTTTGCATTCTTGCAATTGCTAACTCTTTTGTATTCTTTTTCAATGAGGGCACTAGTCAGCACTTGTTCCGCTATGGATGCAATGTTCATAGGCTTTTCATCATCAGTAGTGAATTCATCAACATCTTTTTCAAAGATCTTTTCTCCCATGATTTTTATTGGAACTTTTACACCTCGTTCTATTGCAAGCCAACCTTTGATTCCTTGTGATTTGGCATAGATTTTGAATCTGCTCTTCCAGATGGAAAAGTTTGTACCATCAAATAGTAGAGGTCTGGTCATTGATAGTCCTTCTCCACAACCAGTAGCATTGTAGGCCATAGATGGATCTTGTGACATCCCAGATTTTTAGAATTTATAAATGAGAATTTTATATATAAAAGTATTATTTATGAGATATGTTGGGTGTGAGTATGTGTATGTCATATATTGTAGAATATGTGAATTGATGTGAAGAGAATGTTATATATTAATTTTAATATATATAAATATTTAATTGAATTATTTATTGAGTTAAATAAATAATTTTTTTTTGATTATAGAGTAAGGTAATTAAGTGTAGCACATTAATTAAATGAATATTTAGTATTTAATTTAATTAATATAATAATTTTATGTTATAGTTCTAATTTAATTGAGATAATTAAATTAGATGAGTTATGTGATGATTGTTACACGAAATTATAATTAACAAGTAAATATAATTCTGTGACAATTTGATGAGATTGATTGATGTTAATAATTAACAAGTAAATATAATTATGTGACAATTTGATGAGATTGATTGATGTTAAGCTATTGATTAATTAAAATAATGAGTATTTGCCAAACATGGTCTTAGGCTTTTCAAGTTCAAGTTGGTGTAACCTATGTATTAACTAGTAATTAGTATATCTAATAATTACTAGGAGTTACATATATTATATATTACTAGTATTGTATATTATATGTGTAACACCCCAGTCCCACATCGAAAGATAGGAGAAAAATTTGTCTGCATATAAGGAAATAAGTTACTACCAATAGTACCTTCAAGTCATGTGTGACGCCCCCAAAATAGGTATACAACACCCATTCTGAGTCGCCAAATACATGGTACAGAAAGCAAACTACAACTTCAATAATACAATTGTCGTGCAAAATACGACAACACATACTGCGAGTTTAAATACAAATATTGTCTTCTGGACAATATCCACACTCAAATAAGTTCTCAATACAATTATTCAAACACTATTTTACAGAAATAGTGAGGACTGCTAAAACATCTTTCTAGAACCATCACTCCATACCCCGACTAGATCCTGCTATGTTCTCACCTCCTGAGAAGAAAAATGGAACAAAAAGGAAAAGGGTGAGCTCAACTAGCCCAGTAAAGAATATTATGACTAAGATAATATACAACAAATTATCGTTAGTCTTCAACAGAAAAAAATCTGATAGATATAATCGACAACAAGTTTTAGATCAACAACTGCAGCGGAAACAACAAACCATTAGAAGAGTCAAGTAGAGAAAGAATTCTACTATCTTCTAAGATTTAAAAGTCCATCATCAATATTTTATCCCTGTAACATCAATTAATAATCATCTTTAACCAAATATTCATCTTTGCACTACAGGCCAAAGATATTCATTTGTATCACCAGTCAGTCATGTTCATCTCAACACTTGTTCATCTTTGCAATACAGGCCAAAGATATTCATCAAGTAATCATACATCTTTGCACTACAGGCCAAAGATATTCAGTAATATCATCATTTAGGACTGAGGATGATGAAAAATATCTTAAAGAGAACGAATCCAGTGAGATAGAAGGACAAATAGTAGGGATTCGTATAACAGTTTATCCAGGATCAATAATACTTCATACTAATCAATTGTGAAGCAGAATTCAAAAAATAAAGATTAAAACATGGATACAATCAAAGATAGTAACCATAATAGACATCTTGGACAAAAAGGAAAAATTTTATTTTTTTGTTGAATAGTGCCGTATTCGTGAATAGTGCCGTATACGTGAATAGTAATGTATACGTGAATAGTAACCCCGACTCAAAAAGTTCCAAATTTGATAAAAACTCATGTTGATATTTCAGCATAATGATATTGAAGAAAATAATATCATTTAAGAAGAAAATAATATCCCTTACCTCAAAATATCAGTACTTCTGGTCGGAATACCGGTATAAGGCTGAAAGAAACTTGCTCTGATGAATAGAAACTCTCAAAGTATCTAAATACTCACAAAATACACTCAATAATCTAGAGAGAGAAAGAGAGAAAACTTGATTCTGGTGTGATTTTTAATTCTAACTTAGCCCTCTATTTATAGGAAAATTTTAGTAGGCTTGACCTGCAACCTGATGTCTTTACCTGCTACTATTCCCACCCACCACATTTGAAATATAATTCAACACATTTCTTCACCAACCAAGAGTGGGGCCCACCGATTCTAGAATTTTCCACCAAAATGATAAACTCCGAAAATTTAACAATTTCTGAACCAGTGATCTCGTAAAATTCATAATAAATCATACGTTCATTGTTAACGGTTCAAAATTTGTGGGCATATACTCAACTTATATATGTATAACATATCCAAAAATTACCACGATCCAACGGTCGGATTAAATATTATAACCCCCGCAAAATATCTCAAAAACCCTGATTTTTAATACTTCCATTCCGACAAAAATACTGATTAAAAACCTCAACATTAACTCCTTCATTTTTAACCACAAAAAATATATACCTTATTTATATCCACATAAAATTAATATTTCCTTATCATATGAATCAATAATTAATTATTCACAAATAATATTACAGAATCACATTTATGACAACCAGGCCGTTCCCAGGAAAGAGGGGGCTTTCCAATAAGGATTTCTCCTTACTGGCGCGCAATTAGATGACCAAACCTCTCCTTAGACAGAACTTTCTAGACATTGCCAATAATGTTATCTAATAATATTATTCAAATAATATGAATTATTGATCTGATAAAGAAAAATACTGTGCAGTGACAATTATTGAAACAACAATAATATAAAATATTAACGCAGCAATTATTGAATCAATAAAATAAAATATTGAATAATAACTACTGTAACAATTATTGAGTAGTGCCTTCTTACGTAAGAATCAATAATTGGTGCAATACCGTGTGCTACTGTATTTTAACCACCGGGTATTCCAACAATATTAACGGTAACAACTACGCTGTTATTTATAAACAACTTATACTTGTCATTTTTTTCATCCAATCGCTTTCCGTTATGGGGCCCACACAAGGCTGCGCCGTCGTACGAATATTCCCCGACAACAAGAATATTCCACGACCAAACGAATATTCCCCGACAAAATGAATATTTTATAACCACTTGCTTATTTTGCAAAATTTACACATTTCACCCATAACCAAAGTATTATATCAAATTAACCCCTTATTATTCACAATTATATTTAGAGAAAATTTGATTTTATTCATTAATAAGTTGGGGTCTTACAACCTCCCCTCCTTATGAAATTTCGTCCTCGAAATTGACGTACGTACCTGATATTTCGAAAAGGTGAGGATACCTCGCTTTCATTTCTAATTCCAACTCCCAGGTCATTTCTTCAATAGCATGGTTTCTCCACAAAACCTTAACTTGTGGTATAACCTTCGTGCGTAGGACAGGTACCTCCTCGTACATTAAATCTTCAGCTATCTCGTCTGGTTCTAACTCAATAATGTGGTTCGGGTCTTTAACATATTTACGAAGCATAGATATGTGAAAAACATTATGAACACGAGACATGCTTGGAGGTAATGCGAGTCTATATGCCACATTTCCTATTCGCTCAAGAATTTCAAATGGACCAACAAATCTTGGATTGAGCTTTCCTCTCTTCCCAAATCTTGTAACTCCCTTCCATGGTGCAACACGTAACAATACATGATCCCCAATATTAAATTTCACGTCCTTTCGATGAAGATCCGCATAACTCTTTTGTCGATCCTGTGCCGTTTGTATACGTTGTCGAATCGTTTGGATCTTCTCTGTAGTAATGCGTACCAACTCTGGTCCCAACAATGTTGCTTCACCCACCTCGTCCCAGCATACTGGAGAACGACATTTTCTTCCATACAACGCCTCGAATGGATCCACACCTATGCTCGCCTGATAACTATTATTGTAGGAGAATTCCACCAATGGTAGGTACTTATCCCAACTCCCTTTGAGATCTAGGACACAAAGTCTTAATAGATCTTCAAGAGTTTGAATAGTCCTCTCTGATTGTCCGTCCGTTTGAGGATGGTATGCTGAACTGAATTGTAAATCCGTGCCCATAGCTTTCTGCAAGCTAACCCAAAATCGTGAAGTGAATCTTGGGTCACGATCCGTAACTATGGATACTGGCATGCCATGCAATCTCACAATCTCACAATCTCGTTCACGTACATACTAGCAAGACGTTCAAGGGAATAAGTCTCACGTATCGGTAAGAAATGAGCAGACTTGGTTAATCTATCAACAATAACCCAAATCGCATCTATGCCTTGAGAAACCTTGGGAAGACCCGTAACAAAATTCATAGTAATGTGTTCCCACTTCCATTTCGGAATCTCAAGTGGTTGCAATGGACCCTTTGGTACTTGATGCTCCGCTTTTACACGTTGACAAGTTAAACATCTCGAGATAAACTCTGCGATCTCTCTTTTCATATTGCTCCACCAAAATGTATGTCGAAGATCGTGATACATTTTGGTACCCCCAGGATGGATTGCAAACGGTGTGTTATGTGCCTCCATCATTATTCTATGCTTCAAGTCAAAATCGTTAGGAACACAAAGTCTGAAGTTGACTCGAAATATTCCTTCTTCATCGATTCTTGCTTCTGGAATAGCACCTTCTTGCACTTTCTTCTTCATACGCATAGCTCTATGTCCGTAGCTTGAGCAGCTTTAACTTTATCGATTAAAATCGGTTCTACTCGTATATTTGATATCATCATGTGGGTACTTGGAGCCTTCATCTCTACCTCCATCCTTTGCAAGTCATGCAAAATGGGCCTTTGTGTTAATAACATTGCACTCGTACCCGCGTATGATCTTCTACTCAATGCGTCAGCTACTGCGTTCGCTTTTCCAAGATGATATTGGATGGTATGATCGTAATCTTTCAACAGCTCAAGCCAACGTCGTTGCCGCATGTTGAGTTCCTTTTGGGTGAAGAAATATTTGAGGCTTTTATGCTCCATATAGATCTCCACTTTCTCCCCATACAAGTAGTGTCTCCAAATCTTCAACGCGAAAACGACTGCTGCCAACTCCAAATCATGAGTAGAATAATTCCTCTCATATTCTTTGAGTTGTCGCGAGACATATGCTATGACTTTCCCATGTTGCATGAGAACACATCCTAACCCTTTGCCTGAAGCATCGCTGTAGATAACAAATCCATCCGAACCAGATGGTATTGTCAGAACAGGTGCCGAAATGAGTCTCCTCTTGAGTTCTTGAAAACTCTTCTCACATTCCTCACTTCATACGAATTTTATATCTTTCCGAGTCAGCTGAGTTAACGGAGTAGCGATTCGAGAAAATCCTTCCACAAATCTCCGATAATAACCCGTTAAGCCCAGAAAGCTACGTACTTCGATTACTGACTTAGTTTGGTCTCAACTGTGACTCATATCCCAATCTTGGATAGTACGTCACAATGATACCTATCAGTTTACTACCGCACGAATATGGCGTCCTCTATGGAGAGTTTTGCTTCAGTGCATTCCGCAAAGGAAGTCACCAGATATAGGCTCGGGTACAAACTTCTACAGTTAGGTTTTTAACTCCTGAAGTTTAATAGGAGCCATTCGATATGAGATTTTAGAAGTGAGTTTTGTACCAGATTCAAAGATGATACAAAATTCAATATCACGCTCTGGAGGTAGGCCAAGAAATTCTTCAAGAAATACGTCAAGAAATTCTCTAACAACAGAAATATTATTCAAATCTGACGTGTTTTTGTTCAAATCCATAACATGGGCTAAGAAAGCTTGACATCCGTTTTTCAATAAACGAATAGCTTTATGGCTTGATACGACAGTGACTGATTTTAGTGGTTTAGTAGTTTGAATTCGTATGACAGGTTGGTTAGGAATATGAAAACTAACAACCTTACGAAAACAATCAATTTTAGCATGATGAGTGGTTAACCAATCAATTCCTAAAATCACATCAAAAGGAAGTATCTTTAAAGAGATAAGATCAACAGGTAATATGATTGTGCCAACTTGGATTAAGCAAGATTTATAAATTGTAGATGTAATGAAAGTTTCTCCTAACGGAGTCTCCACAGATAGGTCAAAGTCTAATTTCTCCGGAGTCAAGTTTAAACGTTGAGCACAAGCAGGATAGATAAAAGAATGGGTAGAACCGGTATCTAGTAAAGTATAAACTTCACAAGAATTCAAGATTAGCTTACTCGTGATCACCTCGTTCGGGTTTCTCGCGTTTTGGCCAGTCACGACAAATGTCCTTCCAGGAACCGCTGATTTTGACTTATTCGGGACAACTTTTGGAGTCACCATCCCCGCTGAACTTGGTTTTGCTACAGAACACTCTCGAGCTATATGACCCTCCTTTCCACAGTTATAACATACCTTAGATTGTTGTGGGAAGTTTGGGCTGATATGTCCCTCTTTCCCACATTTGTAACATACGACCGGTGGTCGTTCTCCTCCCCTAGAAACAGTTGATGTTTGTGCTGACGTCTTCACGTTATTATTGTTGTACCTTCTCTTCTTGAAATCTCCTCCCGACTCGCTCCTTCTATTATCACGACCACGATTACCACCAGAGTGGTTACCGCTTTTGTCTGAATTGTAAGACCCCGAATTTTATGAAATAAAAGTATTCAATTTTTCTTATAATTACTATTCAGTAAATGGTTAAATTGATAAAAGTTTAAAGTTATGAGTGAAATATGATTTTTTTTTCAAAATAAGCAAGTGGTTATAAAATAATCATTGTTGTCGGGGAATATTCGTTTGTTCGTGGAATATTCTTTCTGTCGGGGAATATTCGTACGACGGCGCAGCTATTTGTGGGCCCCATAACGAATAACTGTCGGGTGAAGAAAAACGACAAATTTGAGTTTTTACAAATAACGGCGTAGTTATTACCGTTAACACTGTTGGAATACCCGGTGGTTAAAATACAGTAATACGAGTTATTGCACAGTAGCACACGGTATTGCATAGTATTTTTAAAATTATTGATTCTTACGTAAGAAGGCACTACTCAATAATTGTTACAGTAATTACTGTTCAATATTTTATTTTATTGATTCAATAATTGCTACGTTGAAATTTTGTATTATTGTTGTTCAATAATTGTTGCTGCACAGTATTTCTCATTATCAGATCAATAATTCATATTATTTGAATAATATTATTAGATAACATTATTGGCAATGTCTAGAAAGTTCTGTCTAAGGAGAGGTTTGGTCATCTAATTGCGCGCCAGTAAGGAGAAATCCTTATTGGAAAGCCCCCTCTTTCCTGGGAATGGTCTGGTTGTCGTAAATGTGATTCTGTAATATTATTTGTGAATAATTAATTATTGATTCATATGATAATGAAATATTTATTTTATGTGGATATAAATGAGGGATATATTTTTGTGGTTAAAAATGAAGGAGTTAATGTTGAGGTGTTTTATCTGTATTTTTGTCGGAACGGAGGTATTGAAAATCAAATTAGGGTTTTTGAGATATTTTGCGAGGGTTATAATTTTTAATCCGACCGTTGGATCGTGGTAATTTTTGGATATGTTATACATATATAAGTTGAGTATATGCCCACAAATTTTGAACCGTTAAAAATGAACGTATGATTTATTATGAATTTTACAAGATGACTGGTTCAGAAATTGTGGAATTTTCGGAGTTAATCATTTTGGTGGAAAATTCTAGAATTGGTGGGCTCCACTTGTGGTTGGTGAAGAAATGTGCTGAATTATATTTCAAATGTGGTGGGTGGGAATAGTAGCAGGTAAAGCCATCAGGTTGCAGGTCAAACCTACCAAAATTTTCCTATAAATAGAGGGCTAAGTTAGAATTGAAAATCACACCAGAAACATAAGTTTTCTCTCTTTCTCTCTCTAGATTATTGAGTGTATTTTGTGAGTATTTAGATACTCTGTGAGTTTCTATTCATCAGTGCAAGTTTCCTTCAGCCTTATACCGATCAGAAGTACTGCTCTTTTGAGGTAAGGGATAGTAAGGGATTGTAAGGGATATTAAGGGATTTTAAGGGTTGTTATGATTTTCAGTTTCGTAATTTTTCTGATCTTCAAAAATTCTGGAAAAATTTGAAATGATATTTTGATGAGTTTTCTTGATTGTGTCCAAAAATGGTAATTTTTGGATGTATAGATTGAGAGTTATGAATTTTATGAGAAAAGACTATTTTAAAAGTAACAGCTTATAATTCCTTGTGGTTAACTCCAAAATTGATGAAATTTTTATTGGGAGTACATGTATATGATAGAAGTATACTCTGTAAATTTCAGAATTTTTAGACAAAAGTACAATTTTTGATAAATGTCTAAATATTCGGCTATTTTGGCCATATGAAAAATAGTAAATGACTTTTAAAAATTCTGAGAAAAATATATGTTCAATATGGGACTATATTATGCTAAATTCCAGAAAAGAAATATTTTTGGAACTGATTTGGTATTTTTCATGAAAATAGTCTAGTTATGAGTAAATGAATTAAGTATGTTTTGTGAAGAAAGAAAATTGGAAAAATAGGATTTTATGGCTTGAGAATCCTATATGAGGTATATGCAGATTTTTGATGAGGGTTTTGGTTATTGATGATAAAATTGTAAGAGTTAGCATTTTATGATGATTAAATGCATTAATTAGTAAAGTGTAAACAATTAAAATAAATTGTTTATAAATTTAAGTAATGTTATTCTTTCAATATCATTATACCGAAATATTGGTATGAATTTTATTGTGGAATTTCTATCTTTTGTGTCGGGGTTACTATTCATGAGTTACTATTCACGATTTACTATTCATGAGTTACGAATATTACTCTTGAGATTAAAATTATATGTTGATCATATTATTTTTATCATCATATATAACATTTTTATAACCCTGATGTTGAAATTCTCTTTCACTGGAGTGTAAAGATGGGTAGATTATTGGTATGATCATGACTAGGGTTCTCTTTGGCCTGTAGTGCAAAGTTGAATTGTGACTGGTATGATCATGACCATTGAATTTATAATTGAATATCTTAAGCTTAAGTGCAAAGGTGAATTGATCAACATGGTTATAATTATTGTTTATATAAATTCTGAAATGATTATATATTTCTTTGAGATATTAATATCTTTGGCCTGTAGTGCAAAGATGAAATATTGAGGAATATCTTTGGCCTATAGTGCAAAGATGAGTTGTTGATGAATATCTTTGGCCCGTAGTGCAAAGATGACCTGTTGTTGAATATCTTTTGCCTGTAGTGCAAAGATGAACTGTTGATGAATATCTTTGGCCTATAGTGCAAAGATGAATTTATTAGTATGATTATGAACAGGAACTGTGATTTGGTATAACCATGATCTTTAATGTTTCAGGTAAAGACAGGTGATGAAAATTATCTTCGTCCTGAATGCGAAGAGAAATTTAGAACTACAATTATGATTATGAGTTATTTATATGATTGTGGAAAGGAAATGTTGATTGATGTTACAGGGATAAAACATTGTTGGTGGACTTTTAACATGGAGAAGATAATAGACTTTATGGTCTATGTGACTCTTCTAATGGATTGCTCGTTCCGCTACAACTATGGATGAAATTTTTATCATTTACCATATGTTCTAAATCTCTGATTTATTATTGATGAAGGCTATTGATAATTTAATTATCTTTAGTCATGATATTCTTTACTGAGCTAGTTGTGCTCACCCTTTTGCTTCACAATTCCTTTCAGGTAATAAGAGTGTAGCTGGGTCGAGCGAGGGTAACGGGGAAATAGAACAGTGGTCTCTAGCTGTGGATGTTCTCCCGAAGCAATATAGAAAAGTTCATTTAGTAGTTATATTTGGTGAATCCAATAGGGTAAGGTGTACCCAACGTTGGAAGGGTGGTTTGCCACTATCATACAAGATGTCTAACGACATACAACCTCGTGTCATCATAAGACAGGGATGTGCTCATCCACTTGCTGAGTATATATACGAGCACTACCTATATAATCTTGGTGTTTGTTTGAAGTATAATTCTCAATTAGAGACAGTAGAGATAATGATATGTCAAGAGAAGACTCACCATTGGGAAGAATATGATAGTAATCTTCTCATTTTTCTTTGGGGTCTATTGGGTCAACCAAGATAATTCTGTGGCCATATGATATCTATCATAACCTAGACGTGTGGCCTCCCATGTACGAAGGTTTCCTTGAGCACTTCCCAAAGATTCTAGCTTCTAAAACAGTTTTTGACTGTACCTTTATGTAAGGTACCTTTGTGAGGTGCTGATACATGATGGTGTCCAATGTCACATTTGGTATATATTTGTATCCAAACTCACAGCATCTGTGTTGTTGTATTTTGCACGACAATTGTTGTAATAAATTGTAGTTGTTTTCTGTACCATGTATTTGACGACTCAGAATGGGTTGGATGGAATGGACCTATTTTGGGGTCGTTACAGTTGGTATCAGAGCTATAAGTAAAGAGCCCCGAGCCTCTCGCTGGTGACTTCCTGTTGATGGGGGATGCACCGAAGCCAGACTCTCCGTAGGGGACGCCGTTCTGCGGTGGCAAACTGATAGGTATCAATGTAAGGTGCTGACATAGGTTGGTATCCAGAGTTACATTTGGTATCAGAGCTTAGGGATATGATCTCTGGCGGAGATCGGGGAATAAAACTAGGAAGGGAGAGATGAGTAAATCCTTCGCTAGTGTGTCCTACCTAAGCTTATTTGATGGTCAGTCATAATATCGGGATATTATGTGATATGTTAATTTGTTCAAATTAACCCTTGTTTTGAAGCTGTATTCTAGAATGATATCTGAAATACAGGAGATGAGCAATGAAGAAATCATGATGACAAGAAAGATGGAATCCGAAATAAAAGCAAGGTATTCTCAACTTTTCGAAATACCAGGTACGTAAATTTCGGGGACGAAATTTCATAAGGAGGGGAGATTGTAAGACCCCGAATTTTATGAAATAAAAGTATTCAATTTTTCTTATAATTACTATTCAGTAAATGGTTAAATTGATAAAAGTTTAAAGTTATAAGTGAAATATGATTTTTTTTTTCAAAATAAGCAAGTGGTTATAAAATAATCATTGTTGTCGGGGAATATTCGTTTGGTCGTGGAATATTCTTTCTGTCGGGGAATATTCGTACGACGGCGCAGCTATTTGTGGGCCCCATAACGAATAACTGTCGGGTGAAGAAAACGACAAATTTGAGTTTTTACAAATAACGGCGTAGTTGTTACCGTTAACACTGTTGGAATACCCGGTGGTTAAAATACAGTAATACGCGTTATTGCACAGTAGCACACGGTATTGCATAGTATTTTTGAAATTATTGATTCTTACGTAAGAAGGCACTACTCAATAATTGTTACAGTAATTACTGTTCAATATTTTATTTTATTGATTCAATAATTGTTGCGTTGATATTTTATATTATTATTGTTTCAATAATTGTTGCTGCACAGTATTTTCCTTTATCGGATCAATAATTCATATTATTTGAATAATATTATTAGATAACATTATTGTCAATGTCTAGAAAGTTCTGTCTAAGGAGAGGTTTGGTCATCTAATTGCGCGCCAGTAAGGAGAAATCCTTATTGGAAAGCCCCCTCTTTCCTGGGAATGGTCTGGTTGTCGTTAATGTGATTCTGTAATATTATTTGTGAATAATTAATTATTGATTCATATGATAATGAAATATTTATTTTATGTGGATATAAATGAGGGATATATTTTTGTGGTTAAAAATGAAGGAGTTAATGTTGAGGTTTTTATCTGTATTTTTGTCGGAATGGAGGTATTGAAAATCAAATTAGGGTTTTTGAGATATTTTGCGAGGGTTATAATTTTTAATCCGACCGTTGGATCGTGGTAATTTTTGGATATGTTATACATATATAAGTTGAGTATATGCCCACAAATTTTGAACCGTTAAAAATGAACGTATGATTTATTATGAATTTTACGAGATGACTGGTTCAGAAATTGTGGAATTTTCGGAGTTAATCATTTTGGTGGAAAATTCTAGAATTGGTGGGCCCCACTTGTGGTTGGTGAAGAAATGTGCTGAATTATATTTCAAATGTGGTGGGTGGGAATAGTAGCAGGTAAAGCCATCAGGTTGCAGGTCAAACCTACCAAAATTTTCCTATAAATAGAGGGCTAAGTTAGAATTGAAAATCACACCAGAAACATAAGTTTTCTCTCTTTCTCTCTCTAGATTATTGAGTGTATTTTGTGAGTATTTAGATACTCTGTGAGTTTCTATTCATCAGTGCAAGTTTCCTTCAGCCTTATACCGATCAGAAGTACTGCTCTTTTGAGGTAAGGGATAGTAAGGGATTGTAAGGGATATTAAGGGATTTTAAGGGTTGTTATGATTTTCAGTTTCGTAATTTTTCTGATCTTCAAAAATTCTGGAAAAATTTGAAATGATATTTTGATGAGTTTTCTTGATTGTGTCCAAAAATGGTGATTTTTGGATGTATAGATTGAGAGTTATGAATTTTATGAGAAAAGACTATTTTAAAAGTAACAGCTTATAATTCCTTGTGGTTAACTCCAAAATTGATGAAATTTTTATTGGGAGTACATGTATATGATAGAAGTATACTCTGTAAATTTCAGAATTTTTAGACAAAAGTACAATTTTTGATAAATGTCTAAATATTCGGCTATTTTGGCCATATGAAAAATAGTAAATGACTTTTAAAAATTCTGAGAAAAATATATGTTCAATATGGGACTATATTATGCTAAATCCCAGAAAAGAAATATTTTTGGAACTGATTTGGTATTTTTCATGAAAATGGTCTAGTTATGAGTAAATGAATTAAGTATGTTTTGTGAAGAAAGAAAATTGGAAAAATAGGATTTTATGGCTTGAGAATCCTATATGAGGTATATGCAGATTTTTGATGAGGGTTTTGGTTATTGATGATAAAATTGTAAGAGTTAGCATTTTATGATGATTAAATGCATTAATTAGTAAAGTGTAAACAATTAAAATAAATTGTTTATAAATTTAAGTAATGTTATTCTTTCAATATCATTATACCGAAATATTGGTATGAATTTTATTGTGGAATTTCTATCTTTTGTGTCGGGGTTACTATTCATGAGTTACTATTCACGATTTACTATTCATGAGTTACGAATATTACTCTTGAGATTAAAACTATATGTTGATCATATTATTTTTATCATCATATATAATATTTTTATAACCCTGATGTTGAAATTCTCTTTCACTGGAGTGTAAAGATGGGTAGATTATTGGTATGATCATGACTAGGGTTCTCTTTGGCCTGTAGTGCAAAGTTGAATTGTGACTGGTATGATCATGACCATTGAATTTATAATTGAATATCTTAAGCTTAAGTGCAAAGGTGAATTGATCAACATGGTTATAATTATTGTTTATATAAATTCTGAAATGATTATATATTTCTTTGAGATATTAATATCTTTGGCCTGTAGTGCAAAGATGAAATATTGAGGAATATCTTTGGCCTATAGTGCAAAGATGAGTTGTTGATGAATATCTTTGGCCCGTAGTGCAAAGATGACCTGTTGTTGAATATCTTTGGCCTGTAGTGCAAAGATGAACTGTTGATGAATATCTTTGGCCTATAGTGCAAAGATGAATTTATTAGTATGATTATGAACAGGAACTGTGATTTGGTATAATCATGATCTTTAATGTTTCAGGTAAAGACAGGTGATGAAAATTATCTTCGTCCTGAATGCGAAGAGAAATTTAGAACTACAATTATGATTATGAGTTATTTATATGATTGTGGAAAGGAAATGTTGATTGATGTTACAGGGATAAAACATTGTTGGTGGACTTTTAACATGGAGAAGATAATAGACTTTATGGTCTATGTGACTCTTCTAATGGATTGCTCGTTCCGCTGCAACTATGGTTGAAATTTTTATCATTTACCATATGTTCTAAATCTCTGATTTATTGTTGATGAAGGCTATTGATAATTGAATTATCTTTAGTCATGACATTCTTTACTGAGCTAGTTGTGCTCACCCTTTTGCTTCACAATTCCTTTCAGGTAATAAGAGTGTAGCTGGGTCGAGCGAGGGTAACGGGGAAATAGAACAGTGGTCTCTAGCTGTGGATGTTCTCCCGAAGCAATATAGAAAAGTTCATTTAGTAGTTATATTTGGTGAATCCAATAGGGTAAGGTGTACCCAACGTTGGAAGGGTGGTTTGCCACTATCCTACAAGATGTCTAACGACATACAACCTCGTGTCATCATAAGACAGGGATGTGCTCATCCACTTGCTGAGTATATATACGAGCACTACCTATATAATCTTGGTGTTTGTTTGAAGTATAATTCTCAATTAGAGATAGTAGAGATAATGATATGTCAAGAGAAGACTCACCATTGGGAAGAATATGATAGTAATCTTCTCATTTTTCTTTGGGGTCTATTGGGTCAACCAAAGATAATTCTGTGGCCATATGATATCTATCATAACCTAGACGTGTGGCCTCCCATGTACGAAGGTTTCCTTGAGCACTTCCCAAAGATTCTAGCTTCTAAAACAGTTTTTGACTGTACCTTTATGTAAGGTACCTTTGTGAGGTGCTGATACATGATGGTGTCCAATGTCACATTTGGTATATATTTGTATCCAAACTCACAGCATCTGTGTTGTTGTATTTTGCACGACAATTGTTGTAATAAATTGTAGTTGTTTTCTGTACCATGTATTTGACGACTCAGAATGGGTTGGATGGAATGGACCTATTTTGGGGTCGTTACATGAATGTTTTCCTCCCTGCTGGTTTTCATTGCTTCGATGACTGCCGCCACCGGTATGACCCTGGTTGTGGTCCCTCGGTTACACATACTCATTATCTCGCTCTAATAATTGAGCCCTGTTTACAACATCTGAATATAAAGAAAATTTATGAGAGATAAGATATTTCCGAATCTCGGGTTTTAGACCTCTCAGAAACATCCTTGTCATTCGTTCCTCATTTTTGACCAAATGAGGTGCAAACCTGGATAACTCTGCAAACTTCGTCTCGTACTGGGACACCGTCATGTTGTTTTGTTCCAGTCTGATAAACTCTACCTCCTTCATATGACGAATACTTTCAGGAAAGTACTTGTCATTAAACAGTTTCTGAAACGTTTCCCAGGACATGTTGAGTGCGTCAGGATGGGTACGCTTCACAGACTCCCACCAGTAGTCTGCCTCACCGCGAAACATAAAGGTGGCGAATGGAACCTTCTGTTCCTCCGTGCATCCCAAGACATCGAATATCTTGGTAATTTGCTTGACCCACGTTTCCGCCATGATCGGATCTGGCTTTCCCTTAAATTCTGGTGGTCCCAATTCTTTGAACTGCTTAGCTGTGACAAACCGCGCGTTGTTATCATTTCCACCCGTATTCTACACACGAGTCTCCCTCGTCTGATTTTGCATGAACTGCAAAAAGCTCTTAAACATTCCATCATTCATCGTTTGCTCGGTAACGTTGTTTACAGGAGGAATATTGCCTTCCTGTTGCACGTTCCCCTGGGTGGTGATCAAAGGTGTCTCCACGGTCTGATTTACTCCATTATTAACGTTCTCAGCTGCCATTCTTAAATACTGCCATAAAACAAGGGTTAATAGTCATGTCATATATTATCCCTATACTCTGACCGACCAAATAAATACCAAATAAACTTAGTCAGGTCATACTAGCGAAGGAATTCCCCGTCTCTCCCCTCCTAGTTCTTGTCTCACATCTCAGCCAGGGATCATATCCCTAAGCTCTGATACCAACTGTGACGCCCCCAAAATAGGTATACAACACCCATTCTGAGTCGCCAAATACATGGTACAAAAAGCAAACTACAACTTCAATAATACAATTGTCGTGCAAAATACGACAACACATACTGCGAGTTTAAATACAAATATTGTCTTTTAGACAATATCCACACTCAAATAAGTCCTCAATACAATTATTCAAACACTATTTTACAGAAATAGTGAGGACTGCTAAAACATCTTTTTAGAACCATCACTCCATACCCCGACTAGATCCTGCTATGTTCTCACCTCCTGAGAAGAAAAATGGAACAAAAAGGAAAAGGGTGAGCTCAACTAGCCCAGTAAAGAATATTATGACTAAGATAATATACAACAAATTATCGTTAGTCTTCAACAGGAAAAAATCTGATAGATATAATCGACAACAAGTTTTAGATCAACAACTGCAGCGGAAACAACAAACCATTAGAAGAGTCAAGTAGAGAAAGAATTCTACTATCTTCTAAGATTTAAAAGTCCATCATCAATATTTTATCCCTGTAACATCAATTAATAATCATCTTTAACCAAATATTCATCTTTGCACTACAGGCCAAAGATATTCATTTGTATCACCAGTCAGTCATGTTCATCTCAACACTTGTTCATCTTTGCAATACAGGCCAAAGATATTCAACAAGTAATCATACATCTTTGCACTACAGGCCAAAGATATTCAGTAATATAATCATTTATGACTGAGGATGATGAAAAATATCTTAAAGAGAACGAATCCAGTGAGACAGAAGGACAAATAGTAGGGATTCGTATAACAGTTTATCCAAGATCAATAATACTTCATACTAATCAATTGTGAAGCAGAATTCAAGAAATAAAGATTAAAATATGGATACAATCAAAGATAGTAACCATAATAGACATCTTGGACAAAAAGGAAAAATTTTATTTTTTTGTTGAATAGTGTCGTATTCGTGAATAGTGCCGTATACGTGAATAGTAATGTATACGTGAATAGTAACCCCGACTCAAAAAGTTCCAAATTTGATAAAAACTCATGTTGATATTTCAGCATAATGATATTGAAGAAAATAATATCATTTAAGAAGAAAATAATATCCCTTACCTCAAAATATCAGTACTTCTGGTCGGAATACCGGTATAAGGCTGAAAGAAACTTGCTCTGATGAATAGAAACTCTCAAAGTATCTAAATACTCACAAAATACACTCAATAATCTAGAGAGAGAAAGAGAGAAAACTTGTTTCTGGTGTAATTTTTAATTCTAACTTAGCCCTCTATTTATAGGAAAATTTTAGTAGGCTTGACCTGCAACCTGATGGCTTTACCTGCTACTATTCCCACCCACCACATTTGAAATATAATTCAGCACATTTCTTCACCAACCAAGAGTGGGGCCCACCAATTCTAGAATTTTCTACCAAAATGATAAACTCCGAAAATTCAACAATTTCTGAACCAGTGATCTCGTAAAATTCATAATAAATCATACGTTCATTTTTAACGGTTCAAAATTTGTGGGCATATACTCAACTTATATATGTATAACATATCCAAAAATTACCACGATCCAATGGTCGGATTAAAAATTATAACCCCCGTAAAATATCTCAAAAATCCTGATTTTTAATACTTCCATTCCGACAAAAATACTGATTAAAAACCTCAACATTAACTCCTTCATTTTTAACCACAAAAAATATATCCCTTATTTATATCCACATAAAATAAATATTTCCTTATCATATGAATCAATAATTAATTATTCACAAATAATATTACAGAATCACATTTATGACAACCAGGCCGTTCCCAGGAAAGAGGGGGCTTTCCAATAAGGATTTCTCCTTACTGGCGCGCAATTAGATGACCAAACCTCTCCTTAGACAGAACTTTCTAGACATTGCCAATAATGTTATCTAATAATATTATTCAAATAATATGAATTATTGATTTGATAAAGGAAAATACTGTGCAGTGACAATTATTGAAACAACAATAATATAAAATATCAACGCAGCAATTATTGAATCAATAAAATAAAATATTGAATAATAACTACTGTAACAATTATTGAGTAGTGCCTTCTTACGTAAGAATCAATAATTGGTGCAATACCGTGTGCTACTGTATTTTAACCACCGGGTATTCCAACAGTATTAACGGTAACAACTACGCCGTTATTTATAAACAACTTATACTTGTCGTTTTCTTCATCCAATCGCTTTCCGTTATGGGGCCCACACAAGGCTGCGCCGTCGTACGAATATTCCCCGACAGCAAGAATATTCCACGACCAAACGAATATTCCCCGACAAAATGAATATTTTATAACCACTTACTTATTTTGCAAAATTTGCACATTTCACCCATAACCAAAGTATTATATCAAATTAACCCCTTATTATTCACAATAATATTTAGAGAAAATTTGATTTTATTCATTAATAAGTTGGGGTCTTACATCATGACCTTTTGGGAGCTTGTGGTGGGCTAAGATGACCCAAGAAGATACTATTGAACCAGTAGTTTGAGGCCTTATTTTGATGGATTTGATTCGATTCAGACTTGGGATTTGACCCGAGATTTATTCCGGACTCGGAATTTGACCCGGGTTGTTTCATATGGTATCAGAGCCGACTCTCAAAAGCTCGGGTCGGGTCATCCGATCGGGTTGCCGGAGGTGGGGATACGAAGGCTGGTGGTATTATCCCACAATGGAGAGATGGAGGTCCGGAGGTGGGGACACGAAGCCAGCTGGTATTATCCCACAATGGCTAGAGAGGCAAAGATCTTTGGGCCGTGTGTGTGATCGATTCTGACGGGGACGTCAGAAATTTAAGTGGGGGAGTTTGTAACACCCCAGTCCCACATCGAAAGATAGGGGAAAAATTTGTCTACATATAAGGAAATAAGTTACTACCAATAGTACCTTCAAGTCATGACCTTTTGGGAGCCTGTGGTGGGCTAAGATGACCCAAGAAGATACTATTGAGCCAGTAGTTTGAGGCCTTATTTTGATGGATTTGATTCGATTCAGACTTGGGATTTGACCCGAGATTTATTTCGGACTCGAAATTTGACCCGGGTTGTTTCAATATGTATATACTACAAGTTAGTAAGTTAGTTTTAGAAAACAAACAAAAGAAAGAAGAAGAGAGTTAGAGAGAGTTGTAGGAGAAGAAGAAGAGGAAGAAAAAGAAGAAGAAGGGAAAGCTTTGAGAAGACAAAACAAGCCCCATCATCATCATCTTCATCTCTCTCTTAAATTCATATTAATAAGGATATAATCTAAATTCCTTGTTTTAATTATATTTTTATGTTCTTCATAATGTAGGATAATGGTTATATAGAAGTTGTATTGAGAAATTGAGAGAGATAGAGAGAAATAGAGGAATTGAGATGAGCTAGAAGAAGAAGAAGAAAAAGCTAGAAGAAGGTAACTTCTAAACTCTTATTTAATTTTTGATTTTTGGGTAGATTTATATTCTAGGGTAATAGATCATGCTTAATCTTGTTTGTATTGGTTTAATCTTGGATTATCAAGAATCAAACAAGAGGATTCAAGAAAGAAAATGAAATGGAAAGAAAATTTAAAGAACAAAATTCGTAAGTTTTGAGTAATTGTGGACATATCTTGTGAAATTCATATCTCTTTGGGTATAATGAGTTAGAAAGTGAGCCTTAAGTCAAATCGAAGATATGAAAGTAAGCTATATTCTGAAAGTGGAATCACATGAAAACTCTTTGTCAATTTCTTGCAATGTCTGTTTTAGTAAGGCTGGTCCGAAGGGAAAATAATATGTCCAGAAAATCAAAACTATTACGGTTTCTGACTTTGAAAAATTCATATAAATTCGTGTGTTTTGAATCTGAAGAAATTTAAAACTGCAAAGTTGTAGATATGAAAGTTTACTAGCTAGACACGCGTGATTGAGCCATTTTATGGACCGGATCATGTCCGAAATAAATTGTTTAGTAAGGATGTCCAGAAAATGAAATTTTCTACACAAGTTGATGAATTGTCGAATCTGGATTAGATGGATAAGTGTCTGACTTTAAGGCCTAGATGAGGTTGTAGTACACTAAGTAAGGGTTAATTCTATATAAGAAGGAACAAAAACAGACATGTAACGAAGGAGATACGTTAAAAACGAAAGCAACGTTTTGTTAAAGAAATTGTGAAGATGAGTTTTATAATTATGTTTGAATTAAGATTTTGGGTGATGGTATACTTTGATGATTAAAAATATGTTTTGACATATGTAATGAATATAGATATGTGTTATCATATTCTATACATAATTAACCATTTAAGATCAAGAGTTGAGATAAGTTAATATGTGCACATAACGTGCTTGATAAAATGCCTAAAAGTAATAGTGTTTCTAAACTTTGGTATACAAAGTGTCTAACTAATGGCTAATATTGGATATCTAAGTATGAAAAGATGATAATACAAGAATAATAATGGAAAGAAATCGAAAAGGGTAATTTTTGATTTATGAAGGAAAATTAAACATGTAAACAATGTGTTGAATATGCATTTTTGAAACCAAATTGGTAAAATAAAATGGTGTGATATACGCACATTAAACTACAAGTGAGATAGTCTAGCATGTGTGGTGATGAAAATGAAAATAAAACCGAGTTGCATATAAAACACAGTTAGATGTCTATAAAGATATTATAAAGGATAATAAGATAAAGTAAGGTCTTAGAATAAATTTGACCATGAGATTGAGTATTGATTTTATTTATTATCAATCTCGCATACAGTGTAGGTTGTGCAAGGACGCAAAGTATTAGCGTGTTGGTAAAACGCCGGTCAAGTCTTTCAGTTCCTTTTTGCAATGTGAACTTGATGATGAACTGCTTTAAAATTTTAGTGTATGATGTATTGTATATGTCAAAAGTATGAAATGTAAAAGTCAATCTACGACTATGATGATTGAGCAATGAATGATGATTGAGTAAGGAACTCAATCTTTATAGTTGTTATGTGAACTACAATATGTATGCTATGTTTGTTTTATGATTATTCTTATATGTTGAGCATGTTATTATGTGCTAAGTGATGCATGAAAACTGTTAGATTTTGTTGGGCTGTCGAGCTCAACCTTGCAAATAACCATTTTTGCAGGTCAAGGATTGAAGGTAACACTATGTGCTACTTGAATGACGTGGACCAGAAATAATACACGGAGATTAATATTTTAACTAAAGTTGTTATTTCTTTATACCATGATTAAGGTTCATGAGATGTACTAAATGTTTTATGATGTATAATTTTATGTTGAGTTGTAAAGCTAAAGTTAGAGTTATCTGATATGTAAAGGTTATCGGATTGAAATGTAAAATTTTATATAATAACAGTGATAAAGTGAATCATAAAATAAGATTGATTCAATGACATGTAGATGATAAAGGTTTTGATTCAGGAAATTAAAGTAAGAAGACATAAAAGTTTAAATTATTCCGTATTTTATAATGTTTAGCATCGAATAATGATGTAAAATCAGAAGGTAGATGTGTTATTAACGACCGAAGTTAATAATTAAATTGTATGAATTTTGGGGTCGTTACAGTTGGTATCAAAGCTGATAGGTTAGAAAACTTAGGTAAGAGTACCTTAGGCTATAACCTTAGAGAAGAGAGGTGAAGATAAGGAACGAATAAGCTCAACTAGAGTTTGAACAATAAGAAGTAATGTAAGAAACGTATAAAGAAGGGATAAAACTTGCGTGAAATGATTAAAAGAAGAATCTCGCAGAGTTATAAGGAATATGAATGTGGGGTTACCCAACTCCAATAATAAGGATGTAAGGTAATAATAAATAGACAATGTCTATAAAAAAGTTAAGAATAGAGAGTTATATCTAAGTGGTGCAATTGTACTCTTTCGTAGTTGATGTATGGTATCTGGGCTAAACGATTCCTTCATAGAGCGGAGGTATATACGAACTAGCAACTCGGAACCTAGTTTGTTGGTTGTTTGTGGGAAACCACTCAGCGTACTATATTGAAACCGGTAGAGACTCGATGTGTACCAAGTATAGAAAGTGGATACGTATGATGAAAGTGTAGAACTTGAATGAAATGTTGAGCAATGCAAATGAAGTTAGAAATTCTTAAAGGAAGAATTGTTATATCAACAAGAAGATTCAAGGAAGAATCTTGAAGAGTTATAAAGATAAGAAATGGGAGTTTCCTAACTCCAAAAGCTAAGATTACGAATAATGTCCTAAATGATGAAAAAGAGAAAGAAAGAGGATCGTAAAACAAAACGATCACGAGTTAAGAAAAGAATTTTAAGGGAGATGATTATAGAATAAGATCACGATGTGGTCTGTTTAAGTTATAAAAGAAAGATGGTCTATAATGTTTGAATAATTATAGCTTAATGCTATGAAGATGGAGTACTATGAAATAGTACGAGATAACTCATGAGGAGTTATAGATAATGTGATACGAGAAATTCGTATCGAGCAAAGAGTAAGTTATAAGCAAGATAGAGTTAGGTGGGATTTCAATTGAGGACTCATGTGATGGCTGAGTTGTACAAACCTTTGTATGGGCGAGGATTTTGTGCTTGCACTCAGTTTATCACATTGATAATCATTGGAATGTTTGTGTCGCGCTATTTGCTATATGCCTGTTGAGAAGGTGATTCTTTTCTCACATGTATAACAGATAGGTAGAGTATAGTTAGAGAATATTATAAGGTTAAGTGCGAGTTCTTAAAACTCATACTTATGGTAGGTTCGTGACTCATAATTATATGGTATGTTTTTGAACCCCTCAGCGAATGGACGCCTATGGCCTGACTAGGATAAGTTCTTAAACTCATATGATTGTGGCAAGTTCTTGAACTCATAATATGTGGTAAGTTTGACGAACTGGGTATAGATAAGTGTAAATGGAGTATTGAGGATGATAGGAATAGATAGACCTATTAAGCAATGGATCATTATAGAAAGTGGAGTTGATGGTGGAAACATAGGTACTCTAAATCTACTAGCTATGCTAGACTTTCGAAATTTATTGACTTCATGCTGATGTTTACACTTCTATTTTCTTGAAAAACATTGGATCAAATGATGGAACCAATGAGTTTTAACAACAATACTGTTATTCGTATGTTTATGCTAATTGTTTCGGCTAGACAAAAATGATTTGCAATATATTAAAATGTATTTTATATCATTAATGCATCATGTAACCTGGTGCAAAGATGATAAAAATGATGGAGTCATCAATGCAGTATTACCTAGTGTTGGATGTGATCTAAGGATCGTCAGCCCACTATGGTATGATGTAGTATGATAAAATCACCAAATGACGGAATCCTCAACGGACTGTAAATATAGTGCGGTATCATGACGTCATAAAAAGATTTTTAAGATTTCTTTAAGATATGAGAATTCATATCTATGTATATATATGTATATTTCGGTTGATGTCCGAATTGTTGTAGAGGTCTATGCTATTTGATTCAACTAGACGAATATTAAAAGATGTTCATGAAATTTAAGCGTTTATTGAAAAGTTATTTCAAACCAAATTATTTTGGTGTGGATTTAGATGTTGAAAAGCTGAGGTGAACAACCCTATAAGGGGACATGTTTTCGGGGACAATGGTTCCGAGCGTAACGCATATAGTAGTTAGAAAACACTACGTTGCGGCCCAACGTAGTGGTACAATAGGCTGGCCACCTAGTGTACGTAAGGAGGGTGTTTTCAGTCTTTGTTATTGATAAACACTCTGGTTTGCAGTGTGAAGGATTGAGTTGAAGCAATAGTAAACCGAGAATAGAGTTCACGATCTTGTGACCCCTCAGCATGATTTGGAATCTTTTAAATTTCTGAGTTATTCATACTACTTCCTAAATATTGAGCAATTATGGAAGATTCTTGCTATTCTAAAAGGCGAATATGGTAAGGATGATATTCCTTAGAAAGAAGTAAGTCGTAGAATGCAACACTGAATGATGAATTTATTGAATAAGTGAGAAAAGAAGTGTTGATATGAGAAGGAGATGAGTTATCAAAGAATAATGTAAAATTTTTAATAGAAAAATTAATAATTGAAGAAAGATCTTTGTGGAAAGGAAGTGGTTATAGAACCCAATGACTGAATAAAGTATTAACATAAAAATCTATTTTGATAGATTGAATGAATAAAGAGTAATAAATAAAAATTTCGAAGACGAAATTCTTAGAAGAAGGGGTGAATGTAATGTCCCGAGAGTTTGATCATATAATATATGATAATGATCCTTAGAGAAAGATAATGAACGGGTCAAAGAATATGTAATACTCAAATATAATTGAGTCTAAGTAAATGTTATGAAATAAAACTTATAAGAATTTATTATCAAGAATAGTGAGAGTAGAAAATATAAAACATATATTAAGGTAATATGTTGAAGTTATTCAATGAATAGATTTGAGGAAAACATGAGTAAGGTAGGGTTTCGGTGATTCCGAGGACGGAATCCTTATAAGAAGGGAAGGATGTGACATTCCAGATTTTTAGAATTAATAAATGAGAATTTTATATATAAAAGTATTATTTATGAGATATGTTGGGTGTGAGTATGTGTATATCATATATTGTAGAATATGTGAAATGATGTGAAGAGAATGTTATATATTAATTTTAATATATATAAATATTTAATTGAATTATTTATTGAGTTAAATAAATAAATTTTTTTTTGATTATAGAGTAAGGTAATTAAGTGTAGCATATTAATTAAATGAATATTTAGTATTTAATTTAATTAATATAATAATTTTATGTTATAGTTCTAATTTAATTGAGATAATTAAATTAGATGAGTTATGTGATGATTGTTACACGAAATTATAATTAACAAGTAAATATAATTATGTGACAATTTGATGAGATTGATTGATGTTAATTATGTGACAGTTTGATGAGATTGATTGATGTTAAGCTATTGATTAATTAAAATAATGAGAATTTGCCAAACATGGTCTTAGGCTTTTCAAGTTCAAGTTGGTGTAACCTATGTATTAACTAGTAATTAGTATATCTAATAATTACTAAGAGTTACATATATTATATATTACTAGTATTGTATATTATATGTATATACTACAAGTTAGTAAGTTAGTTTTAGAAAACAAACAAAAGAAAGAAGAAGAGAGTTAGAAAGAGTTGTAGGAGAAGAAGAAGATGAAGAAAAAGAAGAAGAATGGAAAGCTTTGAGAAGACAAAACAAGCCCCATCATCATCATCTTCATCTCTCTCTTAAATTCATATTAATAAGGCTATAATCTAAATTTCTTGTTTTAATTATATTTTTATGTTCTTCATAATGTAGGATAATGGTTATATAGAAGTTGTATTGAGAAATTGAGAGAGATAGAGAGAAATAGAGGAATTGAGATGAGCTAGAAGAAGAAGAAGAAAAAACTAGAAGAAGGTAACTTCTAAACTCTTATTTAATCTTTGATTTTTGGGTAGATTTATGTTCTAGGGTAATAGATCATGGTTAATCTTGTTTGTATTGGTTTAATCTTGGATTATCAAGAATCAAACAAGAGAATTCAAGAAAGAAAATGAAATGGAAAGATAATTTAAAGAACAAAATTCGTAGGTTTTTAGTAATTGTGGACATATCTTGTGAAATTCATATCTCTTTGGGTATAATGAGTTAGAAAGTGAGCCTTATATCAAATCGAAGATATGGAAGTAAGCTATATTCTGAAAGTGGAATCACATGAAAACTCTTTGTAGATTTCTTGCAATGTTTGTTTTAGTAAGGCTGGTCCGAAGGGAAAATAATATGTCCAGAAAATCAAAACTGCTACGGTTTCTGACTTTGAAAAATTCATATAACTTCGTGTGTTTTGGATCCGAAGAAACTTAAAACTGCAAGGTTGTAGATATGGAAGTTTACTAGCCAGACTCGCGAGATTGAGCCATTTTATGGACCGGATCATGTCCAAAATAAATTGTTTAGTAAGGATGTCCAGAAAATGAAATTTTCTACACAAGTTGATGAATTACAGAATCTGGATTAGATGGATAAGGGTCTGACTTTAAGGCCTAGATGAGGTTGTAGTACACTAAGTAAGGGTTAATTCTATATAAGAAGGAACAAAAACGAACATGTAACGAAGGAGATACGTTAAAAACGAAAGCAACGTTTTGTTAAAGAAATTGTGAAGATGAGTTTTATAATTATGTTTGAATTAAGATTTTGGGTGATGGTATATTTTGATGATTAAAAATATGTTTTGACATATGTAATGATTATAGATATGTGTTATCATATTCTATGCATAATTAACCATTTAAGATCAAGAGTTGAGATAAGTTAATGTGTGCACATAATGTGCTTGATAAAATGCCTAAAAGTAATAGTGTTTCTAAACTTTGGTATACAAAGTGTCTAACTAATGGCTAATGTTGGATATCTAAGTATGAAAAGATGATAATACAAGAATAATAATGGAAAGAAATCGAAAAGGGTAATTTTTGATTTATGAAGGAAAATTAAACATGTAAACAATGTGTTGAATATGCATTTTTGAAACCAAATTGGTAAAATAAAATGGTGTGATATACGCACATTAAACTACAAGTGAGATAGTCTAGCATGTGTGGTGATGAAAATGAAAATAAAACCGAGTTGCATATAAAACACAGTTAGATGTTTATAAAGATATTATAAAGGATAATAAGATAAAGTAAGGTCTTAGAATAAATTTGACCATGAGATTGAGTATTGATTTTATTTATTATCAATCTCGCATACAGTGTAGGTTGTACAAGGACGCAAAGTATTAGCGTGTTGGTAAAACGCCGGTAAAGGCAAGTCTTTCAGTTCCTTTTTGCAATATGAACTTGATGATGAACTGCTTTAAAATTTTAGTGTATGATGTATTGTATATGTCAAAAGTATGAAATGTGAAAGTCAATCTATGACTATGATGATTGAGCAATGAATGATGATTGAGTAAGGAACTCAATCTTTATAGTTGTTATGTGAACTACAACATGTATGCTATGTTTGTTTAATGATTATTCTTATATGGTGAGCATTTTATTATGTGCTAAGTGATGCATGAAAATTGTTAGATTTTGTTGGGCTATCGAGCTCAACCTTGCAAATAACTATTTTTGCAGGTCAAGGATTGAAGGTAACACTATGTGCTACTTGAATGACGTGGACCAGAAATAATACACGGAGATTAATATTTTAACTAAAGTTGTTATTTCTTTATACCATGATTAAGATTCATGAGATGTACTAAATGTTTTATGATGTATAATTTTATGTTGAGTTGTAAAGCTAAAGTTAGAGTTATCTGATATGTAAATGTTATCGGATTGAAATGTAAAATTTTATATAATAACAGTGATAAAGTGAATCATAAAATAAGATTGATTCAAAGACATGTAGATGATAAAGGTTTTGATTCAGGGAATTAAAGTAAGAAGACATAAAAGTTTAAATTATTCCGTATTTTATAATGTTTAGCATCGAATAATGATGTAAAATCAGAAGGTAGATGTGTTATTAACGACCGAAGTTAATAATTAAATTGTATGAATTTTGGGGTCGTTACAGATCTACTCTTAGGTATGCCTGTATTTACTCAACAAACAAATTAAAGAACACCGCTCTGATACCAATTGAAAGTCCAATAATAATCTAGAAGGGGGGTTGAATAGATTATTACAGATTAAAAAATTATCTTAGGCCTTTTTGATTTTTTGTATAATTAATTTGCAGTGTTAGAAATTAATATACAAGACAGTAAAAAATCAATCACACAATACACAAAGATTTGTGTGACGCCCCCAAAATTAGGTATACATCACCCATCTTGGGTCGTCAGATACATAGTACAGAATACAAATACAACTTACTAATACAACTGTCATGTACAATACGACAAAACATAAACTGTGAGTTTGAATACAAATATTATCTTCTAGAGAGTATTCATACTCAAAAGGAGTCCTCATTATATTTATTAACACACTATTACATAGAATAGTGAGGACTACTAACTAATACTATCATTCGAACCATCACTCCGTTCCCCGACTTGCCCCAGCTACGTTCTCATTTCCTGAAGAGAACAGTGAAAGAAAGGGTGAGCTCAACTAGCCCAGTAAGAAATATTATGACTAAGATAATGCAGAATAAATTATCATTAGCCTTCAACAATGTTAAACTGATAAAATATAATAGACATCAAGTTTAACTGTAGCGGAACAAGCAATCCATTAAGAGAGTCAAGTAGAAAATAAACTCTACTATCTTTTATGATTTAAAAGATTTTTCAACACTGTGATCGCTGGGACTCAGCTTAATAAAATAATCCACATCATCGAATCACCCCTGCACTACGGCCAAGGATATTCGTATATTCATTAATGGTCATGATCATGCCAACAACTGTCCATCAATGCACTACGGGCCAATGAGGACTTTTACCACATCATTTGTAACATTACGGTCATGATTACACCGAATAATCCCTGGTCATAATCATACCAAGTCCATCTATGCACTACATGCCACAGATGACTTTCAACATAATATAAACATGAGGATGATGACAATGATATAAGAATTCAATAAAACAAGTTCAAGAATTAATTTATCCAAGAATTAACAACGTCCAAATTGTCAACATGATACTACTTTGTGGAGTAAAATTCAAGAATGATCAGGAGAATATTTTCATAAAAAGATACTGGATGAAACGCAATTTTCAAGGATATTCCACAAATTTCATGGAGTATAGAAGTCAAAACTTAACCAACTGAGTATAATAAAGAATGGAATAACAAAAGAAATCACCATGCATGCGATAGACCGCACAGACAGGTTATTCCAACAGAATAATAAATAATGGAACCAGGTCCGGCGTAAACGCACAGACAGGATATTCCGACAGAATAATAAATAATGGAACCAGGTCCAGCGTAAACGCACAGACAGGATATTCCGACAGAATAATAAATAATGGAACCAGGTCCGGCGTAAAAGCACAGACAGAATATTCTGACAGAATAATAAATAATGGAACCAGGTCCGGTGTAAAACACACAGACAGGATGTTCCAACAGAATAATATCAAGACGGAACCAGGTCCGGTATAAAACACACAGACAGGATGTTCCAACAGAATAATAATAAAAACGGAACCAGGTCCGGTGTAAAATACACAGACAGGATGTTCCAACAGAATAATAGAAGAATGTCACCAAGTATAGGGTAGACCGCGTATACAGGTTATTCCAACAGAATAATAAGAAATGGAATAACAACAGTTCTCTCCATGAATAAGAAAGAATAACACCCCTTACCGTTTTAAAGAAGAGCTGAAATAAGGAAGTAGTTAAGTAGCAGAATACTCTTCTTCTCTCTCTCTATAGTTTCTCTCTCTAGAGTTCAGTGAATTCGTAAGAAATAATGAAGGAATGAGCTGCTATTTATAGAAAAATAGAATGCATAGTAACTAATCCATGAACGGTCCAGATTGATTACTTTAATCTGACGGTCCATATTTAAAGAAAAATCTTTTAAATAAAATATAATATATTCTATTTATAGAATAACTTTAATAAAGTATTCTGTTTTATATAAAAAGATGTTTCTGTTTTATTACGTTAATAATACGAATAAAACAAAACGTCATTATCGCTAAATAATTCATATTATTAACTGACAATAATTGAATCAAACTGAGTGACTTCTCACATAAGCATTAATAATCAATACCGTGTGCTACTATGCAACCACACGTATTACTGTACTTTTACTACCGAGTAGTTCAACAGTAACAATGGTAAAACTTCCGCCGTTATTTTTAATAAAATATTTTTGTCGTTTTCTCAATCCGACAATAATTCCGTTGTGGGGTCCACCAATGATTGTGTCGTTGTACGAATATTCCCTGTTAAAACGAATATTCCCCGACCAATCGAATATTATATAACAACTTGCGTACTTTACAAAATTTATAAATATTACCCACAACTATAACATTATATCAAATTAACTCCATAATATTCAAAAATGATATTTATAGAAAATTCATCTTTATTTATAAAAGTTGGGGTCTTACAACCTCCCCTTCTTATGAAATTTCGCCCTCGAAATTAGGGTACATACCTGGTATGTCGAAGAGGTAAGGATACCTTGATTTCATTTCAGATTCTAACTCCCAGGTCATTTCCTCAACATCGTGGTTTCTCCACAAAACTTTGACTTGAGGTATAACCTTGGAGCGTAGAATATGTTCCTTCTTATCCAAGATTTGAACAGGAACTTCTTCATACGTCAAATCCTCCGCTATTTCGTCCGGTTCTAACTCAATAATGTGGTTCGGGTCTTCCACATATTTGCGTAACATGGATATGTGAAAAACGTTATGAACACGAGACATATTTGGCGGTAAAGCGAGTCTATAAGCCACAGTTCCTACTCGATCGAGGATTAAAAATGGACCGATGAATCGAGGATTGAGCTTTTCTCTCTTTCCAAATCTCGTAACTCCTTTCCATGGAGCAACACGTAAGAACACATGATCTCCTACATCAAATTCCACGTCCTTTCGATGAAGATCAGCATAACTCTTTTGTCGATCTTGTGAGGTTTTTATACGTTGTCGGATCGTTTGAATCTTTTCTGTAGTCATACGTACCAACTCCGGTCCCAACAACGTTGTTTCACCCACCTCATCCCAGCATACTGGAGAACGACATTTTCTTCCATACAATGCTTCGAATGGAGCCATGCCAATACTTGCTTGATAACTGTTGTTGTAGGAAAACTCCACCAATGGTAAGAACTTGTCCCAACTTCCCTTGAAGTCAAAGACACAGAGTCTTAATAGATCTTCAAGAGTTTGAATAGTCCTCTCTGATTGTCCGTCCGTCTGAGGATGATATGCTGAACTAAATCGTAAATCCGTGCCCATAGCTTTTTGTAAACTAACCCAAAATCGTGAAGTGAATCTTGGGTCTCGGTCAGAAACTATGGATACTGGCATACCATGCAGTCTTACAATCTCGTTTATGTACATACGAGCAAGACGTTCAAGTGTATAAGTTTCTCGTATCGGTAAGAAATGAGCAGACTTGGTCAATCTATCAACAATGACCCAAATCGCATCAATACCTTGAGAAACCCTAGGAAGACCGGTAACGAAATCCATGGTAATGTGCTCCCACTTCCATTCTGGAATTTCAAGTGGTTGCAATGGACCTTTTGGTACTTGATGCTCCGCTTTGACTCGTTGACAAGTTAGACACCTTGAGATAAACAACGCTATCTCTCTCTTCATATTGCTCCACCAAAATGTATGACGAAGATCATGATACATTTTGGTACTTCCAGGATGGATTGCAAACGGTGTGTTGTGCGCCTCCATCATGATTTCATACTTTAAATCAGGGTTGTTAGGAACACAAAGTCTGGAGTTGACTCGAAGTATTCCTTCTTCATCGATTCTTGCTTCCGGCATAGCACCTTCTTGCACTTTCTTCCTTATACGCATCAGCTCCAGGTCTGTAGCTTGAGCAGCTTTAACTTTATCGATTAAAGTCGGTTCTACTCGTATATTCGCCATCATCACATGGGTCCCTGGAGTCTTTAACTCTATCTCCATCCTTTGCAAATCACACAAAATGGGCCTTTGTGTTGACAATATCGCACTCATACTTGCATGGTCTTCAACTCAATGCGTCAGCTACCACGTTCGCTTTTTCAGGATGGTATTGAATGGTATGATCATAATCTTTCAACAGTTCAAGCCAACGTCGTTGTCGCATGTTGAGTTCCTTTTGAGTGAAGAAATATTTAAGGCTTTTATGATCCGTAAAGATCTCCACCTTCTCCCCATACAAGTAATGCCTCCAAATTTTAAGTGCAAAGACAACAGCTGCCAACTCTAGATCATGAGTAGGATAATTCCTCTCATATTCCTTGAGTTGTCTTGATGCATAGGCTATGACTTTTCCATGTTGCATGAGAACGCATCCCAACCCTTTGCTCGAAGCATCACTGTAGATGACAAATCCCTCCGAGCCAGATGGTATTGTTAGAACAGGTGCTGAAATGAGTCTCCTCTTGAGTTCTTGAAAACTCTGCTCACACTCTTCGCTCCAACCGAACTTTGTATCTTTCCGAGTCAGCTGAGTTAATGGAGTAGCGATTCGAGAAAATCCTTCCACGAATCTCCGATAATAACCAGCTAGACCGAGAAAGCTACGTACTTCGGTTACTGATTTAGGTTGCTCCCAGCTTTGAATTGCTTCAATCTTTGCCGGGTCAACAGATATTCCACGACTTGATACTACGTGCCCAAGGAATGCTACCTCTTCCAGCCAGAACTCGCATTTCTTCAACTTGGCATAAAGTTTGTATTCACGAAGCTTTTGGAGTATCAACCTCAAGTGTTGCTCATGATCTTCACGGCTTTTGGAATAAACAAGGATGTCATCGATAAAGACGACCACAAAGTGATCCAAATATTCCTTGAATACCCTGTTCATCATATCCATGAAGGCAGCAGGAGCATTAGTCAATCCAAAAGACATAACTAAGAATTCATAATGCCCATACCGAATTCTGAAGGCAGTCTTTGGAATATCCTCAGTTCTAACCTTCAGCTGATAATATCCAGAACGAAGATCGATCTTTGAAAAGAATTGTGCTCCTTGCAACTGGTCAAACAGGTCATCAATACGTGGCAATGGGTACCTATTTTTGATGGTGACATGATTCAACTCCCGATAATCAATACAAAGTCGCATACTCCCATCTTTCTTCTTCACGAACAGAACAGGAGCACCCCAAGGAGAAGTACTAGGACGAATAAAACCAATGTCTAACAATTCCTGCAGTTGGGTCTTTAACTCCTGAAGTTCAATAGGAGCCATTCGATATGGGGCTTTGGAAATGGGTTTTGTACCGGGTTCAAGGTCGATACAAAATTCAATTTCACGCTCTGGGGGTAGGCCAGGAAGTTCTTCGGGAAATACGTCAGGAAATTTATTAACAACAGAAATATCATTCAAAGCTGACGTATTTTTGTTTAGATCTGTGACATGAGCTAAGAAAGCTTGACATCCGTTTTTCAATAAACGAATAGCTTTATGGCTTGAGATGACAGCGATTGATTTTAATGGTTTGGTTGCTTGAATTCGCATAATAGGTCGATTAGGAATATGAAAGCTAACAACCTTACGAAAACAATCAATTTTTGCATGATGAGTAGTTAACCAATCAATCCCTAGAATCACGTCAAATGCAAGTATTTTTAATGAAATCAGATCGACAGGTAATGTGTGGGTACCAACTTGAACCAAACAAGACTTATAAACCGTGGATGTAATGAAGGTTTCTCCCAATGGAGTTTCAACTGCTAAGTCAAAGTCTAATTTCTCCGGAATCAAATTTAATCGATGAGCGCAAGTAGGAGAAATAAAAGAATGGGTAGAACCGGTATCAAATAAAGTATAGACTTCGTTAGAGTTTATGATAAGCTTACCCGTGATGACCTCATTCGGGTTCCTTGCTCTCTGGGAGTTCACAACAAACGCTCTCCCTTGCACAACCGGTTTTGACTTTTCTGGGACGGCCTTTGGTGCCTCCATCCTAGCTGAATTTGTCTTCGGTAAACGACAAAATCGGGCTAAATGACCTTCTCTTCCACAATTATAACATGCTTTGGACGGCATCGTGCAGTTTGGACTGATGTGCCCCTCCCCTCCGCATTTGAAACATATGATAGGTGGTCGTTCTCCTTCCTTAACGACAGGTGCTGGTGCTGACGTCTTTCCATCATTGTTGAATTTCCTCTTCTTGAAATGCCCATTCTTATTGTTTTGGCCCTGATTACCACCGAAGTGGTTACCATTTCTG
This sequence comes from Panax notoginseng, assembly GCA_016801055.1. Classification (NCBI taxonomy): domain Eukaryota; kingdom Viridiplantae; phylum Streptophyta; class Magnoliopsida; order Apiales; family Araliaceae; genus Panax; species Panax notoginseng. Next base: position 122,305,735 of record CM029017.1, read on the forward strand.
GCCTGTTGATTCCCTCCACGCTTGTTGTCACCGCTTCGATGACTGCGCTCACTGGTATTATCATTTTGCCGGCTGCTCTCTTTTGGTTGCGTTGTCTCGTTATCGCGCTCCACCAACTGAGCCCTATTTATAACATCTGAATACAAACACAGTTTATGAGAAACAAGATGTTGACGTATCTCCGGATTCAAACCTCTTAAAAACATCCGCGTCATTCTTTCTTCATTATCCACCAGGTGGGACGCAAACCGGGATAACTCCGCAAATTTTGCCTCGTACTGCGACACGGTCATATTATTCTGCTCCAATTTGATGAACTCCACCTCCTTCATGTGACGAATACTCTCGAGAAAGTATTTGTCGTTAAAAAGCTCTTGGAACTTCTCCCAAGACATCTTCAGTGCGGCAGGTTGAGTACGCTTTATCGATTCCCACCAGTAATCTACCTCTCCTCGCAACATAAAGGCGGCAAAGGGAACCTTTTGCTCCTCGGAGCAACCCAAGACATCAAATATCTTGGTGATCTGCTTTATCCATGTTTCAGCTACAAGTGGTTTGGGTTCTCCCTTAAACTCCGGTGGTCCCAGCTCCTTAAACTGTTTAGCGGTGACCGCCAGAGAGTTTCCAGTATTTCCACCTACGTTGTGGACAGGAGCCGCTTTCACCTGTTGTTGCATGAATTGCATAAAGCCTCTGAACATTTGATCATTCATCATTTGGTCAGTGTTGTTGTTTGCATGAGGATTGTCACCTTCCTGATGAACATTATCTTGATTATTGATATGTGGTGAATCAATAATCGCCTGTGCTCCATTGTTATTCTCAACATTCTCAGATGCCATTTTCAGATACTGCCACAAAATAAAAGTTAATTGATATGTCATATATTATCCTTATATTATGACCGACCAATTAAATACCATGCAAATAAGCTTAGGTAGGTCATACTAGCGAAGGAATTCCCCGTCTCTCCCCTCCTAGTTCTATTCTCACATCTTAGCCAGGGATCATATCCCTAAGCTCTGATACCAACTGTGACGCCCCCAAAATTAGGTATACATCACCCATCTTGGGTCGTCAGATACATAGTACAGAATACAAATACAACTTACTAATACAACTGTCGTGTACAATACGACAAAACATAAACTGTGAGTTTGAATACAAATATTATCTTCTAGAGAGTATTCATACTCAAAAGGAGTCCTCATTACATTTATTAACACACTATTACATAGAATAGTGAGGACTACTAACTAATACTATCATTCGAACCATCACTCCGTTCCCCGACTTGCCCCAGCTACGTTCTCATTTCCTGAAGAGAACAGTGAAAGAAAGGGTGAGCTCAACTAGCCCAGTAAGAAATATTATGACTAAGATAGTGCAGAATAAATTATCATTAGCCTTCAACAATGTTAAACTGATAAAATATAATAGACATCAAGTTTAACTGTAGCGGAACAAGCAATCCATTAAGAGAGTCAAGTAGAAAATAAACTCTACTATCTTTTATGATTTAAAAGATTTTTCAACACTGTGATCGCTGGGACTCAGCTTAATAAAATAATCCACATCATCGAATCACCCCTGCACTACGACCAAGGATATTCGTATATTCATTAATGGTCATGATCATGCCAACAACTGTCCATCAATGCACTACGGGCCAATGAGGACTTTTACCACATCATTTGTAACATTACGGTCATGATTACACCGAATAATCCCTGGTCATAATCATACCAAGTCCATCTATGCACTACATGCCACAGATGACTTTCAACATAATATAAACATGAGGATGATGACAATGATATAAGAATTCAATAAAACAAGTCCAAGAATTAATTTATCCAAGAATTAACAACGTCCAAATTGTCAACATGATACTACTTTGTGGAGTAAAATTCAAGAATGATCAGGAGAATATTTTCATGAAAAGATACTGGATGAAACGCAATTTTCAAGGATATTCCACAAATTTCATGGAGTATAGAAGTCAAAACTTAACCAACTGAGTATAATAAAGAATGGAATAACAAAAGAAATCACCATGCATGCGATAGACCGCACAGACAGGTTATTCCAACAGAATAATAAATAATGGAACCAGGTCCGGCGTAAACGCACAGACAGGATATTCCGACAGAATATAATAAATAATGGAACCAGGTCCGGCGTAAAAGCACAGACATGATATTCCGACAGAATAATAAATAATGGAACCAGGTCCGGTGTAAAACACACAGACAGGATGTTCCAACAGAATAATAACAAGACGGAACCAGGTCCGGTGTAAAACACACAGACAGGATGTTCCAACAGAATAATAATAAAAATGGAACCAGGTCCGGTGTAAAATACACAGACAGGATGTTCCAACAGAATAATAGAAGAATGTCACCAAGTATAGGGTAGACCGCGTATACAGGTTATTCCAACAGAATAATAAGAAATGGAATAACAACAGTTCTCTCCATGAATAAGAAAGAATAACACCCCTTACCGTTTTAAAGAAGAGCTGAAATAAGGAAGTAGTTAAGTAGCAGAATACTCTTCTTCTCTCTCTCTCTATAGTTTCTCTCTCTAGAGTTCAGTGAATTCGTAAGAAATAATGAAGGAATGAGCTGCTATTTATAGAAAAATAGAATGCATAGTAACTAATCCATGAACGGTCCAGATTGATTACTTTAATCTGACGGTCCATATTTAAAGAAAAATCTTTTAAATAAAATATAATATATTCTATTTATAGAATAACTTTAATAAAGTATTCTGTTTTATATAAAAAGATGTTTCTGTTTTATTACGTTAATAATACGAATAAAATAAAGCGTCATTATCGCTAAATAATTCATATTATTAACTGACAATAATTGAATCAAACTGAGTGACTTCTCACATAAGCATTAATAATCAATACCGTGTGCTACTATGCAACCACACGTATTACTGTACTTTTACTACCGAGTAGTTCAACAGTAACAATGGTAAAACTTCCGCCGTTATTTTTAATAAAATATTTTTGTCGTTTTCTCAATCCGACAATAATTCCGTTGTGGGGTCCACCAATGATTGTGTCGTTGTACGAATATTCCCTGTTAAAACGAATATTCCCCGACCAATCGAATATTATATAACAACTTGCGTACTTTGCAAAATTTATAAATATTACCCACAACTATAACATTATATCAAATTAACTCCATAATATTCAAAAATGATATTTATAGAAAATTCATCTTTATTTATAAAAGTTGGGGTCTTACAATTTGTCTGGTTCACAACATACATCCCGGGTATGCTGCTACGTCCAGTCTCAAGCTCCTCTCCAGGACTTGAGATCCTATTACTATCAGTAATAAATACTCCTTCAACAGGCGAAGAAGCCTTTACAAAGTTTTATAGACAAACTTTCAACTGTTCCCAACTATTCTATCTTGGACAGCAAGCTCCCCGCTCCCTCCTCAAGTTTAGTTGTACCTCTTTTGAGTTTAGTTCTATTATATGATCTGATCTTGAAACAATAGCCTCTTCTTCACCTCCCAAGTACACTAGAGATCCAACTTCCCGCTGACCTCTCTAAGACTCTGGTCTTGGTCGAAGAATTACTCGTCTTTCTCACAGGTACATAAAATAAACTAACTCTGACCTTTTCTCATGTTTACAAATGATATTACAATAATGTGCTTCTTAAATAAGCAGATAAGAATTTAGTACAGATTGATGCTTCTCAAATAAGCAAATAAGAATTTAGTACAGATGAATGCTTCTCAAATAAGCATATATAATTTAGTACAGATTGATGCTTCTCAAATAAACAGATATAATTTAGTACAGATTGATGCTTCTCAAATAAGCAGATATAAATTAAACAGCAAATATATTTATAAAAGTTCAAGGACTTTTATACTTGAGAAAATATGCTTCTTAGTAAGCAGATAGTAATTTGTGCTTTGATCAATAGTGCTTCTGTGTAAGCAAATATGTAAATTATGCACTATTATAAAAGTTTAAATAACTTTTATATTTTGTCTGAAAAGATGCTTCTTGAATAAGTAAATAAGTCAAGTTTAGCTTTTACTCAAAAATGCTTCTATTTAAGCAGATATATAATTTAATGCAAATTTATAAAGAAATATTTATTCTTTATGGAGTAAAGAAAAAGTCACTTTAAGTTTAAATAACTTTTAGAGTGAGAATGCTTCTGAGTAAGCAAATAAGTTATTTTAAGCTTTGAATCAAATATGCTTCTATTTAAGCAGATATATTCACTTAAGTTTGTGAAATAAAAGTTTAAATAACTTTTATATTATGCAACAAGTATTTTATGAATAAATAAATTTATGATCAAATACTTGTGATGACAGATATCAAGTATAATAAATAAATCAGTTAAACAATATTTCATGTAACAAATATTATTGTTTAACTCAAATAATATATAAGAATATTTTATCTATTATGTGAGCTTTTATAAATAATGTCACTTAGTACTATAAGGAATCGTATGGTTCGAATTCCTCTTGGTAGGGGTGTATCTCCGTAGCCTTGCGGCGTCTAAGTACGACAAAATTTATAATTTCACAATAGATATTTATATAAATATTTTCAATAGATCACTACGATTCTCAAATCCAGTTCGAATGACTACTCTTTTTGAAGCAGTATCTCAGTGTTGTTTTGAGCCATCAAGTGTCGTATCTATTTTACGATATTTATAGAAATAATATCAATAAAAGGTTACTGAAGACTATAAGGAATCGTACAGTTCGAATTCTTCTCCGTAGAGGTGTATCTCCGTAGCCTTGCGACTCCCAAGTATCCTTTTATTTGATAAATAGATGAAATATAAATATATAGAATTATGTATAACAATTTATATTCGTATATCTATAAATATAAATAAGCAAGAGATAATTCAAATAAAATAAATCAAACCACTTATCTCAATTTGCTTAGACCAATTTCTTCTTCTCAAATGATTAGAACTTTTATAAGAAGAGAGAAAAAAAGCTTCTTAGAGAGAGAGAGAGTATGTAAGAGAGAAATAAGCTTTTCTTTGTAAGTGAATTGACATGACAAGTTGGAAATGAAGAAAATGCCTCCTACTTATAGATTTTTGAAGTCGGGGGTAAAATTATAATTTGTAAAAATTGATTTTGAATGAACGGTTAGGATTGCTTTAATTTAAAATCAATGGTTTGAATTGAAAGAGGGGCACGCAGATTGCCACATGTACCGCCTTCAAATTTCCGCCCAGTCCATGAATCATCAACTAGCATTTATTGTTCCATTAATTCGGTCAAGATTGAAAAAGCAGCCAGCTCATGTTATATATACGGTTTTTGTCCCAAAATGAATATCACTCATATGGTTTAATAAATATGCCACCACATGTATACTTAGTATTAGGGGTGAGCATGGTGCGGTTTGGTGCGGTTTGAACTCCAAACCGAACCCGAAACCGCTTAGGTGCGGTTTGAAAAATTCAAAACCGCACCCGAAACCGCTTGTGATTGGTTTGGTTAGGTTTTAAAGTGTGCGGTGCGGTTTTAATTCGTGCGTTTTCGGTTCTAAAACCAATTGAAACAACAAAAAAGATTAAGCCTTCAATAAAATTTAACATAAAACTTACATCGAACAATTAACTTAGTGACAAAGTCGACAATGAGAATTATATCAAGCATGCTTTAAAACTAGAATATGCGCTATATAAAATAACGGAGACTATTCGATAACAAGCAAGAATGTTTATCTAGTTCCCCAAAAATTAAAAGTATATACTGAAGATAGAATAAAATATATTGCAGGGAGGACTAAAAATAATCTATTAGACTATTACAATTATAGCATTGACATTAACCAATGCATCAAGTGCTCGAGCCCCTCAACTATGAGCCCCTCCAATAACGCATCAAACAAATTCAAAATTCCAAAACCCAATTGCTTAATTTTTGACTCTATAACCTCTAACATCTTCTTTCAATTGGTGAAAAAATGACAATGCAAGACTGGGGTTTTCTCTGAGCGTGTTCAAGTGAAAAGTAACTTTAGAATTTACTAGAGATAATACATACATACACACACATGGTGCGGTTTCGATTTTATGCGGTTTGGTTTTGGCTAGTAACCAAACCGGAACCGTAAATTTGGTTATTCAACCCACCTAAAACCGCCACATACGCCGGAACCGTTGGTGCGGTTTTAATTGGTGCGGTTCGTGCGGTTTTTAGTGCGGTTTCGGTTCCAATTTGGTTACTTGCTCAGCCCTACTTAGTATATATGATGCACAAGATTTTTATGTATGCAATCAAAACATATTTCCCATGACATAATTTTTGCCAGCACACTTCTTCATTTAATACATATATATGTACTATGTATGCAGTTTATATATGTATATATAATACACACACACGCACTCATTATATATATATATATATATATATATATATATATATATATATATATATATATATATATATATATACACTACACACACGTTATTATACATGCATGCTACTATATATATAATGCATGCTACTTATAAATAATATAATTTATTCACACACCACACACATGTGCACTGTTATAATATATAATATATTATACAAAGATTACACACTAATAATATATATATTCGGTTAATATATATATATATATATATATATATATATATATATATATATATATATAAGCAATAAAATAATTTTGCTCAAATTTTAAAATACTTTTTGAAATCTTTAAATAATATAATTAATTTGAAAATAAATAGAATATGCCCATAAGTAAAAATGATTTAATCAAAATCTTCATCTTCTTTTCAAATACGGTCAAACAAGCATTTGATAATCAACATATGACTTTTGTCCCACAATGCATGATCCAATTTATTTAACACTTTAAAACATCAAGATCAATAAAATCACTTAAATAAGATTTAGAAAATATTTTTTGTCAAAATAAATAAGATAATTAATACAATTATAATAAAAAATCCTATGGAGAGGATTCTACCATTTTAATTAATTTATTTACTAATTATTGTTATTATCAAAATAAAACTAAAAGTTGGAGACCCAACAGTTATACAAGTGTCCTCACTTGGATAATTATTGTACATGTTGATACATACTTGTTAATTTCCAGTATGTATACTTTAATTAAAAGTAGTCTAAGCTATTTGACTCGGCTAGACACAGATTTAAAAATATTGTTAAATATGATAGAACCTTATTGATATCCAACAGAATTGTTTGGGTTCGGATTCCCGACTAAGTATGAACATCCCGAACATGGGAAAATCTTGTGCGCCTAAGGCGGATATGATGAACGAGAATATCGTTCTGGTATGTAGTATTGATCAATACAGGGTATAACGGGTTGATCACCCCTGTGCCTGTAAGTTATGACGGTTTATAGATGAAGTTCTGTTAAACCGTTTCGAAAATTTAAAACAAAGTTCATAGTATGTTGACTGCTCTCCATTCATAGTCAGTACATAGTTTCAAAAATTTGAAATAGAATTGTTATGTTGTTTAACGTTGCTTCAGTTTACTTCACAACTATTGCTTCATTGTGGAAGTGCCATTCAAAGAAAATATTTAATCCTTTCAATTAATGTTTATTGTTTGCTATTACTTGATGGGCACTCAAATGCTCATTTTTGCTTAATTTAAATATTTTCAGTTAAGTATGATCAACCAGAAGGCTCTGCCAAGAACAAAGGGAAAGGAAAGCTGACAGAATAAGTTTGAGTTATCTTATATAATAGCTAGACTAAAATAAGATGATGATATTTATTATCTATCATGTAATGAAATGTTTTAAAGGTCACGTACCTGGGATTTAGACAACTCTGATATATAAATTAAGTTTGATATTTATGACATTATTATTATTTTTCGCTCAAAGAAATGGTATCGTGAAGCACTGAATTTGAGTTTTAAGCACCTAAATTTGGGGGCGTCACACTATTCATGCTAAAAATTGATATATTTGCGGTCCAAATCATTTTTGATACAATAATATTCTTGAATTTTACTCCACAAATCAGTATCATGTTGATAATTCGGACGTTTTTGAATTCTGGATAAATTAAATTATAAATCTTTAAAAATTTTTACTTTGCTTTCATTTAATTGAATTTTTATATCATTGTCATCATCCTCATGCTTATATTGTGATGAAAGTCATCTTTGGCTTACGTACATAGATGAACTGTTGATTGGTATGATTATGACCAGAGATTATTTGGTATAATTATGATCGTAATGTTACAAATAATGTGGTAAAAGTCATCATTGGCCCGTAGTGCATTGATAGATAGTTGTTGGCATGATCATGACCTTTGATGAAAACACGAATATCCTTGGCCCGTAGTGCATGGATAATTCGTGTGCATGGATAATTCGTGGTCGTGATACTAATGAATATCCTTGGTCGTAGTGCAGGGGTAATTCGACGATGTGGATTATTTATTAAGCTGAGTTTTAGCGATAAAATCGATGATAAACTTTTTGAATCATAGAAGATAGTAGATATCATGCTCTACTTGACTCGTCTAATGGATTGCTTGTTCCGCTGCAGTTAAACTTGATGTTTATTATATTTTATCAATTTAACACTGTTGAAGGCTAACGATAATTTATTCTGCATTATCTTAGTCATAATATTTCTTACTGGGCTAGTTGAGCTCACCCTTTGCTTTTATTATTCTCTTTAGGAAATGAGAATATAGCTGGGACTAGTCGAGGAACGGAGTGACGGTCCAGATGTTTGCATTAGTAGTCCTCACTATTCTGTGAAATAATGTGATAATAATGAGGACTTATTTTGAGTTTGAATACTGTCTAGAAGATAATATTTGTATTAAAACTCACAACTCATGTTGTATATTTTTGTTTGTATTTGTATTATGTACCATGTATTTGGTGATTCAGAATGGGTGATGTATACCTATTTTGAGGGCGTCATAGTTCGTATCAAAGCTTAGGGATATGATCCATGGCTAAGATGCGAGACTAGAACTAGGAGGGGAGAAGCGGGTAATTCCTTCGTTAGTATGACCTACCTAAGTTTATTTATTATTTAATTGGTCGATCAGAATATAGGGATAATATGTGGCATGTCAATTAACCCTTATTTTGTGGCAGTGTTTGAAAATGAATTCTGAGAATGTTGAGATAAGAAATGGAGCACATGAGACCGTTGAGTCACCGATGATCAATACCCAGGATAATGTGCATCAGGAAGGTAATAATCCTCAGGTAAACAACAACACCGACCAGACGATGAACGATGGGATGTTCTGTAGCATCCCCAAATCTCGGTCCTAATCACCAAGGATCTGGTATATTCTTTCTACAACTATTGCGGAAGATATAAACATAAATTATTTATACATTAAACTTTTACACATCATTCTCAAGGTCTACAACCTTGACTTAATACATACCTTCAATATCTTAGAAGATTTACAATACTATTTTTGTCAGAAAATTTAATAGATCTAACTGCAATGTAATTTAATCTTGCACTTTAAATTTGCTTCTGTCTTTACTCGAGCTTTCATCTTAATCTGAAAATTTTTATCATGATATAGCAAGGGTGAGCATCAAATTTGCCCAGCAAGTTTAAATTCAATAAAGATATATCATGATTGAAAGAATTAAACAATAAGCTAGACGTGAATAATCAACAACAATTATTCATTAACATGCTTTGAACATACAACTCATGTTTGAGTTAAGAAAAAACTTGCCTGATTCGTTGACTACTGCTACGTAGTTTAAGTTAACTTCTTTTGGTAAGACCTATCATTAATAATAAGATTGGTCTTTCAATCAGCATATTCTACTTTGTATCATAATACAATTACTTTGTCAAATAGATTATCTAACACTTAATCAAATATTAGATAACATCCTAACACATCGGTATTATTATCATTCTTGGATAATTCTTCAATCACTGTATCATATTCATTATGATTAAACACTTAATCTTTTACATTATAAGTTCTTCTTTATACTCTAATAAGTCAAATACTAATCCAACAACCTGGATTCTAAATTTAACAACCAAATTGCCAATCCAGCAGACTGGATACAGAATCCAGCAACCTGGATTCAATAAATTTCCAATCCAGCAAGCCAAACTGCAATCCAGCAAACTGGATTACAAATCCAGCAACTAGATTGCAATCCAGCAAGCTGGATTCAACAAATTTTGAATTCAGTAAACTTCTTTTCAATCCAGCAAGCTGGATTCATCAGATTTTCTAATCCAGCAAGCTGGATTCCATATCCATTTCACGAAAATACCAAATCAACTTATTATTTTTCTATCCTTTGTACAAACATGTATACATATATTTCATACACAAAAAGTATTTTTTCAAAATTTTCCAACTTCCTTTGGTATTTTTCAAAAATCATTTTTAGTTAATTCCTTAAGAAATTAGCTACCTCGTGCTTAACTCCAGAAATTCCCATCTCTTGACACAATGTTATACGTGTTAACGTGACACTCCAGTTTAAATTCCGTGGCCATCGGAGTTATAGAACTCCGGTTATAGCCATTTTCGTCGAAAAATCATAGAAATTGAAATGGTCATAACTTGCTCATTTTAACTCGGAATGAGCTCATTTTTGGACATGAGGTACTTAATACAATATATTTTCATGTCCCAAAAGGCCAGAATGTTTCTCATAAATTAAGTTGCCGAAAATGCCCTTTTAAAATTTTGGGCAGAAGCTAAATGTCATTTTGTAGTTTTTTGTGCTTTGTTAAACATTTTCCATACGGAAATCTACAACTCCTTTTTCAGTGATTCCACTTGGAGATGTTAGATAACTTATCATAGTACCCTCCCAAAATTTTCTAGAATTTTTAGATGTCCTAAAAATGACCAAACTACCCCTACTCTTTGACTGTCCAAAACAGTTTGTTTTTCATTTTTAGCAACGAAACTGTTTTTGGTAAAACAGTCACTACAACTTGTGTACTCAACATTTTTGAGTTCTACCACTTGGGTTTAGTAGTTAACTTACATATCTAGCACATCCCTTTGACGGATCGCAAAAAGAAGGTGTAGATCAAAAACGGTGGAAATCCAAAGTACATAGAAATTTTTAGGCTCATAAACTAGAAAAATCACTTTTCTTTATTTTTGATTTCCAACTAAAACAACACCCAACATGGGTAAATCTAAACATGGAACACTCATTAACATGAATATTCATGGTTTTTGAGTTTAGAAAACTTGATTCAAGATTTGATTTGGAATAATCAAAAATTACATAACAAAAGGTATTTATACATTTGATTTTCATGCTCTTCTTCTTCTTCTTCTTCCATGGATGGACTTTCTCTTCCCCTTCTATCTTCTTCCTTCCATGGATGCCGAAGCCTTTCTTCTCTCTAAGTGTCGTTCCTCTCTTCTCTCTTTCTCTCTCTCTCTTTACTTTTCTTTTTGGTAAGAAATAAGAGATGAAAGAGAAAATGAGTTTATTTGCTAAAAAAAATCTATATATATATTTTGTATATCTAATCTATATCTTCCAATATCTCTACTATCCTTATCTCTTTCCTTAATCATCATTATATAGATATGTGGAATCTTAGTGTGCAAAGTGGCTCCTTAAAATGAATGCCACCTAGCTTGATTTGTGCAAGATCTTTTGCCACATGTGTGGTTTATAAAATGATGATGTGCATGCACATCTTCCTCTCCTTTTCTCCCACTCTAATACCCGGCCACTTGGCCTCTCTTTCTCCCACATTTTGATTTCCTTGTGGCCATTCCTCTACCACTCATTAGATAGCCATGTGGCCTACTTATTCTCCCACCATTTGGTTTAATTTCTTTGTCTTTCCTTGTCCAAAAATGTCCCCCATACTTGGATCAAATTTTGGGCTTTTTAATTTATTGATTGGGCCAACACTTGGGCCACCATAATTAATCTCTTTGGACTTCTAGATTAATTTCTTGGGCCATGAAAATAAATTAGGTCCAATACTTTTAATATTATCCCACCCTAAATATTTAATTAGGGTATCCATTCCAAACATTTAGAATTTAAGTTATTGCCCTTGTACACTAAATTTTATAACCAAATTAAACTTACTTTAATTAAGTCATAAAATTAATAAACGTGAGATAATAAAAGTATATCTCTTGACTTAATATAATATTAATATTATTATTCTCCCACATGTTCCTTAACAATTGGCTCACTTGAGCTTAACACTTAATTCCTTTGGCTTTTCCAAATAAAATATTTGGACTTCCTAGCTAAAATGTTTGGGCCATAAAAATTAATATGGTCCATTACATTTAATTATATCTTACCCTAATCATTTAGTTAGGGTTTCCATGCACTCAATTTAAATACAAATTCTTACCCCAAGTACATTTAATTTCCTTAACCCAATTAGACTTACATTAATTAAGTTATAAAATTAATTAACCGAGATGTATAAAATAAATCTCTTAAAATTAGTATATATTTTATATACCATAATTCTCTCATCCCATAACCCTTAAGTTATTTAATTCTTCATTCTTAATATATAATTAGGATCATACTAATTTCTTTTATTTGTCATCACATAATATTCGTATTCACTTACTCACATATTCATTAAATAAATTATGACATGCTCCACAAATCTCTTAGATTAGGTCACTAGTATATATTTAAATACTAGAACCACTAAATAACAATAACCATTTAGGTTATTTAATTCTCATACATAATTTAAATAACTTATTTAAGTTATACAATTAAATTTAATTTCCTCCTCCTCTCCATAAATTGTTTTCAAACAATTTATTTATATACTAAATATATAATTTAATATATTCAATCATTTATTCAAATATGAATTTAATTTACTAACTGCTTGATACCAATATACATATTTGCATATTGAATCTCCTCTCATATTTTTACTTCTCACACTAATTTTTGATTTTTCTCCATAAAAGTCAACTGTTGACTTTGATCAAAAGTCAACCTTTACACATTTTGTGTTTACTGTCCATTCTGACTAAACTTGACGTTCCGGACGTAACTGAGCAGTCCATGCTTCAAAATTCTATCTCTAACTCAAATTTTGAGTTTTAAATTACTCCCTTCTTATTGCTAATCGTATTAACTAACGACTTTAAACTTAGTTATCTTCTTATTTGCCATTCAAGGCCAACGTTCAAGCTATGTTAATTACTAACATAGTTTTATCTTGATCCTTATATCATTAACTTAATTCATTATTCATCTTGCTAAAATATATATAGCACCTTACTAAGTATATATATTTCTATACATATACTCATCTTCATTTAACCTCATAGCTTTTCCTCTTGTGAAATCTTATTTCGTTAATAAATTTCCACCTGTATTAGCATAACATTTCTTACACTATTCAATTCACATCAAATTTTACAGGTATCATAATACCTTATTATTGATATTCATTCAAATACATATCAATTCATTTCTAGGGTTTTGAAATTTTGTAAACCATATTTCTTTATTCTCATTCAATTAAGAAACCATATAGGTTCTTCTTAAAAATTTCGAAATCCTTAAAATTCCTTCACAGAAACGTCAAATCCATACACTTATTTTCTGTCTAGGTTCATCTTATAACCTTTAATCCATCATTTTAGGATTTTAATAATTATCTAAATTCTCGGGTTGTCACATTCACCCCTTCTTCTAAGAATTTCGTCCCCAAAATTAAAGCATACTAATCTCTGCTTATTCTCTTGATCAAAACTAGGTTTTTAACTTAACCTTTACAATTTCCTCCTTTGAGGTTTTCTCATTTATTATCACATTTCACCATAACTACTCACTAGGAGTTTACATCTTCTAAACATTCAGCAAAACTAGGTTGTCATAATAACCTTTACTCAATCATCTCAGATTCTACTCGTACGCACGAGTTCACAATATTTCATATCCATCATCACATACTACCACAACATTACTCTGAAGAGTTTTTTAAAAAAAACTTTTCATATCTGTCTGAGGGATCATAAACTATGAACTTTGAGGTTTAGGGGTATTTCTACCTGCTACCTCTTTCAATTAAGAAAGAAAGGTACTCTACCTCTGAAATATTTTATATTTGGTATGTTTACAATCACAAAGAAGGTAAACTACCGATGCGGGTACTTTAGATGATCAGTCTGTTGTACCTTAGTAATCAGAACGACTATATGCGTCCTTAGATTGGAATATTTTATCCAATTAGTATATCCCCATTTTCAGGATTGTTCACCTCAGACTTATCATAAGATTTCGCACCAAAATAATTTGGTTTGGCATAAGCTTTCAAAGAATACTTTGAATTTCATAAAAATTTGTCTAGCTGAATCAAATAGCTTAGACGCATATCAATAATTCAAATTTCAATCGAAACATTGCTAGCTAAATTTAGTTGGCCATAAATTATCTTTAAAATTCTTAAAATCATTTTATGACATCATACTACCGCACTGCATTTACAGTCCGTTTGAGGATTCCGTCATTGTGTGACTTTGTCATACTACATCATTCCATAGTGGGATGACGATCTTTAGATCACATACCACACTAGGTAATTATGCATTGATAACTCCATCATTTTTATCATTCTGCATCAGGTTCCATGATACATTGATGATATATAAAATATATTTTGACATCTCAAATCATTTTCGTCTAGCCGAATCAATTGGCCTAGACTCTTCTTTAAACAGTTCAAAACCTTTGAAAATCATCTTTGGTGTCATCACGCCACAACAGGTAACGATGTGTTAGTAGTACGAAGCCCACTTCTACACAGTTGTAACCCTATGTTGAGGATAACAAAAATTCATTTTATTTCGAAAGGAACATCAGTGCGAATTTAGCTTGATGTCAAAAATGTCGAAGTCTAGCATAGCTATAAGATTTGGAATACCTATCCTTCCATCATCAACTTCAATCCATTGCTTAATAATTCTATCTATTTCTATCATCTTCAATTCTCCATTCACAACTTAACTATACCCAGTTCATCAAACTTACCACACATTATGAGTTCAGGAACTTTCCACAATCATATGAGTTTAAGAACTTGTCCTAGTCAGACCTTTGGCGTCCATTCGCTGAGGGGTTCATAAACATTTCATATAATTATGAGTCACGAACGTACGATAAGTATGAGTTTTAAGAACTCGTACTTAACCTTATATTCTCTACCTATTCGTTATACACATGAGAAAAGAATCACCTTATCTACATGCATATAACAAATAGCGCGACACCAGGTTCCAATGATTATCAGTATCAGAAACTAAGTGGTCGTCAAACCAAACTCGGCCACTAATCAATATAGGAAGCTAAGCAGACAATTCCCCGCCCATACAAAGAATTGTTCAACCTAACCATTATATCGACCAGGAAGCTAAGTGATTTTAAAACCAAGTACAAATTCCCCGTCCATACAAGGAATCATACAACTCAGCTGCTGACCTGAGTCCTCAATTGAAATCCCTCATCATTCTAACTTTCTCTTTTCTTAATACGAATTTTCTTTAATCCGCATCTTAACATTTACCACTCTTTTCTGAGTTTACATTGTACCATTTCATAGTACATTCTCTTTATAGCGTCAGGCTATATCATACCAATCACTTAACATATCATATGTTATTCAACGATTTAATCTGATCACGTCGTGATCTTATTTCATAATCATTTCTCCTTATACTTACGATCGTTTTATTTTACGATCTTCTTATTCTTCTCTTTAATCATATTATATTATGATTTTATTAACACTTCTCATCTTATAGACATAGTCTATTTATTATCACTTTTCATCTCTATTATTGGAGTCAGGTAACTCCGGATTCTTATCCTTATAGCTCTTCAAGATTCTTCTTTGAATCTTAATTATCTTTCTCTTTACTTAATAATGAATTTCCAAAAATTCATCTCTTATCGCTTAAAATCTATTCGAGTTTATTACTTATCATCTCTCCGCGGTTATATCCTAAGGTACACCTACCTAAGGTTTATAACCTACAGCTCTGATACCAACTGTAGCATCCCCAAATCCCGGTCCTAATCACCAAGGATCTGGTATACTATTTCTATAACTATTGCGAAAGCTGTAAACATAAATTGTTTATACATTAAACTTTTACACATCATTCCCAAGGTCTACAACCTCGACTTAATTCATACCTTCAATATCTTAGAAGATTTACAATACTATTTTTGTCAGAAAATTTAATAGATCTAACCGCAATGTAATTTAATCTTGCACTTTGACTTTGCTTCTGTCTTTACTCGAGCTTTCATCTTAATCTGAAATTTTTTATCATGATATAGCTAGGGTGAGCATCAAATTTGCCCAGCAAGTTTAAATTCAATAAAGATATATCATGATTGAAAGAATTGAACAATAAGCTAGCTAACTTTCAGCAATATAAACATTGTGAAAGAGCATGAACAAATTTTCTTAGCTGAACGACCAAGTCAATAAAAATGAATGGTCATGCATAAACATGAACAGATTAACTTAACCAAATGGTAATGAAGGTGATCAGCCTTTCATACCTGATGAACGTTTACATTATGCACAACGTGCGAATCAATAATTAATATAGACGTGAATAATCAACAACAATTATTCATTAACATGCTTTGAACATATAACTCATGTTTGAGTTAAGGAAAAACTTGCCTGATTCGTTGACTACTGCTACGCAGTTTAAGTTAACTTCTTTTGGTAAGACCTATCATTAATAATAAGATTGGTCTTTCAATCAGCATATTCTACTTTGTATCATAATACAATTACTTTGTCAAATAGATTATCTAACACTTAATCAAATATTAGATAACATCCTAACACATCGGTATTATTATCATTCTTGGATAATTCTTCAATCACTGTATCATATTCATTAGGATTAAACACTTAATCTTATACATTATAAGTTCTTCTTTATACTCTAATAAGTCAAATACTAATCCAACAACCTGGATTCTAAATTTAACAACCAAATTGCCAATCCAGCAGACTGGATACAGAATCCAGCAACCTGGATTCAACAAATTTCCAATCCAGCAAGCCAAACTGCAATCCAGCAAACTGGATTATAAATCCAGCAACTAGATTGCAATCCAGCAAGCTGGATTCAACAAATTTTGAATTCAGTAAACTTCTTTTCAGTCCAGCAAGCTGGATTCATCAGATTTTCTAATCCAGCAAGCTGGATTCCATATCCATTTCACGAAAATACCAAATCAACTTATTATTTTTCTATCCTTTGTACAAACATGTATACATATATTTCATACACAAAAAGTATTTTTCTAAAATTTTCCAACTTCCTTTGGTATTTTTCAAAAATTATTTTTAGTTAATTCCTTAAGAAATTAGCTACCTCGTGCTTAACTCCAGAAATTCCCATCTCTTGACACAATGTTATACGTGTTAACATGACACTCCAGTTTAAATTCCGTGGCCATCGGAGTTATAGAACTCAGGTTATAGCCATTTTCGTCGAAAAATCATAGAAATTGAAATGGTCATAACTTGCTCATTTTAACTCGGAATGAGCTCATTTTTGGACATGAGGTACTTAATACAATATATTTTCATGTCCCAAAAGGCCAGAATTTTTCTCATAAATTAAGTTGCCAAAAATGCCCTTTTAAAATTTTGGGCAGAAGCTAAATGTCATTTTGTAGTTTTTTGTGCTTTGTTAAATATTTTCCATACGGAAATCTACAACTCCTTTTTCAGTGATTCCACTTGGAGATGTTAGATAACTTATCATAGTACCCTCCCAAAATTTTATAGAATTTTTAGATGTCCTAAAAATGACCAAACTACCCCTACTCTTTGACTGTCCAAAACAGTTTGTTTTTCATTTTTAGCAACGAAACTGTTTTTGGTAAAACAGTCACTACAACTTGTGTACTCAACATTTTTGAGTTCTACCACTTGGGTTTAGTAGTTAACTTACATATCTAGCACATCCCTTTGACGGATCGCAAAAAGAAGGTGTAGATCAAAAACGGTGGAAATCCAAAGTACATAGAAATTTTTAGGCTCATAAACTAGAAAAATCACTTTTCTTTATTTTTGATTTCCAACTAAAACAACACCCAACATGGGTAAATCTAAACATGAAACACTCATTAACATTTATATTCATGGTTTTTGAGTTTAGAAAACTTGATTCAAGATTTGATTTGGAATAATCAAAAATTACATAATAAAAGGTATTTATACCTTTGATTTTCATGCTCTTCTTCTTCTTCTTCTTCTTCTTCTTCCATGGATGGACTTTCTCTTCCCCTTCTATCTTCTTCCTTCCATGGATGCCGAAGCCTTTCTTCTCTCTAAGTGTCGTTACTCTCTTCTCTTTTTCTCTCTCTCTTTACTTTTCTTTTTGGTAAGAAATAAGAGATGAAAGAGAAAATGAGTTTATTTGCTAAAAAAAAAATCTATATATATATTTTGTATATCTAATCTATATCTTCCAATATCTCTACTATCCTTATCTCTTTCCTTAATCATCATTACATAGATATGTGGAATCTTAGTGTGCAAAGTGGCTCCTTAAAATGAATGCCACCTAGCTTGATTTGTGCAAGATCTTTTGCCACATGTGTGGTTTATAAAATGATGATGTGCATGCACATCTTCCTCTCCTTTTCTCCCACTCTAATACCCGGCCACTTGGCCTCTCTTTCTCCCACATTTTGATTTCCTTGTGGCCATTCCACTACCACTCATTAGATAGTCATGTGGCCTACTTATTCTCCCACCATTTGGTTTAATTTCTTTGTCTTTCCTTGTCCAAAAATGTCCCCCATACTTGGATCAAATTTTGGGCTTTTTAATTTATTGATTGGGCCAACACTTGGGCCACCATAATTAATCTCTTTGGACTTCTAGATTAATTTCTTGGGCCATGAAAATAAATTAGGTCCAATACTTTTAATATTATCCCACCCTAAATATTTAATTAGGGTATCCATTCCAAACATTTAGAATTTAAGTTATTACCCTTGTACACTAAATTTTATAACCAAATTAAACTTACTTTAATTAAGTCATAAAATTAATAAACGTGAGATAATAAAAGTATATCTCTTGACTTAATATAATATTAATATTATTATTCTCCCACATGTTCCTTAACAATTGGCTCACTTGAGCTTAACACTTAATTCCTTTGGCTTTTCCAAATAAAATATTTGGACTTCCTAGCTAAAATGTTTGGGTCATAAAAATTAATATGGTCCATTACATTTAATTATATCTTACCCTAATCATTTAGTTAGGGTTTTCATGCACTCAATTTAAATACAAATTCTTACCCCAAGTACATTTAATTTCCTTAACCCAATTAGACTTACATTAATTTGGTTATAAAATTAATTAACCGATATGTATAAAATAAATCTCTTAAAATTAGTATATATTTTATATACCATAATTCTCTCATCCCATAACCGTTAAGTTATTTAATTCTTCATTCCTAATATATAATTAGGATCATACTAATTTCTTTTATTTGCCATCACATAATATTCGTATTCACTTACTCACATAATCATTAAATAAATTATGACATGCTCCACAAATCTCTTAGATTAGGTCACTAGTATATATTTAACTACTAGAACCACTAAATAACAATAACCATTTAGGTTATTTAATTCTCATACATAATTTAAATAACTTATTTAAGTTATACAATTAAATTTAATTTCCTCCTCCTCTCCATAAATTGTTTTCAAACAATTTATTTATATACTAAATATAGAATTTAATATATTCAATCATTTATTCAAAAATGAATTTAATTTACTAACTGCTTGATACCAATATACATATTTGCATATTGAATCTCCTCTCATATTTTTACTTCTCACACTAATTTTTGACTTTTCTCCATAAAAGTCAACTGTTGACTTTGACCAAAAGTCAACCTTTACACATTTTGTGTTTACTGTCCATTCTGACTAAATTTGACGTTCCGGACGCAACCGAGCAGTCCATGCTTCAAAATTCTATCTCTAACTCAAATTTTGAGTTTTAAATTACTCCCTTCTTATTGCTAATCGTATTAACTAACGACTTTAAACTTAGTTATCTTCTTATTTGCCATTCAAGGCCAACGTTCAAGCTATGTTAATTACTAACATAGTTTTATCTTGATCCTTATATCATTAACTTAATTCATTATTCCTCTTGCTAAAATATATATAGCACCTTACTAAGTATATATATTTCTATACATATACTCATCTTCGTTTAACCTCATAGCTTTTCTTCTTGTGAAATCTTATTTCGTTAATAAAATTTCACCTGTATTAGCATAGCATTTCTTACACTATTCAATTCACATCAAATTTTATAGGTATCATAATACCTTATTATTGATATTCATTCAAATACATATCAATTCATTTCTAGGGTTTTGAAATTTTGTAAACCATATTTCTTTATTCTCATTCAATTAAGAAACCATATAGGTTCTTCTTAAAAATTTTGAAATTCTTAAAATTCCTTCACAGAAACGTCAAATCCATACATTTATTTTCTGTCTAGGTTCATCTTATAACCTTTAATCCATCATTTTAGGATTTTAATAATTATCTAAATTCTCGGGTTGTCACATGTTCAGAGGCTTTATGCAATTCATGCAATATCATGCGAGAACGACTCCTGTTCAAAATGGAGGTGGAAATACTGGCAACTCTCGGATGGTCACCGCTAATCAGTTCAAGGAGTTGGGACCACCAGAGTTTTTGGGAGAGCCAAAACCACTTAAGGCGGAGGCATGGATAAAGCATATCACCAAGATATTTGATGTCTTGGGATGCTCTGAGGATTAAAAGGTTCCCTTTGCCACTTTCATGTTGCGAGGAGAGGAAGATTATTGGTGGGAATCTATAAAGCGCACTCAACCTGCCGCACTGAAGATGTCTTGGTTGAAGTTCCAAGAACTGCTCAATGACAAGTACTTTCTCAAAAGTATTCGTCACATAAAGGAGGTAGAGTTCATCAAGCTGGAGCAGAACAATATGACCGTGTTGCAGTACGAAGCTAAGTTGGCTTAGTTATCTCGGTTTGCATCCCACTTGGTTAATAATGAGGAGAGAATGACGTGGATGTTTCTAAGAGGTTTGAAACCTGAGATACGTCAATACCTAATTTCTCACAAACTGTGTTTGTATTCAGATGTTGTAAATAGGACTCAGTTATTGGAACGTGATAATGAGTCAACCCAACCAAGAGATAGCAGCCGAAAAAGTGATACTACTAGTGGAAGCAATCATCGAAGTGGTGACAACAAATGTGGAAGAAGTCAACATGCCAGAAATGGTAACCACTTCGGTGGTAATCATGGCCAAGACAATAAAAGTGCGAATTTCATGAAGAGGAGATTCAATAATGATGGAAAGACATCCACATCAGTACCCGTTGTTAAAGAAGGAGAACGATCAATGATCGTATGCTACAAATGCGGAGGGGAGGGGCACATCAGTCCAAACTGTACGCAGCAGTCCAAAACATGTTATAATTGCGGAAGAGAAGGTCATCTAGCTCAATTTTATCGTGCAGTGAAGCCAAGTTCAGCTGGAACGGAGGCACCAAAGGCCGTTCCAGAGAAGTAAAAATCGGTAGTCCAAGGGAAAGCGTTTGTCGTAACATCCCAAAAAGTGAGGAATCCGTTATCACTGGTAAGCTAATCATAAACTCTAGCGAAGTCTATACCTTATTTGATACCTGTTCTATCCATTCTTTTATTTCTCCTACTTGCGCTCAGTGTTTAAATTTAACTCCGGAGAAATTAGACTTTGACTTATCTGTTGAAACTCCGTTAGGAGAAACCTTCATTACATCCGCTGTTTATAAGTCTTGTTTGGTTCAAATCGGTACCCTCACATTACCTGTCGATCTTATTTCCTTAAAAATACTTGCATTTGATGTAATTTTAGGGATTGATTGGTTAACAACTCATCATGTAAAAATTGATTATTTTTGTAAGGTTGTTAGCTTTCATATTCCTAACCAACCTATTATGCGAATTCAAGCAACCAAACCACTAAAGTCAATCACTGTCATATCAAGCCATAAAGCTATTCATTTATTGAAAAATAGATGTCAAGCTTTTTTAGCCCATGTCACAGATTTAAACAAAAATACGTCAGATTTGAATGATATTTCTATTGTTAATAAATTTCCTGACGTATTCCCTGAAGAACTTCTTGGTTTACCCCCAGAGCGTGAAATTGAGTTTGGTATTGACCTTGAACCCGGTACAAAATCTATTTCCAAAGCCCCATATCGAATGGCTCCTATTGAACTTTAGGAGTTAAAAACCCAACTGCAGGAGTTGTTAGACATCAGTTTCATTCGCCCTAGTACGTCTCCTTGGGGTGCTCCTGTTCTATTCGTAAAGAAGAAAGATGGGAGTATGCGACTTTGTATTGATTATCGGGAGTTGAATCATGTCACCATCAAAAATAGGTACCCATTACCTCGCATTGATGACCTGTTTGACCAGTTGCAAGGCGCCAAATTCTTTTCAAAGATCGATCTTCATTCCGGATATCATTAGTTAAAGATTAAAATCGATGACATTCCAAAGATTGCTTTCAGAACTTGGTACGAGCATTACGAATTCCTAGTCATATCTTTTGGATTGACTAATGCTCCTGCTGCCTTCATGGATATGATGAATCAAGTATTCAAAGAATATTTGGATCACTTTGTAGTCGTCTTTATTGATGACATTGTCATATACTCCAAAAGCCGTGAAGATCATGAGCAACGCTTGAGGCTGATACTCCAAAAGCTTTGTGAAAACAAGTTATATGCCAAGTTGAAGAAATGCGAGTTCTGGCTTGAGGAAGTAGCATTCCTTGGGCACGTGATATCAAATCACAGAATATCTGTTGACCCGACAAAGCTTGAAAAAATTTAAAGTTGGGAACAACCTAAGTCAGTGACCGAAGTACGTAGCTTTCTCGACTTAGCTAGTTATTATCAAAGATTCGTAGAAGGGTTTTCTCGAATCGCTACTCCATTAACTCAGCTTACTCGAAAAGATAAAAAGTTCGGTTGGAGCAAGGAATATGAGAAGAGTTTTCAAGAACTCAAGAGGAGGCTCATTTCAGCACCTGTTCTGACAATACCATCTAGTTCGGAGGGATTTGTCATCTACAACGATGCTTCGGACAGAGGGTTAAGATGTATTCTCATGCAACATGAGAAAGTCATGCCTCGCGACAACTCAAAGAGTATGAGAAGAATTATCCTACTCATGATCTAGAGTTGGCAACTATCGTTTTTGAACTTAAGATTTAGAGGCATTACTTGTATAGAGAGAAAATGGAGATCTACACGGATCATAAAAGCCTTAAATATTTCTTTACCTAAAAGGAACTTAACATGCGACAACGAAGTTGGCTCGAGCTGTTGAAAGATTATGATCATACCATTCAATACCATCTTGGAAAAGTGAACGTGGTAGCTGACACATTAAGTAGAAGATCATATGTGGGTACGAGTGCGATATTGTCAAAGCAAATGCCCATTTTGTATAACTTACAAAGGATGGAGATAGAGATAAAGACTCCAGGGACCCACATGATGATGGTAAATATACGAGTTGAATCGACTTTAATCGATAAAGTTAAAGTTGCTCAAGCTAAAGACCTGGAGCTGATGCGTATGAAAAAGAAAGTGCAAGAAGGTGCTATTCCAGAAGCAAGAATCGATGAAGAAGGAATATTTTGAGTCAACTCTAGACTTTGTGTTCCTAACGACCCTGATTTAAAGTATAAAATCATAATGGAGATGCACAATACACCGTTTGTAATCCATTCTGGGAGTACCAAAATGTACAATGATCTTCGACATACATTTTGGTGGAGCAATATGAAGAGAGGGATCGCAGAGTTTATCTCAATGTGTCTAACTTGTCAACGAGTCAAGGCGGAGCATCAAGTGCTAAAAGGTCTATTGCAACCACTTGAAATTCTAGAATGGAAGTTGGAGCACATTACCATGGATTTCGTTACTAGTATTCCCAAGATTTCTCAAGGCATAGATGCAATTTGGGTCATTGTTGATAGATTGACCAAGTCTACTCATTTCTTACCTATACGAGAAACTTATTCACTTAAACGTCTTGCTCGTATGTACATAAATTAGATTGTAAGACTGCATGGTATGCCAGTATCCATAGTTTCTGATCGAGACCCACGATTCACTTCATGATTTTTGGTTAGTTTGCAAAAAGCTATGGGCATGGATTTACGATTTAGTTCAACATATCATCCTCAAACGGACGGGCAGTCAGAGAGGACTATTCAAACTCTGGAGGATCTATTAAGACTCTATGTACTTGACTTCAAAGGAAGTTGGGACAAGTTCTTACCATTGGTCGAATTCTCCTACAACAATAGCTATCAAGCAAGTTGTGACACCCCCAAAATAGGTCCACACGACCCATTCTGAGTTGCCAGATATCACACAACAAAATTCAAATACAAACTTCATTTATACAACTGTTGAACTGTCGTGCAAAATACGACAACATATAAGCTGTGAGTTTTAATACAATATTGTCTCGTAGACACTATCCAAACTCAAATTATTACAATGCCATATAAAATACAGCAACAAATATTTCATGACCCCAAAGAAGAACGAGAAGATTACTATCATTTTCATTCTAATGAAGTGCACTTTTAACGATTTCAAAGTTAGGTTCTCATCACCCTATTGTTGTTCACCAAAATCAATTATTAAATGACGTATAATATACGACACACCCATCTTAGGTCCTCAATACAATTATATATTGCATGTCATGTCGTTTTATAATGTATAGAGAAACTTGGACAGTTATTCTGTTGTGGG
This sequence comes from Panax notoginseng, assembly GCA_016801055.1. Lineage (NCBI taxonomy): Eukaryota > Viridiplantae > Streptophyta > Magnoliopsida > Apiales > Araliaceae > Panax > Panax notoginseng. Next base: position 122,330,689 of record CM029017.1, read on the forward strand.
GTCCACTAATGATGGTGTCATCGAATGAATATTCCCTGTTAAAACGAATATTCTCCGACCAATTGAATATTCCCCGACACAACGAATATTTTAAATCAAATTGCTTACTTTGAAAAATTTTCACATATCACCCTTAACTTTAACCCTTTATCAATTTACCCATTTACTAAATAAAATAATAATTATAAAAAAATTTGAATACTTTCATTTCATAAAATTCAGGGTCCTACAATCTTCCCTCCTTATAAAATTTCGCCCTTGAAATTTACGAACCTGGCAGTTCGAAGAGATGAGAATACCTTATTTTCTTTTCGAATTGTACAATCCCGATTATTTCCTCTGTATCATGATTTTCCCATTGCTCATCTCCTGTATTTTAAATATCATTCTAGAATATATCTTCAAAATAAAGGTTAATTGACATATCACAATTTGTCAACTTATCAAGTAAAAATTTTAGCTTAGGTAAGTCACACACTAGCGAAGTATATTACTCGTCTATTCCCTCCTAATTCTAGACTCATATCTACGCCAGCGACCATATCCCTAAGCTCTGATACAATTTGTGACGCCCCCAAAATTGGTCCACACGACCCATTCTGAGTCACCAGATATCACACTACAAAATTCAAATACAAACTTCGTTTCTACAACTATTGAACTGTCGTGCAAAATACGATAACATATAAGATGCGAGTTTTAATACAATATTGTCTCGTAGACAGTATCCAAACTCAAATTATTACAATGCCATATAAAATACAGCAACAAATATTTCATGACCCCAAAGAAGAATGAGAAGATTACTATCCTGTACATTCTAATGAGGTGAACTTTTGATGCTTTCAAAGTCGGGTTCTCATCACCCTATTGTTTTTCACCAAAATAAATTATTAAGTGACATATAATAAATGACACACCCATCTTAGGTCCTCAATAGAATTATATATTGCATGTCATGTCATTTTATAATGTATTGAGAAACTTTGACAGTTATTTCGTTGTGGGGTCCACCAATGATGGTGTCGTCCTACGAATATTTCCTGTTAAAACGAATATTCCCCGACCAATCGAATATTCCCCAACACAACGAAAATTTTAAATCAAATTACTTACTTTGACAAATTTTCACATATCATCCTTAATTTTAACCCTTTATCAATTTAACCATTTACTAAATAAAATAATAATTATACGAAAATTGAATATTTTCACTTCATAAAATTCAGGGTCTTACAATCTCCACTCCTTATGAAATTTCGCCCTCAAAATTTACGTACCTGGTAGTTCGAAGAGATGAGAATACATTGCTTTCTTTCTGGATTGTACCATTCCGGTTATTTCCTCTGTATCATGATTTTTTCATTGCTCATCTCCTGTATTTCAGATATTATTCTATAATATATCTTCAAAACAAAGGTTAATTGACATATCACAATTTGTCAACTTATCAAGTAAAAATTTCAGCTTAGGTAAGTCACACACTAGCGAAGTATATTACTCGTCTCTCCCCTCCTAGTTCTAGACTCATATCTCCGCCAGACAACCCCCAAAATAGGTCCACACGACCCATTCTGGGTCACCAGATATCACACTACAAAATTCAAATACAAACTTCATTTATACAACTGTTGAACTGTCGTACAAAATTCGACAACATATAAGCTGTGAGTTTTAATACAATATTGTCTCGTAGACAGTATCCAAACTCAAATTATTACAATGCCATATAAAATATTGCAACAAATATTTCATGACCCCAAAGAAGAACGAGAAGATTACTATCATGTTCATTCTAATGAGGTGCACTTTTGACGCTTTCAAAGTCGGGTTCTCATCACCCTATTGTTGTTCACCAAAATAAATTATTAAGTGACGTATAATATATGACACACCCATCTTAGGTCCTCAATAGAATTATATATTGCATGTCATGTCGTTTTATAATGTATTGAGAAACTTCAACAGTTATTTCGTTATGGGGTCCACCAATGATGGTGTCGTCATACGAATATTCCTTGTTAAAACGAATATTCCCCGACTAATCGAATATTCCCCAACACAACGAATATTTTAAATCCAATTGCTTACTTTAAAAAATTTTCACATATCACCCTTAACTTTAACCCTTTATCAATTTAACCATTTACTAAATAAAATAATAATTATACGAAAATTGAATACTTTCATTTCATAAAATTCGGGGTCTTACAATCTCCCCTCCTTATGAAATTTCACCCTCGAAATTTACATACCTGGTATTTCAAAGAGATGAGAATACATTGCTTTCTTTTCGGATTGTACCAACACGGTTATTTCCTTTGTATCATGATTTTCCCATTGCTTATCTCCTGTATTTCAGATATCATTCTATAATATATCTTTAAAACAAATGTTAATTGACATATCATAATTTGTCAACTTATCAAGTAAAATTTTCAGCTTAGGTAAGTCACACACTAGCGAAGTATATTACTCGTCTCTCCCCTCCTAGTTCTAGACTCATATCTCCGCCAGCGACCATATCCCTAAGCTCTGATACAATTTGTGACGCCCCCAAAATAGGTCCACACGACCCATTCTGAGTCGCCAGATATCACACTACAAAATTCAAATACAAACTTCATTTATACTACTGTTGAACTGTCGTGCAAAATACGAGAACATATAAGCTGTGAGTTTTAATACAATATTGTCTAGTAGACAATATCCAAACTCAAACTATTACAATTCCATATAAAATACAACAACAAATATTTCATGACCCCAAAGAAGAATGAGAAGATTACTATCCTGTTCATTCTAATGAGGTACACTTTTGACGTTTTCAAAGTCGGGTTCTCATCACCCTATATTTGTTCACTAAAATCAATTATTAAGTGACGTATAATACACGACACACCCATCTTAGGTACTCAATAGAATTATATATTGCATGTCATGTCGTTTTATATTGTATTGAGAAACTTCGACAGTTATTCCGTTGTGGGGTCAACCAATGATGGTGTCGTCGTACGAATATTCCCTGTTAAAACGAATATTCCCTGACCAATTGAATATTCCCCGACACAACGAATATTTTAAATCAAATTGCTTACTTTGAAAATTTTTCACACATCACCCTTAACTTTAACCCTTTATCAATTTAATCATTTACTAAATAAAATAATAATTATAAGAAAATTGAATACTTTTATTTTATAAAATTCGGGGTCTTACAATATCTCCTACTTATGAAATTTTGCCCTCGAAATTTACATACCTGGTAGTTCGAAGAGATGAGAATACCTTACTTTCTTTTCGGATTGTACCATCCCGGTTATTTCCTCTATATCATGATTTTTTCATTGCTCATTTCCTGTATTTCAGATATCATTCTAGAATATATCTTCAAAACAAATGTCATATCACAATTTGTCAACTTCTCAAGTAAAAATTTCAGCTTAGATAAGTCACACACTAACGAAGTATATTACTCGTCTCTCCCCTCCTAGTTCTAGACTCATATCTCTGCCAGCGACCATATCCCTAAGCTCTGATACCATTTGTAATGCCCCCAAAATACGTCCACACGACCCATTCTGAGTCACCAGATATCACACTACAAAATTCAAATACAAACTTCATTTATACAACTGTTGAACTGTCGTGCAAAATACGACAACATATAAGCTGTGAGTTTTAATACAATATTATCTCGTAAACAGTATCCAAACTCAAATTATTATAATGCCATATAAAATACAACAATAAATATTTCATGACCCCAAAGAAAAACGAGAAGATTACTATCCTGTTCATTCTAATGAGGTGCACTTTTGACGCTTTCGAAGTCGAGTTCTCATCACCCTATTGTTGTTCACAAAAATCAATTATTAAGTGACGTATAATATACGACACACCCATCTTAGGTCATCAATGCAATTATATATTGTATATCATGTCGTTTTATAATGTATTGAGAAACTTTGACAGTTATTCCATTGTGGGGTCCACCAATGATGGCGTCGTTGTACGAATATTCCCTGTTAAAATGAATATTCCCCGACCAATCGAATATTCCCTGACACAACGAATATTTTAAATCAAATTGCTTACATTAAAATATTTTTACATATCACCCTTAGCTTTAACCCTTTATCAATTTAACCATTTACTAAATAAAATAATAATTATAATAAAAATTGAATACTTTTATTTCATAAAATTCAGGGTCTTACAATCTCTCCTCCTGATGAAATTTCACCCTCGAAATTTACGTACCTGGTAGTTCGAAGAGATGAGAATACCTTGCTTTCTTTTTGGATTGTACCATCCCGTTTATTTCCTCTATATCATGATTTTCCCATTGTTCATCTCCTGTATTTTAGATATCATTCTAGAATATATCTTCAAAACAAAGGTTAATTGACATATCACAATTTGTCAACTTATCAAGTAAAAATTTTAGCTTAGGTAAGTCACACACTAGCGAAGTATATTACTCGTCTCTCCGCTCCTAGTTCTAGAGTCATATCTTTGCCAGCGACCATATCCCTAAGCTCTGATACCATTTGTGATGCCCCCAAAATAGGTCCACACGACCCATTCTGAGTCACCAGATATCACACTACAAAATTCAAATATAAACTTCATTTATACAACTGTTGAACTGTCGTGCAAAATACGACAACATATAAGCTGTGAGTTTTAATACAATATTGTCTCGTAGACAGTATCCAAACTAAAATATTACAATGCCATGTAAAATACAGCAACAAATATTTCATGACCCCAAAGAAGAACGAGAAGATTACTATCCTGTTCATTCTAATGAGGTGCACTTTTGACGCTTTCAAAGTCGGGTTCTCATCACCCTATTGTAGTTCACTAAAATTAATTATTAACTGACGTATAATATACGACACACCCATCTTAGGTCCCCAATACAATTATATATTGCATGTTATGTCGTTTTATAATGTATTGAGAAACTTTGACAGTTATTCCGTTGTGGGGTCCACCAATGATGGTGTCGTCATACGAATATTCCTGTTAAAATAAATATTCCCCGACACAATGAATATTTTAAATCAAATTACTTACTTTGAAAAATTTTCACATATCAGCCTTAACTTTAACCCTTTATCAATTTAACTATTTACTAAATAAAATAATAGTTATAAGAAAATTGAATACTTTCATTTCATAAAATTCGGGGTCTTACAATCTCTCCTCCTTATGAAATTTTTTTTCCTCGAAATTTACGTACCTGGTAGTTCAAAGAGATGAGAATTCCTTACTTTCATTTCGGATTGTACCTTCCCGGTTATTTCCTCTATATCATGATTTTTCCATTGCTCATCTCCTGTATTTCAGATAACATTCTAGAATATATCTTCAAAACAAAGGTTAATTGACATATCACAATTTGTCAACTTATCAAGTAAAAATTTTAGCTTAAGTAAGTCACACACTAGCGAAGTATATTACTCGTCTCTCCCCTCCTAGTTTTAGACTCATATCTTCGCCAACGACCATATCCCTAAGCTCTGATACCATTTGGGACGCCCCCAAAATAGGTCCACACGACCCATTTTGAGTCGCCAGATATCACACTACAAAATTCAAATACAAACTTCATTTATACAACTGTTGAACTATCGTGCAAAATACGATAACATATAAGCTGTGAGTTTTAAAACATTATTGTCTCGTAGACAGTATCCAAACTCAAATTATTATAATGCCATGTAAAATACAACAATAAATATTTCATGACCCAAAAAAAAATGAGAAGATTACTATCTTGTTCATTCTAATGAGGTGCACTTTTGATGCTTTCAAAGTCGGGCTCTCATAACCCTATTGTTGTTCACCAAAATTAATTATTAAGTGACGTATAATATACGACACACCCATCTTAGGTCCTCAATACAATTATATATTGCATGTCATGTCGTTTTATAATGTATTGAGAAACTTCGACAGTTATTCCGTTGTGGGGTCCACCACTGATGGTGCCGTCGTACGAATATTCCCTGTTAAAATGAATATTCCCTGACCAATCGAATATTCTCCGACACAACGAATATTTTAAATCAAATTGCTTACTTTAAAAAATTTTCACATATCACCCTTAACTTTAACCCTTTATCAATTAACCATTTACTAAATAAAATAATAATTATAAGAAAATTGAATACTTTCATTTCATAAAATTCGGGGTCTTACACAAGTATCAGCATGGCTCCATTTGAGGTGTTGTATGGAAGAAAATATCGTTCTCCAGTATGTTGGGATGAGGTAGGTGAAGCAACGTTCTTGGGACCGGAATTGGTACGTATGACAACAAAAAAGATTCAAATGATCCGACAACGTATAAAAACCTCACAAGATCGACAAAAGAGTTATGATAATCTTCATCGAAAAGACATGTAATTCAATGGTGGAGAGAATGTGTTGTTACGTGTTGCTCCATGGAAAGGAGTTATAAGATTTAGAAAGAGAGGAAAGCCCAATTCTCGATTCATTGGCCCATTTAAAATTCTTGATCGAGTAGGAACTGTGGCCTATAGACTTGCCTTACCGCCAAGTATGTCTCGTGTTCATAACGTTTTTCACATATCCATGTTACGTAAATATGTGGAAGACCCGAACCACATTATTGAGTTAGAACCGGATGAAATAGCGGAAGATTTAACGTATGAAGAGATACCTATTAAAATCTTGGATAAGAAGGAACATATTTTACGCTCCAAGGTTATACCTCAAGTCAAAGTTTTGTGGAGAAACCACGATGTTGAGAAAATGACCTGGGAGTTAGAATCCGATATGAAATCAAGGTATCCTCACCTCTTCGTCATACTAGGTATGTACCCTAATTTCGAGGACAAAATTTTATAAGAAGGGGAAGTTGTAAGACCCCAACTTTTATGAATAAAGATGAATTTTTCTATAAATATCATTTTTTAATATTAAGGTGTGAATTTGTTATAATGTTATAGTTGTGGGTAATATTTATAAATTTTGGAAAGTAAGCAAGTTGTTATATAATATTTGATTGGCCGGGGAATATTCATTTTAACATAGAATATTCGTACGACGGTACAATCATTGGTGGACCCCACAACGCAATTATTGTTAGAATGAGAAAACGACAGAAATATCTTTTTATAAAAATAACGACGGAAGTTTTACCGTTAACTGTTGAAATACCCGGTGTAAAAGTACAGTAATACGCGTTACTGCATAGTAGTGCACTGTATTGATTATTGATGCTTACATGAGAAGTCACTCAGTTTTATTCAATTATTGCTACAGTAATTGCTGCATAGTATTTCATGTCATTTGATTCAATTATTGTCAATATTTTATATTATTAAATCAATAATTGAGACGACAAAGTTTTTCATATTATTATTTACAGTATTGATGATGTCTGGAAAGTTCTGTCGAGGAGAGGTTTGGTCATCTAATTGCGCGCCAATAGGAAAAAATCCTTATCAGAAAGTCCCCTCTTTCCTGGTAACGATCTGGTTGTTAATATTGCAAGTTATAATAATGATGAATAAATGTTGTTAAAAGTATTGAGGAGATTTTTATGAAGTATTTGTTGTAAATTTTGCTTATTATTTAAACCCCCACCTACTCATTTTTCAAAATAGTGTGTGTTATGAGTATATATATATATATATATGCTGATGATGTTGATGGGGGGGTGGGGGGAAATTCGATCAGGGAAAGAAGAAAATGGGGGATGGGGGATGGGGTGGGGGGGGGGGAGGGGGGAGGGGGGGAGGGGAGGGAGTTAACGTGGGAGGGAGTTATTATTATTATTATTATTATATATATATATATATATATATATTATAATAAGTTTTATTTTTTATGAAAAATAGAATATATTATATTTTATTTGCATAGTATTTTACTATACAGTGCACAATAAATCTTGTGAATCAGAAAGTTGCGCCCGTGAATTCGTTTAATTTCAAACATTGTGCGTCCGTGATTTCTAAATTCAAATAGTATCCCTTCCATTCTCCTATAAATAATATGCTTAGTTAGAATTGAAAATCACATCAGAATCAGAGAATTATTCTTCTATAATATTGAGTGTATTTTTTTCGAGTTTTAGAAAGCTTTGAGCGTAAAAAAGAGTATAAGTTTTCTTCAAGAATATCTCCGCTATACAAGTTGGAATACTCTCATTTTTAAGGTCAGGGATATTTTTTTTTCAATACTCGTAAGAAATAATATTTTCTTCCATACTTTGTAGTATGTGGGTAATATTATTTCGTTTCAGATTTCGAATTCTACACTCATTTTGTTAAGTTTTGGGCTTTTATACTCCATGAAATTAGTAGAATATCCTTGATATTTGTGCTTCATCCAGTATCTTTTTATGAAAATATTATTCAGAGCATTCTTAATAATTTTTAATCTTTTTCATGCCGGAGTACTATTCACGAGGTACTATTCACGAAGTACTATTCACGGGTACTATTCACTCGGGTACTATTCATGACAAAAATTGAAATCTTTGCGGTCCAAATCATTTTTGATACAATATTATTCTTTGATTTTACTCCACAAAGCAGTATCATGTTGACAATTTGGACGTTTTGAATTCTGGATAAATTAAATTATAAATCTTTAAAAATTTATCATTTGCTTTCATTTAATTAAATTCTTATATCATTGTCATCATCCTCATGCTTATATTGTGATGAAAGTCATCTTTGGCTTACGTGCATAGATGAACTTTGATTGGTATGATTATGACCAGAGATTATTCGATATAATCATGACCGTAATGTTACAAATGATGTGGTAAAAGTCATCATTGGCCCGTAGTGCATTGATGGACAGTTGTTGGCATGATCATGACCATTGATGAAAAAATGAATATCCTTGGCCCGTAGTGCATGGATAATTTATGGTCGTGATACTAATGAATATCTTTGGCCGTAGTGCAGGGGTGATTCGATGATGTGGATTATTTATTAAGCTGAGTCTCAGCGATAAAATTGATGATAAAATTTTTGAATCATAGAAGATAGTAGATATCATGCTCTACTTGACTCTTCTAATGGATTGCTTGTTCCGCTGCAGTTAAACTTGATGTTTATTATATTTTATTAGTTTAACATTGTTAAAGGCTAACTATAATTTATTCTGCATTATCTTAGTTATAATATTTCTTACTGGGCTAGTTAAGCTCACCCTTTGCTTTCATTGTTATCTTCAGGAAATGAGAATATAGCTGAGACTAGTCGGGGAACAGAGTGATGGTCCAGATGTTTACATTAGTAGTCCTCACTATTCTATGAAATAGTGTGATAATAATGAGGACTTATTTTGAGTTTGAATATTGTCTAGAAGAAAATATTTGTATTAAAACTCAAAGCTCATGTTGTATATTTAAGTTTGTATTTGTATTCTGTACCACGTATTTGACAACTCAGAATGGGTGATGTATACCTATTTTGGGGGCGTCACAATTACCATATTATGTAATATATAAAAATACTAAAATTAATTAACTCATTTTATTTTCTTCATGTAAAGCACATATATTAATTCACCATTTTACTTGAGTGAATTTTCCCTTCCATTCAATTTACTATCACGCCACTGCCACACAAGGCTTTAATATTCAAATTATATTATTCGATAATATAATTTTTCACTTAATTTAAGTTAACTAATATTTATTCTTGTTTAGTTAATTTCCATAACTAACTCTCATTCAATTCATGGTCACTAACTCAATCCCTTCACGGGCACTATCAATATCAAATATGACACATATGATACCATATTAGCTGTGACAACCCGAGAATTTAGAAATTTTTTAAAATCATAATTAATTTATTTACGGTTCAATATTAGAACCTAGACAGAAAATAAGTGTATGAGTTTGATATTTTTGGGAAGGAATTTTGAGGATTTCAAAATTCTACGAATGATTTTGGTGAATTATTCAGGATTAAGTGTATACTTGAATATGTTTTGTGTATAGGGTCATTTATGTGTTCAATATGTGATTAAGGGTCAAGTGCGAGACCCCGAATTTTATGAAATGAAAATATTCAATTTTCTTATAATTATTTTATTTAGTAAATGATTAAATTGATAAAAGGTTAAAGTTAAGGGTGATATGTGATTTTTTTTGCAAAGTAAGCAAGTTGTTATAAAATATTCGTTGTGTCAGGAAATATTCTTTTTAACAGGGAATATTCGTATGACGGCACAATCATTGGTGGACCCTACAACGGAAGTATTATCGTAGTAAGAAAACGACAAAATTATCATTTTATGAAAATAATGACGAAAGTGTTACCGTTAAAACTGTTGAACTACCCGATAGTAAAAGTACAGTAATACGCGTGGTTGCATAGTAGTACACGGTATTGAATATTGATGCTTACGTAAGAAGTCACTCAGGTATACTCATTTATTAATACAGTAATTGCTGCATCATATCTCTCATATTATTGATTCAATTATTGTCACAATATCATCTATATAATATGTTATATTATTAAATCAATAATTGAGACGACAAAGTTATTCATATTATTATTTGTAATATTGACAATGTCTAGAAGTTCTGTTAAGGAGAGGTTAGATAATCTAATTGCGCGCCAATAGGGAGAAATCCTTATCGGAAAGCTCCCTCTTTCCTGGGAACGATCTAGTTGTTAAATATTATGAGTTATAATATTAATGATGAATAAGTTTGTATTGATTAAAGATGAAATTGATATTTTTTTTATTGTGTTGGGATTATTAGTGTTAATGGAATTAACATCTATTTAGGTAATAATTGATGTCTGGAGGTTATATTGACCAATCGGGTAATTAATCAGTTAAATGAGCAATTAATTGCTATTAATTCACATGGTTATAACTATTTGTTCACATGTGTGTACTATTGATTCACATGCATGTACTATTAGTGGAGGTGGTGCAAGACTGATAATACTTGCATGACTAAATTAAAAATGAAGGTATAGATGAAGGTACTATACTGTAATTATTTTATTCACATGATTTTACTATTGATTCACATGATTGTACTATTGATTCACATGATTTACTATTAGGGGAGTTGGTGCAAGATTGATAATAGTTGCATGACTAAATTAAAAATAGAGGTATAGATGAATGTACTATACTATAATTAATTTTTTCACATGTCTAGAACTATTGAGTCACATGATTTACTATTGATTCACATGATTTACTATTAGGGGAGGTGGTGCAAGTTTGATAATACTTGTAGGACTAAATTAAAAATGAAGAAAAAGAGGAAGGTATTATACTGTAATATTTTGAGCCCTAAAATGTGCAATTATTAAAACTATATTTTCCTATAAATAGAAGATCATTCTTCCTTCATTTCTCACCAATTCACTAAAGCTATAGGGCAATTATTATAGAGAGAAAGAAGAAGAGAAATCTGCTACCTCACTATTCCAGTATCTAGTTTTCTTTTAAAGTAAGGGGTATTATTTCTTTTGTATACTTGACGAGAGCTATTGTTATTCTATCCTTTATTATTCTGTTGGAATAACCTGTCTGTGTGGATTACGTATGACCTGGTTCCATTCTTTATTATTCTGTTGGAATATCCTGTCTGTGCATATTACGCATGACCTGGTTCCATTCTTTATTATTCCGTTGGAATATCCAGTCTGTGCGGATTATGCATGACATGGTTCCGTTATTTATTATTCTGTTGGAATAACCTGTCTACGTGGACTACCGCATGCATGGTGAATTTTTCTGTTATTCCATTCTTTATTATTTTGTTTCAATAACCTGTCTATGTGGATTACCGCATACATGGTGAATGATTCTTCGTAGTAATTCCTTATTAAATTGTGAAAATGATCTGTCTACGTGGATTACCGCATGGCTGGCAAAAATCTATTTGCGATTTCATATATTCTATTATACTCAGCTGGTTAAAGTTTTGGCTTCTATACTCTATGAAATTAGTTGAATATCCTTGATATTTGCGCTTCATCCAGTATCTTTTCATGGAAATATTTTTCTGAGCATTCTTAAATTTTACTCCACAAAGAAGTATCATGTTGACAATTTGGACGTTATTGATTTATGGATAAATTAAAATTATAAATCTTTAAAATTTATCCTTGAACTTGTTTTATTGAATTATTATGTTATTGTCATCATCCTCATGCTTATATTGTGATGAAAGTCATCTTTAGCTTACATTCATAGATGGACTTGGTATGATTATGATCAGGGATTATTCGGTATAATCATGACCGTAATGTGACGAATGATATGGAGAAAGTTCTCATTGGCCTGTAGTTCATTGATGGACAGTTGTTGGCATGATTATGACCAGGGATTATTCGGTATAATCATTTCCATTGATTATTATATGAATATCCTTGGCCGTGATGTAGGGATGATTCGATTTTATTTATTAAGCTGAGTCTCTGCGATAAAGTTGATGAAAAACTTTTTAAATCATATCAGATAGTAGATTTTATGCTCTACTTCACTCTTCTAATGGATTGCTTATTCCGTTGCAGTTGTTGATCTAAAACTTGTTGTCTATTATATTCTATCAGTTGTTATACTGTTGAAGGTTGAGGATAATTTATTCTGCATTATCTTACTCATAATATTTCTTACTGGGCTAGTTGAGCTCACCTTTTCTTTCACTCACTACTACAAAATAGTAAATAGATAACAATTAAACCACAACATTTTTTTTATAAAAACGTTGTGGTATTTTTTTTCATAACGTTTTTTAACAAAACATTGTAGATATATATGAAAAAACGTTATCTATTTAAAAGGATAATTTTTGGTTTTAAATAGAAAACATTTTTTTAAAAAAAATGTTATGTATGTAAAAAACACGGAACTTAAAATAAATCACGATCTTCACTTGAAATTAAAAACCCTCCCTCTTGCCTCCCAGCCTCGTAGCCTTCCAACATCGCCTTCCAAAATCTGAAGCATCTGAAGCAGCTCTCCCAAATCCCAATATATACACTCCCCTATCTCTCATTCATCTTCACTCTCTCACCTCAATCAGATCGGAAAACAACATGGTAGGCTTTGAAATTGGCGAGCCGTCCCCTTCAACCCCGACGATTGGGGACCGGTTGAACCCTAGAAGCGCTCGCGGTAACCCTCCCAACTCCGCATTCGACTTCACTGGCGATAATTCCTTTACCAGTAATGCAGACGACGATGCTTACTTCTGCCTCGTCGACGACAAACTACCTCCCCGCCCCAAATTTGGACCCAAGTGGCACCGGGAAGCTGCTGTCTTCAAATCATTCGTCGATATTAAATATTCTTCTCTTTCTTGAATTCAGTTTTTTATTTTACAATTAGTTCTGATTTGGATGTTAGTGGTTTTTATTTATATGATTCCATTCATTTTTTGGTTCTAATTTCTTCTTCAACTATAATCATCAGTTTTGCTAGTCAAGATCGGCCAAAAAACTATCGTTTTGAAGTACGGTGAGCTTTCTCTCTGACGATTATTATTTGTTTATGTATTTCTATATTTATAAGTGTATGCAAGATTGATTATTATTTATACACAGGCTTATTGTGCAGCTTTTTCTAGAAATAATAGTGAATGGTATTGTTGAAGCTGAAGGAATTAAAAGTGAAACTGCAATGGACCAAGAGGAATATAAAGAAAAAGGTGGTTATCACATTCAAAGATTGCCTATTATTTTTCATATTTATTCTTCTTTTCGGTAAAATTGTTTGATATGGGATTTTGAATTTGGTATTTTGAAACAATTGATGCAGAGAAAGGTGTGCCCGATTTCTGGCTCACTGCAATGAAAACTAATGAAATATTGGCCGAGGAGGTGCGATATTGATAATTCATAGACCTAATTAATACTTGTGTTTTACTCTGCTTATTTAAAAATGTTTTTCCCCTAGCTAGAACTGTTTAGGATTGTTGTTTTTCTAGATCTCTGAGCGTGATGAGGAGGCTCTGAAGTATCTCAAGGATATCAAATGGTGCAGGATTGATAATCCCAAGGGTTTTAAGCTAGAGTTCTTTTCTGATACAAATCCTTTTTTTAAGAACTCAGTTTTGACAAAAACCTATCACATGATTGATGATGATGAACCTATTTTGGAGAAGGCCATCGGGTAACACACTATTTACCTTATTTCATGTTGTAGTTCTCATGTGTGTTTTTTCTTTGTATCTCATGCATATTGGCAACTTTATAGGACGGATATTGAATGGTATCCTGGGAAATGCTTAACCCAGAAGATTCTAAAGAAGAAGCCAAAAAGGGGGTCAAAGAATGCAAAACCTATTACCAAGACTAAAAGTTGTGAGAGTTTCTTCAATTTCTTTAGTTCCCCACAGGTGCCTGAGGAGGATGATGATATCGATGAAGATACTATAAGTTCTAAAGCTCCTCATTTGTAATATAGCAATGAGGCCACTTAAACATTCTGATGCTCTGTAAATTGTTGTATACATAATAGGCTGAGGAGCTCCAAAATCAAATGGAGCAAGACTATGACATTGGGTGAGTCTGTGATTTCAGCCGCAGAATTTAATTCAGTAATATATGTGATGAATGGTGATATATGTACAACCTATTGAGTACTTGAGTCAATTGGTTAATTTAATCATTACATTTATCATTTTATTGTCAATGGTGTATTACATTGTGTTTTGCATGCTGCTGCTGCTAACAATCCCTGCATTTTTTGCATAAATGCATCTTAAATCTTTGTATTCTTAAAGTTATTCCATAGAGAAAAGATGAGAAAAGAGAGGAAGGAAGTTGAGTTTGAATGGGAATACGCTTTTACAAACATCTTCTAGGATGCTTCCTCAGTGCTTATCTCACTTTCCGATAGGTTCAAGTTTCATTGATTAAGCAACAAGGTATGCTTTCTCTTGCAATTATTGTAAAGTTATTTTATAGAGTTTAAATCTTCTTTCAAATTTATGGTACTATATCTTATTATCAGACCTCATGATTGAGTGCCCTTGAAAGAAATGAAGACTGACTGGCATTTGTGTCTTGACAACAAAGTTGGATTCAAGGTAATATGCCTCATCTGTGGTGTTGTAAAATTTATTTGTATGAATTGTTATTTTTCTTTACATTGTATTTATGTACATTTTAGATTCGGTGGACTCTTTCCACAGAGAGTTGATGATAACTATGATGTCTTACCTGTTCACATAATTTTTAACATGTTCACTACTTATCGACCTATATGCTTGCTAACATGCAAAGAGCTATATGGATCAAGGACATTCTGAACATGTCTTGCATTTATGTCTTTAAGGTGTGCCATATTAATTTGTTATGCCTTAACAAATTCAGATCTTGTTTGTTTTATTTTATATTATTTTGTTTGTTATGGTGAGGTGGTTGCCGCATTCACCTTACTTGCAGAAAATGGTTTTAGCATTTCAAAATTTCATTGTGCTTAATGTGCTAGATACATTTTCTCACTGGTTGATACCACATGGTAAAATAACAGAGAATCGGGTTTTTTGTGTTAAATACCTATACTGATCAAGTGTTGTTCCATGCAAACCTTTTATTGATGTAGTCATGTAAGAGTGCAACATGGTCAAACTGCAAAACAGAAATAAGATGATCAACATATTTGTGTTGTTGAAGAAAACTTTATTTAGGGCCATGTATATCAAGTTAACCTGCAAGTTCAAGTGAGCTTACTTCAGTGTTCTGATGCTTGTTGTTCTGCATCTCAATATATTGATATTCCCTTATGTATTATTAATAAATATCCTGATTTTAGAATGTTGATTTTCATGTCTTCTGTATGATTTTGTTTACAGAGTATACCTCTGAAAACCCCAAGATAATTACACAATGCTCTCACCATTTTCACCTTGGCTGCATATATGAATGTTTTTCCCAAAATATGCAATATAATTGGCTAGATGATGCTATAAATTAGTTTAGTTTTTTCTTTTTATATATAAAACCTTATACCAAACAAGATGTTATTCTTTTTTGTGTTAAATTATCACAACACTGCATTTTTTAAGGAGACCCTTATAATAAGCAGCCTTTACTGAACCTTTAATGGTTTTATCTTTTGACTGGACCTTTAATGGTTTTATCTTTTGACTGTATGATTATGAGGTAGTCATTAGTCAATTAGGAGGAAAGCCGAAGGGATGAGAGGCTGTCATACAATTGCAAGTGCTCTGCATGTTTATTTGGAGGTGTTTTATTAGTCTGTGCTTCTCCATATGTTAATGGATAACATTAATACTGCAGGAACCACAAGGCAGCACACCTGCTAAGAATTTGGGGATGGAATCCAGTAGCAACCTTAAGAGACCCCCTATTGATCGCCAGCATGTAAGTGCTAATAGAGATCACAATTATCTTATTCGAATTATGTTGTTTCCAAGATGACTTATTATATTGTAAACTAATTCTGCAGGAAGGTGGTATGAGAATAGCAGACATGATTGATAATACAGTGAATGCCTCTATTTATGTTGTTTTTGTAAAGTTGGTTTCTATTCTTTTGGTTGTTGTTAACAATTGTGAACCAACTTTAGCGGCATTGCAGTCTCAATAAGCTTTTGTGCATCAACCCCTGGAAAGAACTGCCTCATATCATCCATGGAAAATGGAGTTGGAATTGCAAAAGGCGATATACAATTGATCCGAATCCCATATTTGCATACCTTCACTTAACTTAGTGTTGAGGAGTTAACTGATAAATAAATAGGGAATGATAAAGTCCTGTCCTTGATTAGTAGGCTTAAGATAGCAATTGACAGTGCAAGAGGACTTTGGTTTCTCCACACTAATCCTCAAGGTTACATTGTTCATCGCGATATCAAGGTCTGTCCCACAATCTACACATTTTTCTTGGGCAACTTCACGCACTCTGCTTGTGCATTTCCATGCTTCTAATATTAAAAATTGTGATGGTTTTCCATACCTATTGCATATCAACTTAGACGTAAAACGTTTTGAAATGAAAGTTTAGCTATGATTTTTTTAGTTGGTCTCACTTTGAATTATGGTGATGTATCTTTACCTTGCTGGTGTTTTGAGCACAAGTATGTATTATGATTATTGTTCCTATTTTAAGTTCTCTTCTTACCTCATCATTAATTTCTGTACTAATGTTTATCACTTGCTAGAAAATGTTAATTTTGTCATGATGTCAAGATACCTCTGGACATGATAATTTACAAGGTTATCCATGGCTGACCAATTAATTGTTATGTCTTAAATTCACTGTTTTGCTAGGGAAGATTGTAAATCACTTAGGAGTTGTGATTTACAATATTCCAGTTGGATATCTGTGGCTTGGTATGACTCTCATAACCTGTATCTAACATACTATATGGACAGTGCACACATACGTATATAAACTTGTATAAAGAACACTTTTACCTGTTTTGTTGCTATTTGCTTTATTACATCAGCAGAAAGTATTGTGTCTATAGATGGGCAAAAACATCCCCAGATCGAGGTGAGGCTGTGTGGGCTTTATGGCCAATGGGTGGAGCTTGGCTTTGTACCCATCTGTGGGAACATTATTATTTCACATTGGACAAAGTAAGACTCTTAATTCTTTCACTTCTGTGTTTCTTTCTTATTGCATTTGCAGCTATTGTTCATGGCTTTGTACTTCTTCCTGTACACTGTATGGTGATTCAATTAATTTACTTATGTATAGTACATATGGGCTTGCCATGTGGTAAACTGGTCCAGTTTTCTTTCAATGTAATGGTAGGCTTTGTAATGTGAGTTGGTTGCAAATTGTTACATACTATAACCGTTCCCTTAATTTTTATATAGATTTTAACCATATGACTGTTTCCTTGTTTCCAGCTTCACTGCCAAAAACTTGTCCTCCAAAAACTGTAGACTATGAATAATTTGTGATGGGAAAAGGACAACCTCAATTACAAACACAGTAGCTGCAAGTACAGCCTGACAATGTTTCCTCTGATGCCCAGTGGTTTGTTAGATTCCGTGTACTTGTATCAAGTAACACAGTGTAAGTTTCTTGGGTTACTAAGTTTTGACCACCAAAAAAAGTTTTAATCTCTGAAGTCTAGTATATGGTTGGAGACTTCTAATGACATTTTTTGGTGGAAAGGATGTATACATTTAGGTAGCAAGTGAATTTGAGATTTATGGATAGTTTGGTATTATTGGGATGTAAACGTATTGTATGGTATTAATATTCTTTGTAATTGGTATATTTTGAATTTGAGATGTACAGATAGTATATTTTGAATTTGAATTGGTATATTTTGAATTTGATATTACTTTGAAGATAAAAATGTTTGTGGAAACTATAGAATTGTGTGTGGTTGAATTACTTGGAATCTTTGATAAATGATTGAAGTTACAACTCTTTTAATCTTTCAGGCTACAATTTGCTAATCTTTCAGGCATTAGCATATTGCATGTGCATTGGTAATGTAGGTGAACCACGACTTTTTTTTTCTTTTTTTTTAATTTACAACATTTTAAAAACGTTGTGTAAATGTGCCTAAACGTTGTCTGATATATTAAACTACAATATTTTGATCCAGAAAACGTTGTGGAATTATACCTTCTACAATGCTTTTAAGCATCTGCTAATTTATGGAAAATAAATCTACAACGTTTTTTTCTTAAAAAACGTTGTGTAATGTGCTTAACTACAATGTTTTAAAAACGTTGTGTAAGGGTATCAAATAGATGACACCCTTAACCACGACGTTTTTCTGACAGAAACCACAACATTTTTTTCGCGTTGTCTATTTACTGTTTTGTAGTAGTGACTGTTCTCTTTAGGAAATGAGAACGTAGTCGGGACTAGTCGGGGAACGGAGTGATGGTCCAGATGATAGCATTAGTAGTCCTCACTATTCTGTTAAATAGTGCGACAATAAATGTAATGAGAACTTATTTTGAGTTTGAATACTGTCTAGATGACAATATTTGTATTAAAACTCACAGCTCATGTTGTATAATTAAGTTTATATTTGTATTCAATACCATGTATTTGGCGACTCAAGATGGGTGATGTATACCTATTTTGGGGGTGTCACAGTTGGTATCAAAGCTAAGGGATATGATCCCTGGCTGAGATGTGAGACTAGAACTAGGAGGGGAGAGATAGGTAATTCTTTCACTAGTATGACCTACCTAAGTTATTTGTTATTTAATTGGTCGGTCATAGTATATGGATAATATGTGGCATGTCAATTAACCCTTATTTTGAAACTATATTCTAGAATGATATCTGAAATACAGGAGATGAGAAATGGGGAAATCATGATAGAGAAGAAATAATTGGGAAGGTACAATCCGAAAAGAAAGCAAGGTATATTCATCTCTTTGAACTATCAGGTACGTAAATTTCGAGGGCAAAATTTCATAAGGAGGGGAGATTGTGAGACCCCAAATTTTATGAAATGAAAGTATTTAATTTTCTTATAATTATTCTATTTAGTAAATGGTTAAATTGATAAAAGGTTAAAGTTAAGGGTGATATGTGAATTTTTTTACAAAGTAAGCAAGTTGTTATAAAATATTCGTTGTGTCGGTGAATATTCATTTTAACAGGGAATATTCGTATGACGACACAATCATTGGTGGACCCCACAACGGAAGTATTGTCGTAGTAAGAAAACAACAGAATTATCATTTTATGAAAATAACGACGAAAGTGTTACCGTTAAAATTGTTGAACTACCCGGTAGTAAAAGTACAGTAATACGCGTGGTTGCATAGTAGCACACGGTATTGAATATTGATGCTTACGTAAGAAGTCACTCAGTTATACTAATTTATTGCTATAATAATTGCTACATCATATCTCTCATATTATTGATTCAATTATTGTCACAGTATCATATGTATAATATGTTATATTATTAAATCAATAATTGAGACAAAAAAGTTATTCATATTACTATTTGCAATATTGACAATGTCTAGAAGTTCTGTTAAGGAGAGGTTAGGTAATCTAATTACGCGCCAATAGGGAGAAATCCTTATCGAAAAGTCCAATCTTTCCTAGGAACGATCTGGTTGTTAAATATTGTGAGTTATAATATTAATGATGAATAAGTTCGTATTGATTAAAGATGAAATTGATATTTTTTTATTGTGTTAGGATTATTAGTGTTAATGGAAATCGACATCTATTTCGGTAATAATTGATGTCTGGAGGTTATATTGACCAATCGGGTAATTAATCGGTTAAATGAGCAATTAATTGCTATTAATTCACATGCTTATAACTATTTGTTCACATGTGTGTACTATTGATTCACATGCATGTACTATTAGGGGAGGTGGTGCAAGATTGATAATATTTGCATGACTAAATTAAAAATGAAGGTATAGATGAAGGTACTATACTGTAATTATTTTATTCACATGATTTTACTATTGATTCACATGATTGTACTATTGATTCACATGATTTACTATTAGGGGAGTTGATGCAAGATTGATAATACTTGCATGACTAAATTAAAAATGGATGTATAGATGAAGGTACTATACTATAATTAATTTTTTCACATGTTTAGACCTATTGAGTCACATAATTTACTATTGATTCACATGATTTACTATTAGGGGAGGTGGTGCAAGTTTGATAATACTTGTAGGACTAAATTAAAAATGAAGAAAAAGAGGAAGGTATTATACTGTAATATTTTGAGCCCCAAAATGTCCAATTATTAAAACTATATTTTCCTATAAATAGAAGATCATTCTTCCTTCATTTCTCACCAATTCACTAAAGCTATATGTCAATTATTATAGAGAGAAATTATAGAGAGAAAGAAGAAGAGAAGTCTGCTACCTCACTATTCCAGTATCCAGTTTTCTTCTAAAGTAAGGGGTATTATTTCTTTCGTATTCATGAAGAGAGCTATTGTTATTCCATTCCTTATTATTCTGTTGGAATAACCTGTATACGCGGACTACCATATACATGGTGAAATTCTTCTGTTATTTCATTCTTTATTATTCTGTTGAAATAACCTGTCTGTACGGATTACGCATGACCTGGTTCCATTCTTTATTATTATGTTGGAATATCCTGTCTATGCGTATTACGCATGACCTGGTTCCATTCTTTATTATTTTGTTGGAATATCCTGTCTGTGCGGATTACACATGACCTGGTTCCGTTATTTATTATTCTGTTGGAATAACCTGTCTACGCGGACTACCGCATGCATGGTGAATTCTTCTGTTATTCCATTCTTTATTATTCTGTTGGAATAACCTATCTATGTGGATTACCGCATGTATGGTGAATGATCATTCGTATTCATTCCTTATTAAATTGTGAAAATGATCTGTCTACGTGGATTACCGCATGGTGGGCAAAAATCCATTTGCGGTTTCATATATTCTATTATACTCAGCTGGTTAAAGTTTTGGCTTCTATACTCCATGAAATTAGTGGAATATCCTTGATATTTCCGCTTCATCCAGTATCTTTTCATGAAAATATTCTTCTGAGCATTCTTAAATTTTACTTCACAAAGAAGTATCATGTTGATAATTTGGACGTTATTGATTTTTGGATAAATTAAAATTATAAATCTTTAAAATTTATCCTTGAACTTATTTTATTGAATTATTATGTCATTGTCATCATCCTCATGCTTATATTGTGATGAACGTCATCTTTGGCTTACGTGCATAGATGGACTTGGTATGATTATGACCATGGATTATTCGGTATAATCATGACCGTAATGTGACGAATGATATGGTGAAAGTCCTCATTGGCCTGTAGTTCATTGATGGACAATTGTTGGTATAATTATGACCAGGGATTATTCGGTATAATCATGACCATTGATGATTACATGAATATCCTTGGCCGCGATGCAGGGATGATTCGATTTTATATATTAAGATGAGTCTCAGCGATAAAGTTGATGAATAACTTTTTAAATCATAGCAGATAGTAGATTTTATGCTCCACTTGACTCTTCTAATGGATTGCTTATTCCGCTGCAGTTGTTGATCTAAAACTTGTTGTCTATTATATTCTACCAGTTGTTATACTGTTGAAGGCTAAGAATAATTTATTCTGCATTATCTTAGTCATAATATTTCTTACTCGGCTAGTTGAGCTCACCCTTTCTTTCACTAGTCGGGAAACGGAGTGACGGTCCAGATGATAGCATTAGTAGTCCTCACTATTCTGTTAAATAGTGTGACAATAAATGTAATGAGGACTTATTTTGAGTTTGAATACTGTCTAGATTACAATATTTGTATTAAAACTCACAGCTCATGTTGTATAATTAAGTTTGTATTTATATTAAGTACCGTGTATTTGGCGACTCAAGATAGGTGATGTATACCTATTTTGGGGGCGTCACATCAAGGGTTGAGCAGATAAATTTTATCAGTGTCAAACCCTAAGTATATATTTAGAACGTCAATGTTCAGTTAGAAAATTCTTACGCTTGATAAAAAACCTTAATATTGGACCGAAAACCCTAAATTCAAATTTCTGGGAATTTGAAACTCTAATTCGGATTTCGAAAACCCTAACTTGGGATCTTAGAGACTTAAGTGTATTGATTATAATATTAATTAGGGTAAAGCTTAATTAATTAGTTAGAAAACCCTAATTACAAAATTTGAAACCCTAATTTATAATTAGGGAAAACCTAATTGTTAATTTAATAATTTTAATATTAATTAGGAAACATTAATCCTAATTTTCAAGCTATAATTAATTAGAAAACGCTAATCTAATTAGGAAATCTAATTTCTAAATTAGAAAGTTTTTTTTTCTGTTTAAAATAATTCTTGGGTTATAAACCCTAATGTACAATTATGAACCTAATTGCTAAATTAGTAATTTTAATTAGGAAATATTAATCCTAATTAGCAAGATTGAGCTTATGATTAGGAAATCTAAATATAAATATAGAATCCTAATTACAATTTTAAAATATTGATTTTATATTTCAAAAACCCTAATCTGGAAATTCTAGAAAATTGATTTATGAAAAACTTAGGTTTTAAACCAAAGGGTTAAACCCTAAGGGTTGCATCAAATGACAATGTTAGAATTAAAATTACATGGAAATGACTATTATACCCTTTTTATCACATTCTTCAATGGGTGGCTTGCAAATCTTTCCATATAATGGAGTTGGTGAGCAAATCTTTACCAAGCCATTTTCTCTCTAAGATCTGAAATTGGGGAGGGATAGATAGCGAGATACAAAGCCTATATCACCTCTTAGCTAAACAATATCAGATCACAAGGTCAGAATCAAGATCAAGCTTTAAAAAGAGGTATAAACCCTAAAATTTCGAAATCATGATATCTTATGTTAATGTTGTTGTTTGTTGGTTAGATATGTGTTAGATGGTGTCACATAGTGATCTGGGCTGTTGGATCATGGATCCATATTATGTAGATGGACAAAAATCAAGTTTTTAGAAACTGTTCTTTGACCTTCATGAGTCGTCTGACAAGCAAATGTCAGAGGCTTTAGATCATAACCTGTTAAAGTTTTGTTGTGTTTTATGTTATAGATCTGTAGTATGCCATGTGGACTAGGATCTGGAACTAAAATCAGGTTCATATCATGTTTATATTGCAAGTTATGAACGGTCAAACCTCGTTGACCGATCACGAAGTCGAATTTCTGGACAGCCCAGATTTGCCCAGAAAGCCTGACAGTCACTTTTGAAGCTCTAGATCTTGCTGTGTTTGGTTAGTTTTGGAAAAGTGGTGGTGTTGATCTTGTAGACTGGTATAAGGACTACACTATCGTGCCTTTATATTGCTCATATCATAAGCAGAAACGAATATAAGCACGGTCAAACATAAGTTGACCAACTGCCTGAGTTCATTTTTGAAAAACCCAGAAAGTCAAGAACCGTTTCCTGACAGGTACTTTGACCGGCCCAAATCTTAATTTAGCGAAGTTGTTAGACTGATCTAATGTTATAGAGTTGTTCTTTGACATCTCTACTACATTTATGAACCTTTATAACACTTTAATCAAGCCTGGAACTCAGGGATTCAAGGGCTCGAATAAGGTACCTCGACTATTCTTCAATTTCTGGAAAACCCAAAAACTGAAGAACAGTGTCTGACAAGTTTTCCGTGGCTTGAATCTCAATGTTGTGTTATGTTTTAGCCATGGACTAAGTTGGAATATGTAGTATTACATGAGTACTATATGTTTAACACCATTACAAGACCAGAAAGTAACAAGAGCATAGAATTAAAACCGGTCAAACCTCCTACCTTGAACTCTTACATGAGTTTCTAGGCAGGCTCAAGAACAGCCCAAGAACACCATTAGCGACAGTTTTGTCGCCTATATATGGTACCTTTAGCGACACTTATTTTTCGAAAATTAATTATTTTAATGAATAATCAGAGAAAAATAGTTTTAAATTATTAAAAATACATAATAAATTCTTAAAAATTATTTTAAAGCCTGAAAATTAATTTTTAATTATTTTGAGTATATTCATAAATATTTAATATTTTTAGAATATAAATGGTATTTAATTTATTTAATTATAATATTAAATAAATTATTTAAAAATGATTTTAATACATGAAAAATCATTAAAAAATATATTATGGTATAAGAAAATATTTTAAGTTATTTTTAATGATGTTTAATATTTTGTGATGAATTTCATTAATTAATCAATATTAATGGTAATTAATTTATTTAATAAATATATTAAATAAATTATGGAAAAATAGAATTAATGATTTAAAAATCATATAAAAATGATTTAAGTGTTAGAAAAATATTTTAAGTTATAATATATAACTTTTGATATTTTGACATGAAAATATTAATATTTTAATATTAAAAGTAATTATCGGATAATGAATTTAGCGGTTTAAAAATTATATAAATATGATTTTAAGGTATTAAAAATACTTTGATGTATTATAAATATATTATAATATTATGACATGAATTTCATTAATATTTGATAATAAATAAATATTAATGATAATAGAATATTGTGGTATTTAATTCATTTAAATATGAGTTTAATGATTGAAAAATCTTGATAAATGATAATAATTATCTAAAAATTATCGCGGGCTTATGAAAAATATTTTTGACTGATAATAAATTATCTTAGATAATGGTTAAGTTTTTAGACAGAGTTTAATTGAACTTAAACTCGACGATTGTCCGACTAGACCGTCGGGATGTTAGAATTATACCGAACTCGATTCAGACTGTAAAAGTTTGACTTGAGATTAAGTTTTATATGTGTTATAGAAGGATAGGATTATGTGATATTGTGTTTAGGTTATTTTAAATATTGTGATGATATTATTCTAATGTGTAGATCGGTATTATTTATATTAGGTTCAGACAAAGCTTAATTAAATTTCGTAGCGGTAATCAACGGTTCAGGCAAGTCTTTCTTTAACTCAACCTCAAGTTGTATTATTCAATTATATTTATGGTTAATCATTTCTGATTGCCATGTTTAAGAATTATGAAATTGCACCATGTGCGTATGACATGTATTTATCAGTTATGAAAGGCTGATCACCTTCATTACCATTCGGTCCAGATATATTTGTTCATGTTAAATGCTTGTTCAGTCATAAATTTTTTTCGTGCTAACTCACAACTATATTGTTGAATTTTAGCCAGCTTATTATTCAAATTCTTCAATCATGATATATCCTCAAAAAAATTAAACTTGCTGGGCAAACTTATGCTCACCCATGCTATATCATGATAAACATTGCAGATTAAGGCGAATACGTCGAATACAAGGAAAGGTTAAAGATAGTTCCAGCTTTAAGTTTATGTGTTCAGTTAAGTTTGTATATGTATTGTATATTAATGTTATTGTAAGTCAAATAAGTTATGATTTGTGTATAAGTTAAGGTTACTCGACCTTGGAGAATAGTGTGTAATGTATTGTATAAATAATTTATGTTTATATCTTTCGCAATAATTATAGAATGATTGTACCAGATCCGTGGCGATTTAGGACCCAGATTTGGGGCTCTCACAGTTGGTATCAAAGCTGTTGGTTATGAACCTTAGGTAGTAATACCTGAGACTAATAACCGTAGTGATTAGGATAAGATCTAACTCACATAGAGTTAGTTGGTCGGTAAGATTCATAGACGAATCTCGGCTAATTATAAAGATGCAGAGTTCCCTAACTCTGATAATAAAGTTAAACAGTAGTGGTGAATAGATAGAGTCTAAAAGACTAATAGTGCAATGATAGAAGATCGAAAAGCAAAACGATCAAGAAATAGAAATGAATCGTAATATATACGATGAGATCACCCCGTGATCGGATAAGGTTATAGTATGGAGAAAGAATCAATCTAATGATTGAAAAGTTTACAGCAAG
Source organism: Panax notoginseng (assembly GCA_016801055.1). NCBI lineage: Eukaryota > Viridiplantae > Streptophyta > Magnoliopsida > Apiales > Araliaceae > Panax > Panax notoginseng. Next base: position 122,357,100 of record CM029017.1, read on the forward strand.
ATTGCTGTGTGAATTGATACAGATTCAGGAAAGGATTATGAATACGGATTAAATGAAATTCGTATTGAGAAGGGAGTTAAGATTAGGTGGGGATTTTAATTGAGGACTCATGTCAGTAGCTGAGTTGTATGATTCTTCGTATGGGAGTTGAATTGTTCTTGGTGTAACAACCACTTAGTTTCTGACACTGATAATCATTGAAATATTTGTGTCACGCTATTTACTATATACATGTTAAAAGGGTGATTTCTTTCTCATGTGTATAACTGATAGATAGATTATATGTAGAGAATATATGGTTAAGTACGAGTTCTTAAAACTCATACTTATCTAACATTCTTGATTCATAGTAATATGAAATGTTTATGAATCCCTTAGCGAATGGACACCAAAGGTCTGACTAGGGTAAGTTCTTAAACTCATATGATTGTGACAAGTTCATGAACTCATTAGTGTGGTTTGACGAACTGGGAATAGTTATGTGTAAATAGAGAATTAAAGATTATAGGAATAGTTAGATTACTAAGCAACTGATCATTAGTGGAGACATAGGTTTTTCCAAAACTCCTACCTATGCTAGACTTCGAAATTTTGACATCAAGCTAAATACGCACTTTGTGCTTTTGAAAAAAATAAAAATAAATATAGACTCGTAATAATTTTTGGAATGGTTTAAAGTATAGTCTATGCTACTTATTTCGGCTAGACGCAAATGATTTGAAATATCAAAATATATTTTTAATTATCACTTATGTATCGTGTAACCTGATGCAGAGATGATAAAAAGTTGATAGAGTTATAAACGTAGGAATATGATGAGTGAGTTTTATACACATGAATTGGATACATTCGGGCTTAATTCATTGTTGTTCTCAAGTCTTTTAGAATAGTTTTTAAGTGTTTGTGTCCATTCATGCATGTTTTACATTATTTTGTAGGAATTGGGACAAAAGTTACTTGGATTGACGTTTGGGGTGGCTAGATTCGCGTTTTCGGCTTGCCATTTACACAGCAGTCACTTCAGAGCCAATTTGAGTATTACTCAAGACATTATTTTGGAAAACTCAAAGAATAAAAGTTGTAGATCTACGTCTCCTCTTTCCAAAACATCTTGAAGCATCAAAATCGGAGTTCAGACGAAGAAGTTATGACCATTTTTCCAAAGGACGTCGGAGCAGAAAATTTCCAAAAAAGCACCAGCGCCAGGGAGCCCATTTCAAGGCCATTTTTAGTGCCGGGGCGCTATAAGGTAGTGTCTGAGTGTCGTGCCCAACGCTGGGGCACTAGGGGAAGGGTTTGGTGCGGCCTGAACACGTTTTGGGCGAATTTTGAGACCTTTTTGACTCCAAATTGGATTGAGTTTGTTCTTAAGCTCAAAATTGGACTTGTAATCTATAAATACTTGATGTAAGGCATAAAATAAATAGAGATTACATAGAGTAGACTAGATTAAACACTCCATTAGATTAGACATTAACCCTAGTTCTTATTAGTATTGGAGATTGAAGCAACTTGGAGATCATTGAAGAGCAAGAGCAAGAGCAAGAGGGGAGCATCAGATTTGCTGACAACAGATTCTATTATCTTCCCTTATCATACTTTTATCTTTTAATGTCTATTCAATTGTGGATTCTTGGTTTTAATTCATTAATTATGAACTAACTCTTTTATTAAGATTTCAATTGAACTTTTTATGGCTATGAATTGATTATTTAATTTATTCTAATTATTTGTGTTGAAGTGAATTGTTCATCTTGCTTTGAGCTTATTGATTAATTATCTGATCAATAATTACCTTGTTACTCTAGAAGGAATTGGGAAAAGAATTCTAGGGTTAGAACTGGGCTTGGTGACATGTGACTTAGTTATTTGCACAGTGAATAATTAGGTTTGTGAATAGAATGAGAATATCTATTTGCCGCATGTAACATAAGAGGAATTGGGTTTGTAGCGAGTTTAATTTAATTGTTTTGCATAGAGATATAGCAAAATTAATCTGGGTTAAATAGAAGGCAATTGATCACTCGAGAGAGGGCTTTTGGCATTTGAGAATTCCTGTTAACAATTCAGTAGATATAATAATTGGGATAGTTGAATAATTGATTTATAATTCATAATTGGGGATATTGGAGTCTTAATTCTTATTTACCTGAATTCCATCAATTATTAGTTGTTTATTTGCTTTCTTTTAGAATAATCTTTTTGTTTTGTTTAATTTAGTTTTCTTAAATCTAGAAATCACAATTATTGGTTGTTTAAATAAAATTGATTTGGTTAAGAATTAGTACTTGGTGATTTTTATTAAATAATTCCTCGTGGGAACGATACTCTACTTTCACTTTATTACATGTTGACCGTGTATACTTGCACGTATTCATTGATTACGAAATCAATCAACAGAATACTTAGTGTGAATTCGATCCAAAAATCAAATGACAATGTCAAACCCTAAGTGTCAAACCCTAAGGGTTGCATCAAATGACAATGTTAGAATTAAAATTGCATGGAAATGACTATTATACCCTTTTATCACATTCTTTAATGGGTGGCTTGCAAATCTTTCCATATAATGGAGTTGGTGAGCAACTCTAACCACTCCATGTGCTAAATATCACAGCCATCAGACATTTCCTCAGCCATATACATTGCATTGTATTACAATATAAAGATTGGAGAGAGAGAAATGCTTACTTTATTTTCTCATTTTTACCGAGCCATTTACTCTCTAAGATCTGAAATTGGGGAGTGATAGATAGTGAGATACAAAGCCTATATCATCTCTTAGCTAAACAATATCAGATCACAAGGTCAGAATCAAGATCAAGCTTTAAAAAGAGGTATAAACCCTAAAATTTCGAAATCATGAGATCTTATGTTAATGTTGTTGTTTGTTGGTTAGATATGTGTTAGATGGTGTCACATAGTGATCTGGGCTGTTGGATCATGGATCCATATCATGTAGATGCACAAAAATTAAGTTTTTAGAAACTGTTCTTGGACATTCATGAGTCGTCTGACAAGCAAATGTCAGAGGCTTTAGATCCTAACCTGTTAATGTTTTGTTGTGTTTTATGTTATAGATCTGTAGTATGCCATGTGGACTAGGATCTGGAACTGAAATCAGGTTCATATCATGTTTATATTGCAAGTTATGAACGGTCAAACCTCGTTGACCGATCACGAAGTCGGATTTCTGGGCAGCCCAGATTTGCCCAGAAAGCCTGACAGTCACTTTTGAAGCTCTAGATCTTGCTATGTTTGGTTAGTTTGGAAAAGTGGTGGTATTGATCTTGTAGACTGGTATAAGGACTACACGATCGTGCCTATATATTGCTCATATCATAAGCAGAAACGAATATAAGCATGGTTAAACATAGGTTGACCAACTACCTGGGTTCCATTTCTGGAAAACCCATAAAGTCAAGAACCGTTTCCTGACAGGTACTTTGACCGGCCCAAATCTTAATTTAGTGAAGTTGTTAGACTGATCTAATGTTATAGAGTTGTTCTTTGACATCTCTAGCTACTACATTTATGAACCTTTATAACACTTTAATCAAGCCTGGAACTCATGGATTCAAGGGCTCGAATAAGGTACCTCGACTGTTCTTCAATTTATGGAAAACCCAGAAACTGAAGAACAGTGTCTGACAAGTTTTGTGTGGCTTGAATCTCATTGTTGTGCTATATTTTAGCCATGGACTAAGTTGGAATATGTAGTATTACATGAGTACTACATGTTTAACACCATTACAAGACCAGAAAGTAACAAGAGCATAGAATTAAAACCGGTCAAACCTCCTACCTTGAACTCTGACATGAGTTTCTAGGCAGGCTCAAGAATAGCCCAAGAACACCATTAGCGACAGTTTTGTCGCCTATGGTACCTTTAGCGACACTTATTTTCTGAAAATTAATTATTTAAATAAATAATTAAAGAAAAATAGTTTTAAATTATTAAAAATACATAATAAATTATTAAAAATTATTTTAAAGCCTGAAAATTAATTTTTAATTATTTTGAGTATATTTCATAAATATTTAATATTTTTGGAATATAAATGGTATTTAATTTATTTAATTGTAAAATTAAATAAATTATTTAAAAATGATTTTAATACATGAAAAATCATTAAAAATTATATTATGGTATAAGAAAAAATTTTAAGTTATTTTTAATGACTTTTAATATTTTGTGATGAATTTCATTAATTAATCAATATTAATGGTAATTAATTTATTTAATAAATATATTAAATAAATTATGAAAAAATAGAATTAATGATTTAAAAATCATATAAAAATGATTTAAGTGTTATAAAAATATTTTAAGTTATAATATATAACTTTTTATATTTTGTCATGAAAATATTAATATTTTAATATTAAAAGCAATTATCGTATAATGGATTTAGCGGTTTAAAAATCATATAAATATGATTTTAAGGTATTAAAAATACTTTGATGTATTATAAATATATTATAATATTATGACATGAATTTCATTAATATTTGATAATAAATAAATATTAACGATAATAGAATATTGTGGTATTTAATTCATTTAAATACAAGTTTAATGATTGAAAAATCTTGATAAATGATAATAATTATCTGAAAATTATTGCGGGCTTACGAAAAATATTTTTGACTGATAATAAATTATCTTAGATAATGGTTAAGTTTTTAGACAGAGTTTAATTGAACTTAAACTCGACGATTGTCTGACTAGACCGTCGGGATGTTAGAATTGTACCGAACTCGATTCAGACTGTAAAATTTTGACTTGAGGTTAAGTTTTATGTGTGTTATAGAAGGATAGGATTATATGATATTGTGTTTAGGTTATTTTAAATACTGTGATGATATTATTCTAATGTGTAGATCAGAATTATTTATATTAGGTTCAGACAAAGCTTAATAAAATTTCGTAGCGGTAATCAACGGTTCAGGCAAGTTTTTCTTTAACTCGACCTCGAGTTATATTATTCAATTATATTTATGGTTAATCATTTTTGATTGCCATGTTTAAGAATTATTAAATTGCAACCTGTGCATATGACATGTATTTATCAGGTATGAAAGGCTGATCACCTTCATTACCATTCGGTCCAGATATATTTGTTCATGTTAAATACTTGTTCAGTCATAAAATTTGTTCGTGCTAATTCATAACTATATTGTTGAATTATGGCCAGCTTATTATTCAAATTCTTCAATCATGATATATCCTTAAATAAATTAAACTTGTTGGGCAAACTTATGCTCACCCTTGCTATATCATGATAAACATTGCATATTAAGGCGAATACGTCGGATACAAGGAAAGGTTAAAGACAGTTCCAGTTTTAAGTTTATATGTGCAGTTAAGTTTGTACATGTATTGTATATTAATGTTATTGTAAGTCAAATAAGTTATGATTTGTGTATGAGTTAAGGTTACTCGACCTTGGGGAATAGTGTGTAATTTATTGTATAAATAATTTATGTTTATATCCTCCGCAATAGTTATAGAATGATTGTACCAGATCCGTATTGATTTAGGACCCGAATTTGGGGCTCTCACATTAGCCATTAATATACAATCCCTATAGTTCAGATTACACAACTCACTATGAACTATCTACAGACCGGAGCGACCACGCTGGTCTTAGGCTTGAGAGTGGCGCGGTTGCGCCACCTTAAGTTAGGACGCAAACATGTTATGCTTCAATAGAAACAGAACTTCACTCGTAAATCCTTTAACATGCTCCCTACATGTTATCTCATTATACTAACTGTTAACGCCAAGATCTTTGATGACGTCCCAATCACGTAAGACGTCCTAATCCTGCACAGTAAACACGATCAACACCAAAAGCTTGACGGCTGGACCGTCGGGGGATAGCTCCGACGTGAGAGTCAATACAGGCGTTCAAGGTTTAACAATGGAGGATGTAAAAATGTCTAGTGTGTAGAGCCAGATGAAAAGTGTATGCGTACCTTTTGCTAGAAGACTTCCTTGCCCGATTATACTCTCATGCTCGGTTTTTTGTGCCACCAACCCTGATATGACATCGTCCCCCAGTGCACTCTCGTCTCAGCCGACTGCATGCAGGTTGTCACCTTTTTCCCACTGTTTCTGCCGCCGGCTGGATAAAATCCCATCCACATTAATGATCTGCAGACTTTGGGTCAACTGCTCTCTTTTTTCATCATTACCAGTCAAAGTCTTAGATACTAAAAGATTTTATGGACTGGCCGCTTGACCCAGCCCAATGTTAAGGAGATGCAATAAAGACAGGGTAAAGGTTAAGCCCAATGATTATAAGACTTAATAGTAAAGGTCCACTAGGCTAATTAAATGGATGAGCCCAATCTGTCTGGCCCAATAAAGGAAATATCATGACCCAACATTGCCCCCTAGTTTTTTATTAAATAGAATATTTAATGAAGAACTATAAGCGGCCCAAGATGTCATGAGATCCAACAGGGTTGACATAGGCCCCAAAAATAACTTACCAATGCCCATCTGGTGAAGGGCGAAAATAGACTGAAAAGATGGATTAAAACTGAAAATCCAAAAGGAAAGTCCAAAGGGCTAAATATCTAAAGCTTAAACCGGACGTAACCTTTCAAATTCGTAATAATGACTGTCGAATTAATGAGCCGCCCTCGATTGCTGTGTAACCGTCAGTATAAAAAGAAAACTTTACAAAACTTGACAGTTTTACCTACCAATTCGAATTTTCGGACTCTCGAGCTCTCCTCCTCCCTTCCAAGCTTTCTTCTTTCTCTCTGTGAATCATCAACAATGGCTTCTCAAGATTCAGAACGAGGCTTTCCAATCCGAGCGATTCCAGTAATAACCGTTCCACCTAACCCCAACCCTGGCAAAGAGACCTCAAGCTCTAATCCTCCAATCAAGAAATCCGACAAGAGACCACCTCCGAAAACCTCTCCTGCTCCCTCCGAATTTTTCATAAATAAGGAACGTTTCCCCCACGCCAATACGCCCTCAATTGTTACTGAAATGGAGCTGAAGAAGGTTCGAGCTCGCTGTCATATCCCAGACACCCATTTGGTGAGGGCTCCCAGACCTGAAGAACGGATGTACCAGCGCCCCGAGGGATGGATGGCAGTTACAACGACCATCTTGGAGAAAGGGGTGCGATTCCCTCTTCATGCCTTCATAGTGACTATTTTAGGATTTTTGGGTGTCGGGTTTGCCCAACTAATGCCGAATTCTTATATTCATATCCTGGCATTCATAGCCTTTTGCCAAGAGCTGGGCGTCGAACCTACGCTTGACTTCTTCTTTACCGTGTACAAGATCGGCCAATCTAGGGAGAAAGGGTTCAGGACTGTAAGTAAGCAATCTTCAAGAACGGGGGAGAAGTTCGAGAGGCGTTCGTTGGTAAACACTCCTTCGAGTAATAGAGGGTGGCACGAGAGGTGGTTTTTCGTCAAGGGGCCCGAAATTACCTCTTTACCGAACTGGACTGTTAATGAGAAGACCTCTACTGACTTCGGAGACATTTCCGAAGAACGTGAAGCCGAGATGATAGAACTTTTTGACAAATTCCCGAAGGACGAGTGGAAATATGGACTTCTGTCGAAGCAGGCGTGGTTATATGACCACAAATGTAAGTATGGACTTATTTTATCCTTATTTTGAAATTTGCCGTGGTGTAGATTATGACATAAAACTGCTAATTTTCTGCAGTGACTTTGATCAGACCATCGTCTTCGGAGGTGAGGGAGTTGGAGGATTTTATTGCCGGCAAATCCATAGAAGCCACTGCCGAATCCTCCCATCAGGAAATTCCACCCGAAGACGATGTAGTTAGAAAATCTGCAAGGGTGGGCGCTGGATCTTCACAACCGGAGGCTTCTTCCCAATTAAAACCTTCTGCTGGGGCATCGCCCACTGAAGCGCCTCGAACCAACGTTGTATCCCGGACCGCTGAGCCAGAAGTCGAAGAGCCCGTCCTTCCAGAAATACAACTCAAACCTCGAAGAAGAAAGCATGCTGCCCGAAAGCCCAAACTGATCTCTCTACCATCCGATTCTGAAGGCTTTTCTGAATCTGAGCCACATATCACCCCGACACCCCCACCTGTCCGTCCAACATCACCAACAGTTGAATCAGTGCTGCCATTTGTTGATCCATCATCCACCGCTGATCCAATACCGCCAGTCACCGAGCCAATTCCACCGGCTGCTGACCCAACACCACCGGCTGCTGTCCCAACGGCACCGATTGTCAAATTTACATCAGTTCGAAGGAGCCTACTCGATCTTCCTGCTGGCGATCGCAGACAGGCTATTCAAATCAAGAAGCGGAAGACCAAGGTCATCCCCTTAACCGCCGAAGAGCTTACGGTACCCCTTCCAAAGGTTCTCCCTCCAGCAATCCCAGTGAGCACTCAAACGGCGAATGTAGATAGGCCAATTGATGACACTACAACCCCTTCTCGGAGAAGGAAACAACCCTCCGATAGTCACCCAATCTTGGGATCTATTCCTGTATTAGTTCAAGATTCTACTCCAGCTCAGTCTTCTTCTACTGAAAATGTCTACATGGATCCCTCTCCTATTCGTGATCAGACCGTGCCTCCCCCTTCAGGGCCTTCATTAAGAACATTTCATGATGAAGCCACTGGGGCGCCGACTCTATGGCCTAGGTATAATTCCAACTTCCCCTTCCAACTTTTTGATGCTTTCGTTCGGGAAAATGATGATCATCGATTCGTTGATCATACGAACGGTAACTTTCTTGATGAAGGCATGAATTATCTGGCAAAGGTAAATTGCAATTCTCTTGGTTAAATATTCCTTTTCTTGTCTAATTATCTGAAGCTGATTAGGTACTATCGAATGTGTGCAGGCGAATGCAGTCTTCGGGCGTTTATGTCCTAGACAAATGAATGCTGAATCTGATGAGGAAACCATGAAGAGGGAGATTAACCTGCTGAAGGCCACGTTAACTTGGGAAAGAGCTGAACATGAATCCGTTTTTTGTGCCAACGAGGACCTTCAGAGAGAATTGGCTCAAAATAGAGATGATATTAGGGAAACTCATGAGGTGCTGACCTTAGTCAGGGAAGAACTGAAGACGACAAAGGTCAGCGAGCAGAAATTGAAGAATATGAATGTCCGCTTCGCTGCAGAGACCGAAGTTCTAAAGAGTAAGAATGAAGAGATCACCGAGGCACATCGGGATCTGGCGACGCAACTTGGCGAAGTTCATGCACATGCTCGGGCTGATAGGAAGGCCCACAGGGCTAAGCGCCGTAAACTTCGTAGTAAGGTTAAGGCCCTTCAGGAACGAGGCTTTCCTCTGACTGAAGAAGTGCTCAAGCAGATTCGGGAGGACTATCGGACTTCTGATGAGCTCGGTGTAGAGATCATGAAAGTGTACTACAAAGGATTCGAAGATTGCCGAGGCCAAGGCAAGGAAAAGCTGGTGGCAGCCCAATTAGATCCGGCCCTGCTTGACTTCGAAAATGATGTATAGACATGATCGGGTCGCTTTTGAATTTTAAAATTTTGTGCACGAATGTTGTAAATAAATTTGAATGGATTTGTTTAAGTGTTTAATTTCAATTTTAATTTGCATTAACATGATTTTCGTTTATTTCGTGTCTTGTCAATAATTCAGTGTCAATTGCCTTAAATGAATTAGCTTAATCTGTAAATCAGATAAGGTGTATAGCAGTTAAATTAAGAAATGAAGTGAACTGAATGAACTGAACTGAACTTATCACTTGTAAAAAATGAAGTAAAGTATACTTATCGTTTTCGAAGTGTGAGACAGGTCATGTGTGAGGTCAATTCGGCTGATCCTCCTTGCACCATTAAGATCTTGTTTACCACTCGGGGTAGAACAAGTATATAAGGACCATAGGATTTGATTGCTTCAGTGACCATTGTTTTCACCACCCTTGGTAAAAAAATAATATAGGATCCAGGATTTGACTACCACGCGGGGTATCAAATAAATTGGCTGCCATCGAATGGCCAGCGAGTCCTACCATACCTCCTTACTTCGGTGACCATTGATTTTACCACCCTTGGTAAAAAATAATATAGGATCCAGGATTTGACTACCACGCGGGGTATCAAATAAATTAGCTGCCATCGAATGGCCAGCGAGTCCTACCATACCTCCTTACTTCGGTGACCATTGATTTTACCACCCTTGGTAAAAAATAATATAGGATCCAGGATTTGATTACCACGTGGGGTATCAAATAAATTGGCTGCCATCGAATGGCCAGCGAGTCCTACCATACCTCCTTCCTCCACTGTGACCTTAGGACAAATGCGAAGATCAGTTGTGAAAAAAGTGACTTTTTATTGATGATGAACGGTCATGTACAGACTCCCGGTGAACTGACTCGATTTCTACTGAAAGTATTTTCGGAGCCTGCCTGCGTGCCACATGTTCTTAATTTCGGATCCATCCAATGCCTTCAGTCGATACGTCCCGGGCTTTGGTACTTCAGTCACTTCATACGGTCCTTTCCAGTTCGGCATCAACTTCCCCGTGTTCTGCGGTGTAGACGCTTCGGCCTCTCTAAGAAATAGGTCTCCCACCTCAAATCTTCAGAGCTTTACCCCTTTGTTGTAATGCTTGGCAACTCTCCTCTGGTAGGCTGCTAACTTGATCAAAGCCACTTCTCTGACTTCTTCTAACAGGTCCAAGTTGGCCTTTAGTCCCTCGTCATTGTAGATCTTTCTGAACTGACTAACTCGAAGACTTGGAGATCCAATCTCAACTGGGACCAAGGCATCAGTGCTATAGGCCAGTCTGAAAGGCGAGTCTCCTGTTGTTGTCCTCGGTGTAGTCCTGTAAGCCCACAATACACTAAGCAATTCTTTCGGCCATCTTCCTTTGACTTCGTCCAATCTGCGCTTGATTCCGTTTAGAAGTGTTCTGTTAGTCACCTCGACCTGCCCATTTGACTGTGGATGAGCCACTGAAGTCTTCCTGTTCTGGACTCCCAGTTCCTTCAGAAATCCTTCAAATTTTGATCCCACAAACTGGCGTCCGTTGTCTGATATCACCACTTGAGGGATCCCGAAGCGAAACACTACGGATTCTTTCATAAATTTCAGACACTCCTGTTCCGTTATCAGCCGAAGTGGTTTCGCCTCGACCCATTTGGTCATATAATCAATAGCAACTATAACGAAACTGACCTGCCCTTTAGCTTTCGGTAACGGACCCAGTATATCAACCCCCCAGACAGCGAAGGGTATCGGAGATAGAATCGAGTATAGCTCTTCCGGTGGCTGATGTGGGACCGGACTGTTGAGCTGACATTTATCACACTTTTTCACGTATTCTGTAGCCTCCTAGAAGATCGTTGGCCAGTAGTACCCCTGCCGAAGAACTTTATATGCCAGCGACTTAGCTGCCATGTGATCACCGCAGATGCCCTCGTGAACTTCCCGAAGGGCGTACTCGGCTTCGGACGGGACTATACATTTCAATAATGGTGACGAAAATGCCCTCCGATAAAGATCCCCGTCAATAAGAACAAAGTTGGCACTTTTGTATTTGACCTTCTTTGCTAACATCTGATCCGAAGGAAGGACGCCATCTGCCAGATAATTGATGTAGGGAGTCATCCAGCAGTCAGATCGCTCGATACACATCATCGAGTCATGTTGAATACTCGGCTGCTGTAGGACCTCCAAATAGACTGACCCATTGAAAACGACAACATCTGTAGTGGCTAATTTTGATAAGGCATCGGCAATGGAATTATCGTTACGTTCTATGCCTTTGAAATTCGTGAAAAGCAAAGTATCAGAGTCTGTCTTTCAACTCTGTCAAATACCTGATCATCCTCGTCCCACGGGCTTCATATTCTCCTGTAACTGCTTGACGACCAGCTGAGAGTCACTATAAATGATCAGCTTCTAGACTTCTAGACTCTTCGCCAGCCGAACCCCAGCTAGAACTGCTTCATACTCGGCCTCGTTGTTAGTCGCCTTAAACCCGAATCTAATAGCTTGTTGTACCTTGAACCCCTCCGGACTGGTCAGGATAATCCCTGCTCCACTAACATTTACCGTGGAAGACCCATCTACATACAGCGTCCATGCATTCTGACCGTGTTGAAGAACTGTAACTGTTTGATCAGATGTCCCAGCTTCTGGTAACTCGGCATCTACTTCGGTGAAGGAACATTCCACCATAAAATCGGCCAAAGCTTGTCCTTTGATAGCGGTTCGGGGATGGTACTCAATGAAAAACTGGGACAATTCCATGGTCCATGCTGCCAATCTTCCCGAAACCTCTGGCTTACCCATTACCTTCTTCAGTGGTTGATCCGTGTAGACGATTAAGAGCCTGCCCTGAAAGTATTGCCGAAGCTTTCGGCTAGCAACTATTAAAGCAAAGGCAAATTTTTCAATATTTGGATACCTGGTTTCGGCGTCTCGTAGGACGTGACTGACGTAATAGACCGGATGCTACTTTCCACTGACCTCCCGAACCAGCACTGCTCCAACAGCTAAGGAACTCGCTGCAAGGTAGAGATACAAGGTCTCTTTTGGGGCAGGTTTTACCAATAGAGGAGCAGAAGACAGGTAGGTCTTTATGCCTTGGAAGGCGTCCTCACAGGCTGAAGTCCATTGGAAAGTCTTCGCATTCTTCGGCCCCCTCAGTGTGTCGAAGAATGGTAGGCACCTCTCTGCAGATTTGGACATGAACCTCCTCAGAGCTGCAATCCTACCGGTCAGACGTTGGACGTCTTTAAACGACTGAGGAGTCTTCATGTCAAGGACGACCTGAATTTTCTCTGGATTGGCTTCGATGCCCCTCTGACTGACCAGATACCCCAAAAACTTTCCCGCACCGAGGCTGAAGGTGCATTTTGCTGGGTTAAGCCTCAATTTGTGATGACGGACAGTCTGAAAACACTCCTCCAGATCATCCAAATGTTTCTGAACCTGCATGCTTTTCACGATCATGTCGTCTACATAAACCTCCATATTCTTTCCCAGCTGCTTGTGGAAGATAAGATTCATCATTCTTTGGTAGGTGGCTCCAGCATTTATAAGGCCAAAGGTCATCTTCTTATATGCGTATACCGAACGGTGTGTAATGAATGCTGTCTTCGGGATATCTTCCTTGCACATAGATATTTGATGATAACCTGAAAAATCATCCATAAAGCTTAGTAGGGCATATCCTGAAGTTGCGTCAATGAGTTGATCAATATGGGGCAAAGGATAAAAGTCCTTCGGACAAGCTTTATTCAGGTCGGTGTAATCGATGCAAACTCGCCATTTCCTGTTCTGCTTCTGCACCAATACTACATTGGCCATCCACTGTGGGTAGTCGATCTCAAAAATAAAATCAGCAGCCATCAGCTTGGCGATTTCTTCGTCAATTATCTTTTGACGCTCAGGTGCGAAGATCCGTCTTTTTTGCCGAACAGGCTTCTTCGAGGGATCTACCTCCAGTCGGTGCTCAGCGACCTTTCTGCTAATCCCCGGCATATCCTGCGGTTTCCATGCAAAAATGTCCGCATAGCAGCGAAGGATTTCCATAAGATTTGTCCGAAGAGGCTCTGGTAGACCCAAACCAATTTTCACTATCTTGTCTGGCTTCCCAAAGATCAACTCAATCTCCTCCGTCTCCCCTGCAGGTGTTACCAATGGCTCAGAACTGCTTTCAGTGAAGGGCTCAATCTCGATTGCCATGGTTTGTTTTTGTTTGCTGACCCCTACTCCGGAAGAGATGCATGCATTCCGATAACAGCATCGGGCTAGATCCAAGTCCCCAGCCACCTCTCTGACTCCGTGCGCTGTGGGGAACTTGATTTTGAAATGGGGGATGGAAGTCACGGCTTGGAGAGCTGTCAGCGTAGGTCTTCCCAGTATGGCGTTGTAAGCCGAATCTACATGCACAACATAGAATTTACACATTATTTCTGCCTGTTGAGGGGCTGTGCCGAAGACCACTGGGAGCTCAATAGTGCCTGCAACTTTGACCGGATCGTTGCTGAAGCCATATAAAGGAGCCTCCTGCCCAACTTCCATCTTTCGCCCATCAAGGTGCATTCTCTGATATGCGTGGGCGTACAGAATATCCACCGAAGACCCGTTATCTATCATCATACGTTTCACGTCCACCGAGCCTACTTGCGCGGTGATCACTAACGCCCCTTCATGTGGATCAATGGGCTCCAAAGGATAGTCTGCATCTATAAAGGATATAATAGTTCCTGGAAAGGGCCTATCAATTTTTGGAGGAGCATCTGATACGGACATAACCGAATCCCGATACCCCCTTCTCTTCTTTCCTACCAACTTTCCAGACGTCCCCCCTGTTATTACGTCAACGACATGCCTTGGTGGCTGGATCGGGGTGGGCTGTACAGGAGGATTCGTTTGAACTATCTGAACGGTGCGGTCGGCACTCTGTTGATTCTTCTCGGCCACATATTGGACTAACAGACCGCTCTGGATCTTCTTTTCCACAAAATCCTTTAGATTGCAACACTCGTTGGTGCCATGGCCTGCGGCTTGATGATAGTTACAATACTTCCGAGAGTTGCCCTGCCCTGTCCTATAATTGTCCTGAGGTGGCTCAAAGAACGGCTGGTTCCTGATTTGGTCTAGAATCACCTATCTGTCTGTGTTTAGTTTGGTATAAACCTTATTCACTTTCGGGGCGGAAGCAGGAGGACGAGTATCTCCTTGTCGCCATGAGTTGTTGTACTTCTTAGAACGGCTCTCTGACCTATCATTATACCTCCCCGTCTTCTTCTGATCATCCTGGGTTTTAGGGACGTCTGCCTCCTTCACTTGTTCCGAAGAGGAACGCTTCAAGCTACTCATAGCTTCTTCCACAACGATATAACCTTCTGCCTTATCGAACGCCTCTGCCAGGCTCTTCGGATGATTGAACATCAGCTTCTTCACCAGCTTCTCCGACTTCACTAAGTCCAAACCGTTCTGAAACAATCCCACAGCTTGGAGATCGTTCAAATCTGATACCTGACCAACGGCTTCTCGGAACCTTTTCACATACTGACCCAACGACTCGTTGGTGTACTGTCTGACCTGTGCCAAAGAGCCCGTGGGCTTCCCTCTTCTTCAGTTACTCCCAAAACGAGCGTGGAATTTGTCGCAGAGCTCGGACCATGATGAAATTGAATCTGCTGGCAAAGTCCCCATCCACTGCCTCGCATCCTTTCTTAACGTCGTAACGAACATATGACATTTAGCAGCGTCAGTGAAATCATAGTAGTCCATTAACCGGTCAAATGCTTGGCTATGGTCGTAAGGATCTCCCGAACCATCGTAACTTTCCATGTGAGGCAACTTCTTAGAGGTGTCGTCCGCCTTCTCCTTAAGAATATCTGAGGAAAATGGGGATGCTTTCTTTCCCGGAGTATCCTTTACTTGCTGGACCTCGGCTAACTGCTTCTGGAGCGCCTTCAGCTCTTTTACCAGGTACTCTACTCCTTCCGGTTGTGACGACACTTCCTTCTCCGATGACTCTCTCCTTTTTTGAGTAGATCGGTCATTAACCATAATACCCCCAATCTTCGAAGGACTTTTACGACGACGGTCTTCTGAGCGAAGTACCCGACTTTCGGGTATACGGCCCCTAGATCTGCTTCGCCTCTGGGTCCGATGACTATGGTGAGAATGTGCAACAATGAGTGCCCTTTTCATGTTCTCTAGAGTTCGTTCTCTGGATCGGCCTCTTCGATCACTTCGGATCTTCTCCCTAGGGACGTCACGATGGAGTGTTTCCTTCGATCTTCGAGGAGTAGGGCTCCTCGATCTTTTTCTTTCCTGATTTTGGCCCTGAATTTTATGTTCCGAATGAACCGGATCCTTCCCACTTCGATGCCCACGCTCTTCGGAATGAACATAACTGGACGCTTCATCTCTCAACTCTTCCATCCGGGATATCTGCTCGGCTATATCCTGCCTCTGCTTCATAAGTGACTCCATGGCCCTATCTGCTTCTTCTGCCATCTTAGCCAATCGGGAGATCTTTTCGTCATGGTCTAGCTGTTTCCGACCGTGACCAGACTCTTTATCCGTCGTGAAGATTAACTTTTTCTTAGCTTTGCCCACGGCCCTTGGACGAGAATCTCCATGTGATCGCTTGGACGCTGTGCTAGCATGAGCACTTAGTGTAGGCCCCAAACGATCTCTAGCAGAAACTCGTGGTGGTGAATCACCGACAGTCATCGGCTGCCTTCAGGTGTATCTGCTCTGCTCTTCCTCGTCTTTGAGAATGTAGAACAAATGAATATTTGTGATTGAAAGCTCTTGAACACCAGAACTCAGCCCTCCTTCTAGCGCCAATGTTAACGCCAAGATCTTTGATGACGTCCCAATCACGTAAGACGTCCTAATCCTGCACAGTAAACATGATCAACACCAAAAGCTTGATGGCTGGACCGTCAGGGGATAGTTCCGGCGTGAGAGTCAATACAGGCGTTCAAGGTTTAACAATGGAGGATGTAAAAATTTCTAGCGTGTAGAGCCAGATGAAAAGTGTATGCGTACCTTTTGCTAGAAGACTTCCTTGCCCGGTTATACTCTCATGCTCGGTTTTTTGTGCCACCAACCATGATATGACACCGTCCCCCAGTGCACTCTCGTCTCAGCCGACTACATGCAGGTTGTCACCTTTTTCCCACTGTTTCTACCGCCGGCCGGATAAAATCCCATCCACATTAATGATCTGTAGACTTTGGGTCAACTGCTCTCTTTTTTCATCATTACCAGTCAAAGTCTTAGATACTAAAAGATTTTATGGACCGGCCGCTTGACCCAGCCCAATGTTAAGGAGATGCAATAAAGACAGGGTAAAGGTTAAGCCCAATGATTATAAGACTTAATAGTAAAGGTTCACTAGGCTAATTAAATGGATGGGCCCAATCTGTCTGGCCCAATAAAAGAAATATCATGACCCAACACTAACCAAAATAAATCTCCAATGACTACATTCTTCAATAATTTACAGATTAACTTCAAGTTCAAACTCTATTTCCCTTAATAGTTAGTTAACTATAAAGATCTCATATATATATATATATATATATATATATATATTATATATATATATACACAAATATTCATTCCTTTAATCTTCACTTCTTGCCGAGTATCAAATTACTTAATAATTTTCTAACCAATTTAAAGGTATATTGATTTTCTTCTCCCGTCAACAACGTACAAGTCTAAACCTAGCACACATCGAGTCTTTAATAGTATTCAATATAGTATACTGAGTGGTTTCCCACAAATAGCCAACAAATTAGTTTTCGTCTTGTCTACACTGTTTTCATAATGAGTTAGATCGGTTACTAAATCATATATACCTCCACTCTCTGAAGGAGTCGTTTAGCCCAGCTCCTATATATCCACCATTAAAGGGTATGGTTGCACTGCCTTAGACTTGATACCTACTCGAATATATACTCAAGGAATTGGAGACTATCAAAGATATTTAATGTCGCCAACTCACTATGATAACATAATTTCACATAAATTACTTAATATCAATAGATAAATTTCTATCCATCTTCTTATTAATTCATCTCTACAATTTATAACAAATATATAATAATGTTATATATTTATTAAACACAACATCACTTATTACATAGCTCATATTATCCTATGTAACACAATACCACATACCTCATATCACATATATATTCTTGTTCGAACCCTTCTCATGCCTTAAGAATTTTTTCTTACTAAATTTTTATTTAATAGTTTCTGAAAATTTGGGTTCTTACATCCTCTCCCCCTTATAAGGATTCCATCCTCGAAATCACCGAAACCTCCTCTACTCGGTGCTATTTAGAATATTACATATTCTTTTGAATAATTTTATCCATTCTCTTTTCAAAAGTTGTTATTATTATGCTTTCTCACATGCATTCTACCACTTTTTCCTTTCTAAGGAACATTCTACTTGCAACATTCATCCTTCAGAAGAATAAGAATCTTCCACGATTTTTTAATAATCGGAAATAGTATGAATAATCTTAGATTGCAATTTAAGCTGAGGGGTTACAAGACCGTGAACGCTTCTCTAAGTTTACCAGTGCTTCAACACAATCCTTCTCACTGCAAACCAGAGTATTTATCAATCACAAAGACTGAAAACACCCTCCACACGTACACTAGGTGGCCAGCCTATTGTACCACTACGTTGGACCGCAACGTATTGTTTTGTAACGACTATATGTGTTACGCTCGGAACCATTGTCCCCGAAAACATGTCCCCTTATAGGGTTGTTCACCTCTTCTTTTCAACATCTGAATCCGCAGCAGAGCAATCTAGTTTGGCTTAAATACTTAAGAATGTTTGAATTCCATAAATAATTTTCAACAGCCGTCCAACCAAATCAAATAGCTTAGACTTTTATCAATAACTCGGACATTAATCGAAATAATTTGGTCAACCTAATTGACCTTTTTCATAATTTAAAAGAAAACCAAAAATTATTTTATGATGTCATGATACCGTACCAGATTAGTAGTACGTTAAGGATTCTGCCATTATGTGACTTTGTCATACTACATCATACCATAGTGGGCTGACGATCTTTCGATCATAACCAACACTAGGTTCGACTGCATTGATGACTCCATTGTTTACCATTTTCAATACCATATCAAATGATGCACATGGCCAGAAATACATTTTGAAAATTTTCAAATCATTTTTGTCTTAGCCGAAACAGTTAGCATAGACATATGAATAACGGTATTATTTTTAAACATCATTGGTTCAATCACACATGATCCAATGTTTTTCAAGAAAACAGAAGTGCAAACATCAGCAAAAGTCAATAAATTTTGAAAATCTAGCAGAGCTAGAAGATTTAGAAAATCTATGTTTCTCCATCAACTTCAATCTTTACTCCATTGCTTCATTCTATCAATCTCTAACACCATCAATGCTTACTATACCAAAAATTCTTAATTCTTACCTCAGAAGTTTTCTATACCCAATATAGTTCATCAAACTTACCACACTTTAAAAGTTCAGGAACTTGCCACAATCATATGAGTTTAAGAACTTATCCTAATCAGACCACATGCGTCCATTCACTGAGGAGTTCAAAACATACCATATGATTATGAGTCACGAACTTACCATAAGCATGAGTTTTAAGAACTTGCGCCTAATCTTAATATTCTCCATCTTAATCTTAATAGTTTCTATCTATCAAATATGATATGAGAAAAGAATCACCTTCTCACCATAAGCATATCGATAGTGCGACGCCGACATTCCATTGATTATCATTGTGAGGAACGGAGCGTGAGCACAAAGCCTCCACCCATACAAAGGTTTGTACAACTCAGCTCTCATATAAGTCCTCAACTGAATCCCACTTAACTCTATCTCACTCTTAACTTTCTCTTTGCTCGATACGAATTTTTCGTATCTCATCATATATAACTCCTCATGAGTTCATATCGTACCATTTTATAGTACCTTCACTTATATCATCAAGCTATAGCAACTTAGTCATTACAGACTATTTATCATTTCACATCTCATTCCGATCACGTCGTGATCATTGATTCACCTTAGGGTTCTTTCCCATTATCAACTAAACTCCATTCGAGTTTATTCTAATTATCTTTGTCATCTTTATCTTTCTCTCTCACAGGTTATAGCCTAAGGTACTCTTACCTAAAGTTTATAACCTACATCTTTGATACCAACCTGTGACGCCCCCCAAATTCGGGTCCCTTCAAATCTCGGATCCGGTCCGCCACGATACTACTATCGTCAAACTATTTATTTCTTTTATTCATAACTTAATGAATATAACTGTGACAACCCGAATTTTTATAAGTTATTAAAATATAATTTAATAATTAAATTCTTATTATGAAATGTATATATTTTGAATTATGTGTTTTGAATGTGGGTAAGTAATATATTTTCAATTTATCTTGAAATATGTGATTTAGTGTGAAGAGATTAAGTGTGAATATAAAAGAGATGTATATGTTTGGAAAATAAGATTTAAT
Source organism: Panax notoginseng (assembly GCA_016801055.1). Classification (NCBI taxonomy): domain Eukaryota; kingdom Viridiplantae; phylum Streptophyta; class Magnoliopsida; order Apiales; family Araliaceae; genus Panax; species Panax notoginseng. Next base: position 122,377,137 of record CM029017.1, read on the forward strand.
AGTTAATTTAACTATTAAAGAAATTAAATGAGATTGTTACGTGAAGGTAATTAACTAAATAATATTAGTTAATTTAATTAAGTTAAAAATTATATTATGAAATAATATAATTCGATTATTATACTTTATGGCAATGAAATTGGTATGCATTAAAATTTTATAAATAATGAGAGTAATTCACTTAATTAAAACGGTGAATGAATATAAATATATTTGGTGGTAATTGTTATTAGATTTAATTAAATTGAATATTAGAATTTGATTAAGTAAAGTGTGACCATAAACTATACTATAAATTAGTTATTAAAATAAATTAAAGGAGTTTAATTTAGTTTTGCCAAACAAGGCTTAATGAATGTTAAGTCTTTTATTTAAATAGGTTTTACCAAACAAGGCATTAGGACTTTAAGTTATTAATTTTGAAAGTGGTTTAGCCAAACAAGGCTTATGGCTTTTGATTTAAAAAAAAGGATAAAACTGACATCAGTTACACATATAATTATATTATATATTAGTACGCATTATATTATACGTTATATTTTCTAAGTTACGTAAGTTGGAAAAGAGGGAAGAAGAGAAAGAAGAGAAAATAGAAGATAGAAAGAAAGAAAGAGAGAAGGAAGAAACAAGAAAATTATTCAAGCTTTATAGCAAATCAAAGGTAATGATCTAGCCTAAATCTCTAGTTTTTAGATTCTTGAGTTTTTTTTAGTTACCATGGAAGTATGAGTTGATGAAGAAATCAATTAGGGTTATGTCAAGTGTTGAATAATATGATATTTTCATTCATATGTGAAATTTGAGTAACACAATTTTATTTTTTAGAACAATCAAATTCATGAAAATAGGTTGAATGATGAAGAATTTGAGTTTTGTTATATATATAAGTTTTGGTCTATTTTGAGACTAAAATTTGTTAGGAGTTTATGTTAAAATTGTAAAATTGGTGATGGATTGTGAAAATATATTAAGAAATGAAATCAACGTAATTGAAACTAACTATTTTGGTTGTAAAACGAATTCATAGTAAAGAATTTCGTTATGAATGTCAAAAGAAGAAGAAATAATAGAAATAGTGGAATTTAAAGGTTGTAATCTTGATGTTTATGTTGTTTATATGATTAAAAACGTGTTAGAAACATTAGTTTATGTTTCTGTATATATATTACACCTTGGTTAGGTTGGTCTGATTGTTAGAAAGGAGTTTGTAGGCCTAATTTGGCTTTCTATAGTGTTCTAGATAATAAGTTGTGAAAACGCAAAAGGGACCCCCGCCCCGACGGGCTCCCCTAGAGCAAAAACCCCCACCCCAGTGGGGAGGGGGGGGTAGTCTGTCCAGCTGAATTTTGGAAAAAAAATTAACCGGACATATTTTACTAAAATGAGCATAACGTTTTCATACGAACTCCGATTGAGACTTTTCAAGATGATCCGGAACGAGGACGAATAAACCTACAACGTTTATTCTTTAAGTATTTCAATTTGAGGTTGGGAACATGGTTCAAAATTGTTATCTTTAGGACTGTTATGTTTTCAGAGGCAATCGAAGGGCGTGGCGCATGCACGTATGCAAATGTAGTGCTTTTGACGATAAACGGTGTTGTTCTAAGTTATAAAACATGAATGTTAGTAAATATAATGATGATTAACATCAATAAATGATGTATTAAATAAATTGTATAAGCATACTAAGCATACACAAGAAAGACAAATCGGGCGTGTGACGAATAAACGTCGAAACGCCGTGACAAGTGTTAATGAACGTAAATAGTATTTTAAGTCAAATAAAATGAATATTATAATATATGGAATGAGGTTAATATAAAATCAATAATGGTTCCTAGCAAGACTTAAACACTTGAATGAACTTTGAGTATGAAATATAGTGAGATATAAGTTAAAAGTTAACACAATCAAATTGAACATTGTGTATTGATAATAGGAAGGAATTATGAGATATAGAGTAAAGTTTACATTACAACTACTATGCGTAGCTATGTGACTAATAGTCGATGTGCATGATTATATAATTGTGTAGGGCACGTGAAGTTCATATAGCTGTAAGCTGTTAAACTATTGTTGGTAAACAACGATCCAGACAAGTCTTTCAGTTCCTATTTGCTATGTGAACTTGATGATTAACTGTTTTAAATCTTTATTGCAAAGAGCATGATGTGTTGTATATATGTTGAAAGTACGAAACGATCAAGTCAATTTATGACTACGTTAATTTAGTAATGAATACTGATTGAGTAAGGAACTCAATCTCTTTACTTGTTATATGAACTAAAGTATGTATGTTATGTTAGTCCAATGTTTATGAGATGTATGATAAGCATGTTATTATGTGCTACGTGACACATGAAAATTGTTAGATTTGTTGGGTTGTCGAGCTCAACCTTGCAAATAACCATTTTTGCAGGTAAAAGATTGAAGGTAACACTATGTGGTACTTGATAGACATGAATCAGATGTAATACACAAAGATTATTATTTTAGCTAAAGTTGTTATTTCTTTAAACAATGATTAAGGTTCATGAGATGTACTCAATGTTTTATGTTTGTATATTTTATGTTGAGTTGTAAGTTAAAGTTTAAGTTGTCCGATGTATAAAGGATATCGAACTGATATGTAAGTAAAATATATTAACTCTGTTAAAGTGAATCATGGATTATATATGATTCAAAGATATGTAGATGATAAAGGTTTTGATTCAGGGAATTAAAGTAAGATGACAGGAAAGTTTTAATTATTTTGCATTTTATCAAGTTTAACATCGAATAATGTTGTAAAATCAGAAGTTAGACGTGTTATTAACGACCGAAGTCGATAATTGAATTGTATGAATTTTGGGGTCGTTACAATAACTTTACTTATTACAATTTAGAATATAAATTCTTTCCATTTTCAGGATCTGTACAATGATCCCAAACTTTTATAAGTTACAAATCTTGGTCATTACCATTCCTGTCTTACATCATATTCGATGTTATAAAAATATGCGGAATAATTTAAACTTTTTCAATCTTCTTTGAAAAATCCTTTATTGATTTCTTAACTTGAATCAATTACAAATCCCTGAATCAAATTATGTTATGATTCACTCTATTCAATTAGTGTATAAATTTTTACATCTCAATTCAAATTCCTCTATGTACTGCCTAGTACAACTTAATATGTATTACATATCGTAAACTACTATCATGCACATCTACTAGAACCTTAACATGGTTCAAGAGCATCTATTTAAATAATAAATCAATCTCCTTCGATACTATTGGACTTTATCAATCAAGTATCACGTAATCTTTACCGTTAGTCCTTAACCTGCAAAAGTGGTTATTTGCAAGGGTGAGCTCGACAGCCCAACAATTCTAACAGTTTTCATGCAGCACATAACATATAATAGCATATTCAGTTCATGCATTTATAATCAATTAATATTTACTGCGTATGTTACTTCTCGCATAATAGGCATAGAGATTTACTTCAGAAGCATATCATCAAATATCAACTTTCAAATTTCATTCATATTTCATATATATACATCAACATTTGCATAGCATAATATAGCTCAACTAACAGTTATCAAATTCATATATCAAATAGGAACTGAAAGACTTACCTGATTCATAGTTTATCAACTACGACTTAACTGCTTAAAGCTTATCTACACTGCGTGTATTCCTACACAGTTATATAATCATGGATTCATACCCATCAGTCATATATTTCATATGCTCTTAATATACGAACAAACATTGTTTCCTAGCTTGGTTTCATTTTTACTTGAACTTAGGATAACCATAAGACTAGCTCATTCTACTATTATATTTATCTAAACAATCTTGTTTCATGTCTTGTAGTCCTTAAGGACAACATATAACCATAACTTAAGATCATGCAGTTAACAAATTGCTCTTGGTCACTCTGCAGGATGGCGCGACCGCGCTGTATTTAAGCTTGGGAGTGGCGCGGCCGTGCTACTCCCTGTCAGAACTAGAACTGAAATTTTCAAAAGTCTAGTTCTCTTGCTAACACCTTAATAACTTTGAACACAGTATCAACACATAAAGATATGGTTTAAAACAAATTTGGTTTCCCACACTTGTTAATGCTGATGTTAACTTCTAAAACTTTTAGTTTCTTTGAACTCATTTGCTCAGCTAGGATTAACATGTCCAATAGTCTATGGACCAAGTTGAACACCTTCTCTGTTTTCTAAAACAAACTTTGAGATAATACTCAATTCAAGCTTAAATCATCCTTTTCAAAACTATTTAATTGAGGCTAAATAGGTTTATTCAACAAAAGACTCGCTATGTTAACCATTAAGTCACATAACGATACTAAACAATCCTTAATACACATGCTTTTGGGTATCAAACTCATTTACACACAATTAGTATAGTCCTTTCCTTTAATATGTTTGAATAACTTTCATAATTAATTAATTGGATGCACATAGCATTCGTGCTTAAAGGCATAACAAGTACTATCATGCTTGTTCATAAGGTTATAATGCAATTAATACAATGTTCATCAAGATAGTTTCTAAAACTTTTAAATCCTCCCTTAAAACACATACCAAACCAAGCTTGAAAACCTTTTATATGCAATATATATTGGAATCACCTTCCTTACCCATTCGTGCACACAACTAGGCCACATTCACATGCTCACAAAGTCGAAACTTAAAATACACAAAGTTCGTCAAGTTTCGTTTTCAAAACTTCAAGTTTTCTTTTAAGAACTCATGCTAAACCAAATTAATATACAAGGTAACTTCGAATCATACATTATACTCATTTGTACATTTAACTAATCCATATATGCATGCTCACATGTATAATACTCATTTACACCAAGGTTGAATAGTTTAACACTTGAAAACTTATAATAAACCATGCTTGAAAAGTCTAAATCATGCTTAGCTAGATTGTGATCATATCCGTCACATCTAGAAGCATAAAATACCCTAGCATACATGCTTGAAAAGTCCAAACGTAAAGGATATTAGGTTTGTCATGTTTTACTTTTCAAAACATCAAGTTTTCCATTTTAACATCATTATAATCCAACTAATGCAACTCATTATGGCAAGGTAACTTTCAATCACATGCTAGGTGTGACGGCCCCAAAATAGGTTTACATCACCCATCTTGGGACGCCAAATACATGGTACAGAATACAAATACAAACTTAATTATACAACCAGAGCTGAGAGTTTTTACACGAATATTGTCTCATAGACAGTATCCAAACTCAAATTCAATCCTCATTACATTTATTATCACACTAAATAGTGAGGATTACTAAAACAACCATCTCGGACCATCACTTCGTTCCCCGACTAGTCCCGGCTATGTTCTCATTTCCTGAAGAGAATAATGAAAGCGAAAGGGTGAGCTCAACTAGCCTAGTAAGAAATATTATAACTAAGATAATGCAGAATAAGTTATCGTTAGCCTTCAACAATGTTAAACTGATAGAATATAATAGACAACAAGTTTAACTGCAGCGGAACAAGTAATCCATTAGAAGAGTCAAGTAGAGCATGATATCTACTATCTTTTATGATTTAAAAAGTTTATCATTAACTTTATTGCTGGGACTCAACTTAATAAATAGATCACATCATCGAATCATCCCTGCACTACGGGCCAATGATATTCATTAGTATCACGTCCACAAATTATTCTTGCACTATGGGTCAAGAATTATTCGTATAATCATCAATGGTCATGCCTATACCGAATTATTCCTGGTAATAATCATACCAATCAACAGTCCATCTATGCACGTAAGCCAAAGATGACTTTCATCACAATATAAGTATGAGGATGATGAGAATGATATAGGAATTCAATTAAAAGAAAGTAAAGGATAACTTTTTAAAGATTTATAATTTAATTTATCCAGAATTCAATAATGTCCAAATTTTCAACATGATACTGCTTTGTGGAGTAAAATTCAAGAATAATATCCATGTATTAAAAATATTTTGGACAGAAAAGAAATCAATTTTTTGGATGAATAGTAATCGATGAATAGTACTTCGAGAATAGTACCCCGTGAATAGTACCCCGACATGAAAAGTGCCCCGAATACCCGAGTGAATAATATTATATTGAATAGTAACTGGGTGAATAGTAATCTGTGAATAGTACCCCGGGTGAAAATATTGATATTTAATAAGAAAGTTCAGATCAATATTCCAATGAAATGATACTGGATGAAGCGCAAAACTTCAAAAATATCCCACTAATTTCAGAGATTATAGAACCAATACTTACCATAGTAAGTTTAGATTTAAGAATATGAATAGAAATAACATACAAAACTGCAAATAGATTTTCACATGTCATACGGTATGTAATCCGCGTAGACAGGTTATTCCGACATATTAAATGATGAATACGAAAAAATAGTATTCCTTATGAATACGAAAGAAATAATACTCTTTACCTTAGTAGAAAGCTGAATACTACAAAAGTGAAGTAGCATAATACTCTTCTTCTTATTCTCTATAGTTTCTCTCTCTATAGTGTCTCTTGTGAATCTTAGCGAATTGATGAGAATGAAAAAAGAATTAAGCTTCTATTTATAAGAGAATGGACTAAATAGTAACTAATTCACGAACGGTCTAGATTGATTCACTATTAGAACGGACGGTCCATATTGATTACTATTAAAACCCCAACCGACAGTCTAGATTGATTTACTTTTAAAACCACCACCGACGGTCTAGATTGATTTACTTTTAAAAACACCATCAATGGTCCAGATTGATTTACTATTAAAAATACCATCAATGGTCCAGATTGATTTACTATTAAAAAAAATATCAAAGTTCCAGATTGATTTACTAATAAAATCACCATCAATGGTCCAGATTAATTTACTATTAAAAACACCATCAATGGTCCATATTGATTTAACTTATTACACTTTAGTACCCTTAATGTTTTCCAAGTTTGCATTATTCCCCTCTAACTTTTGTAACTCACTTATCTTCAATAAACACATTCTTAATACTTCAAAAATTATTCATCATTAATATTATAACTCACAATATTTAACAACCAGATCGTTCCCAGGAAAGAGGGGGCTTTCCAATAAGGATTTCTCCCTATTGGCACGCAATTAGGTGACCAAACCTCTCCTCGACCGAACTTTCTAGACATTGTCAATATTACAAAAAATAATATGAATAACTTTGTTGTCTCAATTATTTATTTAATAATATAAAATATTATGCAGATGATAATGTGACAATAATTGAATCAAATAACATGAGATACTATGCAACAATTACTGTAGTAATAATTGAGTATAACTGAGTGACTTCTCACGTAAGCATCAATAATCAATACCGTGTGCTACTATGCAACCACGCGTATTACTGTACTTTTATCACCGGGTAGTTCAATAGTTTTAACAGTAAAACCTCCGCTGTTATTTTTATAAAAAGATATTTCTGTCGTTTTCTAACTCCGACAATAATTTTGTTATGGGGTCCACCAATGTTGTGCCGTCGTACGAATACTTTCTGCTAAAACGAATATTTTCCGACCAATCGAATATTCACTGACACAACGAATATTTTGTATCAACTTGCTTACTTTGTAAAATTTTCCAAATATTATCCACAACTATAACATTATATCATATCCACACCATAATATTCAAAAATATATTTCGAGAAAAATTATTCTTTATTCAAAAAGTTGGGGTCTTACACTAGGTCCCTTTACATACTTAGTTAAGTCAACTAACATGCTTGGAATACCAGGAGGCAACAAAACTGGAATTCAAGACTAGTCTATGGCGCAGCTGCACTGGGTTTGTACTGGGAAGTGGTGCGGCCGCGCTACTTCGGTGCAAACCCAGACATGGACTCTGCTTCTGCAGATTCCAGACCAAACATCCATTACAATTTTGTTTATTCTGCTCAAAACATTACATTGACACCCAATACACATATAAACTATGTTAACACCATAACACTAAATTTTCTACTCACTTAACAGAGAATTTAGGAGAATTCTGATAATTTATCCAACTTTGAAATTATTAACATTCATAACTATATTACCTCCTTTGAAGCTAAATTGGCAATCCTTGCTACCAACTCAGATTATTCACACTAATAGCCACTCACTCATTATTTAGAACTAATCAGAAAACTTAATCAAGGTGAAGGAGAAGAGAGGGTCTTCCATTTATAGGGAATTCATTACCCAGATAATTGCTTTGTCTCCAAGATAGAATCTAATGAAAGATGGAAGGAAATGGTGGTTAAGGAGGAGTTGGTGGAAAGTTCATACCAACTCTCATCATCAGCCTTCTTGATTTCAGCAGCAACAATAGGTTAGGCCAATGGCCTATTCACGTGATGAAGGAAATGAGACTCACAAAATGGGACAACCCATTTGGTTTCTCAGCATTAGCAAAATGGGTATTTAAGACATCTATATTTACTTTCTTTTGGGCTTACAAGTTTACATTTAATAACTTAATATTATTACTATATGATAAATTAGGGGTACATATACCCATAATCATACAATCTATGTATACTAGTCCACATAATATTTTAATTGGGCTAAATATAAATCAATTGGGTACTCTTAACCCATTATTTCACATCACACATAAATATCATAATGAATATTATCAATCATCTATTATCTTCCATTAATTCTCTTTTTATAATTCTAGTTAAACATTTATCCTGATTTAACTTTTATACACATGCCCCTTTATTTAGGATAACCATTTTCCTTAAAATAATTAATATGTAAAATACCAATTATTATACTATAATTCTTCAATTCCTTTTTCTTCCACAAATTGTTCCAACACATTTCAGTTTGCCATAATTTAATTATTAACATAATGCACAAATCTCCAACCAATATCTATTTATAATTATATTAGTTTTCTTCTATTATCTTTCACTTATTTTCTATTAACATCTTTCAAATATTAAACCCTTTCATATGTTACCATATTATGTAATATATAAAAATACTAAAATTAATTAACACATTTCATTTTCTTCATGTAAAGCACATATATTAATTCACCATTTTACTTGAGTGAATTTCCTCTTCCATTCAATTTACTATCACGTCATTGCCACAAAAGGCTTTAAAATTCAAATTATATTATTCCATAATATAAATTTTCACTTAATTTAAGTTAACTAATATGTATTCTTGTTTAGTTAATTTTCGTAACTAACTCTCATTCAATTCATGGTCACTAACTCAATCCCATCATGGGCACTATCAATATCAAATATGCCCCATATGATACCATATTAGCCATTAATATACAATCCCTATAGTTCAGATTACACAACTCACTATGAACTGTCTACAGACCGACGCGGCTGCGCCGGTCTTAGGCTTGAGAGTGGCGCGGTCGCGCCACCTTAAGTTAGGACGCAAACATGTTATGCTTCAACAGAAACAGAACTTAACTCGCAAATCCTTTAACATGCTCCCTACATGCTATCTCATTATACTAACCAAAATAAATCTCCAATGACTACATTCTTCAATAATTTAGAGATTAACTTCAAGTTCAAACTCTATTTCCCTTAATAGTTAGTTAACTATAAAGATCTTATATATATATATATATATATATATATATATATATATATATATCTAAATTTCTTTCCACAATTCAAGATATATACATATAACACAAACATTCATTCCTTTAATCTTCACTTCTCGCCGAGTATCAAATTACTTAATAATTCTCTAACAAATTTAAAGGTATATTGATTTTCTTCTCCTGTCAATAACGTGCAAGTCTAAACCTAGCACGCATCGAGTCTTTAATAATGTTCAATATAGTACACTGAGTGGTTTACCACAAACAACCAACAAATTAGTTTTCGTCTCGTCTACACTGTTTTCACAGTGAGTTAGATCAGTTACTAATTCGTATATACCTCCGCTCTCTGAAGAAATCGTTTAGCCCAGCTCCTATACATCCACCATTAAAGGGTATGGTTGCACTGCCTTAGACTTGATACCTACTCTTACATATACTCAAGGAATTGGTGACTATCAAAGATATTTAATATCACCAACTCACTATGATAACATAATTTCACATAAATTACTTAATATCAACAGATAAATTTCTGTCAATCTTCTTATTAATTCATCTCTACAATTTATAACAAATATATAATAATGCTATATATTTATTAAACACAACATCACTTATTACATAGCTCATATTACCCTATGTAACACAATACCACATACCACATATCATATATATATATATATATATATATATATATATATATATATATCTAGTTCGAACCCTTCTCATGCGTTAAGAATTTTTTCTTACTAAATTCTTATTTTAATAGTTTCTGAAAATTCGGGTTCTTACACCATCGGTCCATGGCTTTTATTGCTTTTATATATATATATATATATATATATATATATATATATATATATATATATATATATATATATATATAAAAGCGGATTGTCTTTATATATTTACATTTTCTGTCCCGCTTAGAGTTGACTTCGTGGCGGTTGATTGTTCATATATATATATTTACAACTTTTATGTATATATATATATATATATATATATATATATATATATATATATAACTGTTTATAGCTTTCATATATACTGCATCATCATGTGAGCTTAGGAATCATGTGATCACAGATTCAGTCTCCTGAATCTAGATTCGGTTCCCGTGATGGATATTTTTAGATGTAACCAGCTTGTAAATTATTCACAGTGTTTGAATTTCCTTAGACGGCTCTCATTCCCATAAGTAGTTCAGCACTACATTTTATCTTATTTTCTCGAAGATGCTTCGCCTCTCGAAAATAAAAGCAATCAAGCCGAACAAATAATAAAATGAAAGCATCAAATGCCTCAATTACTACTGAGCACAACGGTTTGAAAAACCTCTTTTACAAAACATCATTGCTATATCTTGTTAAAATTGAACTTTTATACAAAATTCAAACCCTTTGTATATAGGAGCAAACGAGGCATAGAACGACTTCCAGATAACTACACATTGACCCACAAAAACACACACATTTCGATAAAGGTTTAAATTAAAAAGTGGCGGTCACCGTGTCACCACGGATGTCGGGGGGTGACTAAAACCTTCCCTCTGCATAATCAAGCCCCCGGACCCTAATGAATCTCGGTTTCACAGACCAGTTAAATAGTGTCACATCACTAGGTCAATGTGCAAACCATTTTCGGTTGAGTTGGTGCAACCATTTAAAAATACCAATTGGCGACTCTTACAGTCCAATCATCAACATATATATGTCGGACCTTTTCACAACTTATTTTTTCAAACAAATCTTACTTAACATGAGAACACCAAAAGACAAGAACATAAAAGGGATAAATAAAAATCCCGACGTCGACAGGTGGCAACTCTGCTGGGGACATCAAGTAAGAGGGCTTAAGCTGCTATTTACAAACTTTCCAAAACCTTTATCTACATATGTGTGGATGTTGCATTTATATTTGAATGAATGTGTACGAATGCATTTACTTATTGCACTTAGTGCTTTGCACCATATCTACTTGTATTATTAGTGCTTCGCACATGTCATCATTTCCATACGGTGAGACACGTTGTATCTTCTGAGGCAGATTCAGCTACCCCATTATATACAATTCAACTCAATGGTGTTGAAAATCCTTTGAAAGTGGTTGCTCCAAAGCCAATCATCTTGCCATTCAGACCACAATATCCTGTTGTCAGCCTACATAAAGTGCCGTGGAATTATGGAGAGGCTGAAGGATCCACATCCAACACGACTGCTGCAGTGTTGAAAGAAAATCCGATGTATCTTCCCCAACGGGTGGTGAAACCTACCATTAGGTCAAAAGGGAAAGTTCCCATGGAGAAGTTTAAGAATTCCTCCAAACTATGGGACACAATGAAGCCAAGGTGGTTTTAAGCTTGAAAGAAGCTCCACAACTGGTTTCCATACTGGAGTTGGTATTCTCCTTAGAGGATCACATGAAGGTCTTACTTAGAGTTTTAAAAGAAGCCCACTTACCAAAATCATTGGATGTTGAAAAGTTCCATCACCTGGTTGATCACATTTTTTAACAGCAATGTGATATCCTTCACTGATGATGACATACCATCCAAAGGGACGGGTCATTGCAAACCGTTGCACAAAGCGATTATGTCTTCTGGATATGTGGTAGCAAGAGTTCTGATAGATGGAGGATTATCCTTGAATATTTGCCCTTATGCCACCTTGGAGAAGATGAAGATCAATCTCAACAAGATAAGAAGAAGCCATATAATTATCAAAGCCTTTGATGGATCCCGACGAAATGCTGTCGGAGAGATTGAACTACATGTGGAGATTGGTCCACACACATTCTATGTATCATTTCATGTGCTCAAAATAGCTATAGGATACAATCTACTATTGGGAAGACCATAGATTCAAATGGCTGGAGCCGTCCCGTCCACCCTTTATCAGCAGCTCAAATACATCATTAAAAACAACCTGGATACTATTAATGTTGAGCCTGAATGTCCTGTACAAAGAGACATCCCACTTATCAATTTTAATTCAGAAGTTAAGACTGTCAGCTTCCATGCCCTGGAGGTGAGCAACACTCACTACCATCCCATTGGGGTGCCACCTTTGATACCAGAGTTTCTGTCGAGGTAATGTTGGCAAGTCAAGAAATGATATCCTTGGGGTATCAACTTGGACAAGGGTTGAGCAAAGATCATCAGGGCATTAAGCGCCAATTCAAGTTCCCAGTCAAGCAAGGACAGTCGGACTAGGCTATTCTACTGGCTACAGTCACAGGAATTCTCACAAACACAAATAGGTTCCTTCATCTTCAGCCATACGGCGCTTGCCTCAACCTACATGGATTGAGCCTGTAGGGCCTTCATTAAAGGTTCATACCAATGTGATGACTATGTTATTTCCTAAGCCGATACCGGTAAAAGGAAAAGAGGTCTTGATACCAGATCCGGAGGCAGAGGAAAAGGATCGGAGGCGTAAGCAGGACATTACGAGGCGCATATCAAACATACGCATCATAGTCCATACGGACAGTACAAATAGAGATATCCCAGACGATGATTGTCCAGATATCATGGTCATCATTCGAGAGAAGGAGGACAACAACAACCCCTTCATAACAGCCGTCCACTAGGAGTTCACCCTTGGCAATTGAAGCAGCACTCCTTGCATTTGCCGACGAGGGTAAAAAGGGAAGAAACTCCCTCTACCTATAGATAGAAATAACTGCTTACTTTTGTTGTACAGTATTAGCAGTTATTTTTGTCATTACATGCTAACACTTTTTATGATTAAACAATTTCATATATTAAGTGAAAGCATTTTGTTTCAGGACTCTAAAGTTAGATGTGCCTAAACTTGCTGATGAGGTGCCTATTCTCCACGAGGACTGTAACTTTGATGTAAAGTTAGACTCAGACTTGATGGAATTACAAGAGAACTATGAGATACCTCGATACCTCAGGAGATCAAAGAATGGGTAGAAGACAAACCCAAGCCAAATCTTGATCAAACCACCTCTTTTAACCTCAAAACCTTAGAAAACCTCAAACAAATCCTGATTGGTACGAACCTCACTCCAAACCAAAGAAATGACATGATTACTCTATTGACCCAATTTCAGGATGTGTTTGCATGGTCTCATGAAGACATGGTCGGTTTGCCCAGTGACATTGTCATTCATCGTCTCCCCATCAAAGAGGGATTCAAGCCAGTCAGGCAGAAGCTCAGGCGATTAAAACTTGAGCGGAGTTTAAAAGTTAAAGAAGAAATTGTGAAACAATTTCAAGCCGGCATTAGCATGGTGTCAATATACGCTGAATGACTATCCAACATAGTCCCGGTGCCTAAACTTGGAGGAAAGGTGTGAGTTTACGTGGATTAAAGGGATTTGAACAAAGCTTGTCTCAAAGATAGCTTTCCCGTGACATTCATCCACATACTCATTGACAATACAACTCATTATGACATGTACTCCTTTGCTGATAATTTTGTGGGGTACCATCAAATCATGGTTGCTGAAGAGGATCGTGAGAAAACTGCATTCATCACTCCTTGGGGAACCTTTTGCTACAGACGATTGTCATTCGGCCTCATCAATGCCGAAGCTACCTATCAGCGAGCCATGATGGCTCTTTTCCATGATCTAATGCACAAAGAGATAGAGATCTACGTGGATGACATCATTGTCAAATCTCGAAGGGAGGAAGACCACTTAGACCATCTCAGAAAGCTTTTTAACAGGTTGCGTAAGTACAACTTAAAGTTGAATCCAGCCAAGTGCGCCTTTGGCATGAAATCGGGCAAGTTGCTAGGATTCCTAGTCAGCCACAAAGGGATTGAGTTGGATCCCACAAAAATCTAGGCCATTACGAAAATGTCTATTCCTCAGACAAAGAAGGAAATACGGGGATTTTAGAAAAAAATCAACTTTATTAGCAGATTCATTTCTCAACTAACAGCAACCTATGAACCTATCTTCAAGTTGTTAAGGAAGAACTCCTCCATGAAATGGAATGATGAGTGTTAGAAAGCCTTCCTTACAATCAAAGAGCAACTAGTTAGTGCTTCTATTTTGGTACCTCCTAGTGATGATGTTCCCCTGTTTATGTACATGTCCATCAATGATAATGCCATGGGCTACATGTTGGGACATAAAGATGAGAGAGACCAAGAGCGAGCTATCTACTACCTCAGCAAAAGATTCAGCAGCAGGTGAACACAAGTACACTCTAACTGAGAAAACTTGTTGTGCTTTAGCATGGGCTTCTATGAGATTACAACATTATCTCCATGGTTACACAACTCATCTCATATCTCGCGTGGATCCTCTCAAGTATATGTTCAGTAAACCCATATTGAATTACTGACTGTCCAGATGGCAGTTGATCCTATAACATTTTGACATCGTCTACATGACACAAAAGTCTGTCAAAGGTCAAGGAATTGAGAATCAACTGGTCACCGCACCTGCAAGGGATTTTAAACCTTTGGAGACATACTTCCCCAATGAAGGGTCAACGACAGTTCAACAATGCCATCAGGACGATACACACCAATCATGGAAGATGTATTTTGATGGAGCCGTAAACATGGAAGGTTCTGGAGCTAGAGCAGTTCTAGTATACATTACGGGGGAACATCATCCCGTCGCTGACAAATTACAGTGTGCCAACACCAACAACACATCTGAGTATGAAGGCTGTATCATGGGTCTAAAACTTGCCCATTCAATGGCCATCAAACAGTTAACTATCTTTGGGGATTCCAAATTGGTAATCAGATAAACCACTTGAATCTATCACACCAAAGAGCTACATTTGATGTCTTACCATCAGCAGGTTCTACAGATAGCTTCGGAGTTTGAAGAAATATCATTCCTCCACATCCCTCGGAATATGAATGACTTTGCGGATGCATTAGCAACCTTGGCCTCTTTGATCAACATACTTGACAAGGAAAACATGCTAACCATCACATTTGCCCGATAAAAGGCACCAGCCTATGGGAACTACATTGGAGAAGTATCGAATAAGCTACCTCCCATCCAACACCCTTGGTATCAGCATATCAATGAGTATCTGTAAGATGGATCTACACCCGCTGAGGCGAGTCCAGCTGAAAGAAAGCGGATCCATCGAATGGCTATGAAATTCTACCTGAGCGGAGACACACTCTACAAAAGAGATGCGAGATTAGGTCTCCTCAGATGTCTGGACAAGGACCAAGCTCAGAGGCTTATGGATGAAATCTATGGTGGAGTATGTGGCCCATATATGAGCTGTGACGAACGAGATTTTGTAATTAATTTTAATATTTATTGAAGTAAATAAATATTTTCGATGATTTAATTATTATATTTAATAATTAATCGATGCAATTGTGGTAGATTAATTTAATTATATGTTTTGCATTTATTAAATTAATGTAGAGAATAATTATTATTCAAGTATGTAATTATGTGAACTTATTGAACTAAATGAATTATTTGATTAATCATGATGTTATTTTAATTAATTTAATTATTAATTAGAGAATTTATAATTTGACATTATTTATTAATGAGAAAATTAATTATGTGACTATGTGAAATTATGAGAAGTTATTATATTTTATTGATATTAAATAATATATTGGACTATTTTATAAGGAATGTGACAATTTCAAACTATATGATAAAGTTTATTAAATTAAATGGCTTTTGAAATCTATTCTAACTAGCCAAACGGAGCCCTAATGGGAGTTGGACCAGTTACCCATGTTAGGCAACTGACCTCCATAACGCGCGTCAGTTTTCTCCTTTTTAACAATACGTCTTCTCTTTTCTTCATTATTTTGCTAAGTTGAGAGTCAGAGAGAATTCAAGAGAGAGTTCAGAGAATTTGTGAGAACTCAGTGATTGAAGAAAGAATCTAAGTCTACATATATATATTTTATTCTCAGGGTAATCTTTCCTTCCTAAATTTCTATTTCACGTATTCAAGTTTTATAAAAATGGCTTTCAAAACTTCTGTTAATCTCTGTGAATTGGGAATTGGTGTTGTTATAAGGATATATGTAATAATACGAGTAGCATAACATGTTATATATATATATATTGCATGATTCCATATCCTAAGTTTCGTAATCTGATGACTTGCTATTTCAAAAATTTACAGAGTTTGGGTTTTGGCCATATGGCCTTATACATAACTTTAAGGTGTCAAACATAAATATTTTCGTAAAATTTATACTCTTATTTGATTATGCATGTTGATACGAAGAGACTAAGCCTTAAACGAACGGATTCGGTGTTATAACGAATCCGTAGCGTTAAATTATATGTTTTTGTTCAAAATCTTCAAGAACATCAAGAACAGTACAATTTGCATAATTTAATTTTGTGATTATGTGTTTTAAATGGTTAAAATCAATTTATAAATGTTGGGTTATGTTTATGCATGAATTATAACATGTGTATATGATTAAATTCGCGTAGTAGTAATTTAATTGGAATTTTTGGGCTGTGTTCTGCAATTTTCGCGAATTACAGAACAGTTTCTAGCTTGCCGCGCCGCGGCGCCAGTCCAGAGCCTTATGTCCCGCGCCGCAGCGCCAGTCTCAAGCCGCAGCGCCACGGCGCCGCAGCGCGAAGCCTTAGTACAAAAGTGGCGCCGCAGCACCACTCTCCAGAAATTTCAGAAACGAAAATTTTAAAGTGTTAAAGTTCATGAATGTGATGTTAGTTTAATGCAATGAACATAAAATTATGTTATAAGTGTAATGAGATATTAAAATAGATACTTAGCATGTAAATAACATAATTACATGTGGATTGAATTATTAATTTCATAATTAAATTATTATTCATAAAGTGATATTATGTGATAGTAAATGCGATAATTTGACTACGTATAGTTAATAATCAAAGTAGACAAGAGAACGAGTTTATGATGATTAATTAAGTTATAATTAACTGGTATTGTGTATATGAATGGTATGTAGGATTTAATTCAAAGAATGTGCTTAGTTAAAGTGTAATCTACGCACGAGGTAAGTTTCCTAACCCTACTTGTCAGTATTGTTCAAGTTTATTATTTACCTCGAGTAAAATTATCAATTCTATTATTCAAGTTCAAATGTTATATTAAAGATTTATTATCTTTCAAAGTATGATTCAGTTATACAATAATTGTCCTATTGTATACTCTTGAGATTATTATTCAAATCGAATATCATTATTGTTGAACCTTATTAGACTAGTGAACCCTTATTGATTCGACTAGTCCTTAGTTGATGAACGTTCTAAATTTCAGAACCCTTATCGAATTATCCAAACCAAACTTCCTTTGGTACGGACACGAATGTCAAACTGAGATGAACAACACTGTAAAGGGATTTGCTTATGCATTAGCGTTAAGATATTGTGCACAGTATGGTACTAAGGGCTGATCCCCCTAAGTACGAGAAGAAAGGTCCATAGTCTTATGACTGTTAAAGGTTTCAAGTATAACCCTTGATAACCTAGGACATAGTTCAATGTCTTATGACCCTCAGAATTCTTTTGATTCTTGTTATTCATTCTTGATTCAAAAGTTGAGCTTTTATTCAGATGTCTTTGATTTATTCGCATGTTATTATACTGTTATTTTATTATTATACTTGTGGGCATTTGTGCTCACTCTTGCTTAATAATAACATTGCAGTTAAGAACGAAAGAACTGATGAACCTTCCACTAGTAAAGGCAAGGGCAAAGTTAGCAAGTGACGAAGACCTGTTGTTTTATATGATGATGTATTTGTTTAAGACTTGAGTTAATGTTATTGTTTAAGACTTATTTGTTTATGATTCCGCACAGATGTTTAAGGTTAGTTTAACCTGTGATTGTATTATTAATATTCAGATGTTGTAACCCTTAAGGGGAAGATTTTATTTTTATCTACTGCATGGTTTGCATTTATTATGGGTAGATAGATAGATGATATTTGTATCGTGAACACCAAATCCCGTGAAAATGGGAGTACCGGATTTGGGGGTGTCACATGAGCGGCCCCTTACTTGTCAAGAAAATCCTAAGAACAGGGCGTTACTGGCTCTCTCTCAAAGCTGACTGTGATGTTCATGTTAACAGATGTTACCAAAGCCAAATTCATGGGAATGCTATCCACGCCCCTTCAAGGGAGCTCTACAATATGAGTTCACCTTGGCTCTTCTTAATGTGGGGAATGGACGTGATCGGGCTCATTGTGCCCAAAGCCAGTAATGGTCATCGATTTATCTTCACATGATCGACTACTTCACCAAGTTGGTAGAGGCAACCTCCTTCCCCAGGGTCACAAAAGAAGTTATCATTGCTTTCATCAGAAGAAATGTCATTTGTCGATATGGACAACCAGAGGTAATTGTAATAGAAAATGTTAAGAACCTCAACAACAAAATGATGGAGGAGTTATGCAGTAAATTCCACATCAAACATCTCAACTTCGTCATCTATCGTCCAAAGATGAATGGTGCTGTTAAAGCGGCTAACAAGAATATCAAGAACATCATGTAAAAGATGTCCGTCAATCACAATGGATGGTCTGACTTATTACCTTTGACTCTATTAGCCTACAGAACATCAATGCGCACTTCCACTGGGGCAACCCCCTATTCATTAACCTATAGGATGGAAGCAGTGCTCCCCATAGAAGTGGAAATGGTATCCCTCAGAGTGTTAATCGACGCTCAGCTGGATGATGACCAATGGTTATAAGATAGGTATCACCAATTATCTCTAATAGACGAAAGGCGAGCTGCTGCCATCTTTCATGGTCAGTTATACTAATAGAGGATTCCCAGATCCTACAATAGAAAAGTCCAGCTACGATAATTCAAGGAGTATGACTTGGTCTTGAAGAAAATTCTTGACAACCAAAATCAATCCAAGGGAAAATTTGCCCCAAACTGGGAAGGCCAGTTTGTTGTCAAAGAGGTATTGACAAGAGGCGTTCTCAGATTACAGGAGATGGATGGCGATGAATTTCTGCAACTCATTAACTTGGACACCGTGAAACGTTACTATATCTAAAGTTTTCATCAAGAAAACATCCTGGTTTTGGATCACCAGATCCCCAGTCAATTCAAATTTTCCAAACCCTTCACTATATACAACTTTCTTCACACCCATTTGCCCCATTAGGGATAATCACACTTTCCAACCAGCGGCCTGGTTTTGGATCACCAGATCATTCACTCCCCACAGGCTTTCAAAACCTTTTACACCTTCAATTTGTCCCACTATGGATTAAACTTTTCACACCTTCAGTTTGTCATGTACATGGAATTAAACTTTTCATCTACAATCCGTCCTGTATATGGGGCGAACTATGTCGACCTGATCTCCCCAATACACGGGAGTACGTAGGCAGTCATTTTTATGGTCCGGTCACACCACAACAAAAATAAAAACAAAAACATATTTACACCCCCTTTTTCACATACAACGTTGAACCTTTACACCAGTTTCGAACTATGCAGACCTGATCTCCTCTTCAATAGGAGTGTCGACGTCGAGATTTTTATTTGTCCTTTTGTATTCTTGCCTTTTGGTGTTCTCATGCTAGGTGAGATTTTTTTGAATAAACAAGTTATGAAAAGGTCTGACATGTATATGTCGACGATTGGACTGTAAGAGTCGCCAGTTGGTATTTTTAAATGGTTGCACCAACTCAACCGAGAAAAGGTTTGCACATTGACCAAGTAATGTGACACTATTTGACTAGTCTGTGAAACTGAGATTCGTTAGGGTTCGGGGGCTTGATTATGCGGAGGGAAGGTGTTAGGCACCCCCGACATCCATGTTACCACGGTGATTGCCACTTTTCAATTTAAACCATTATCTGAATGTTTGGGTGTGTGAGTCAATGTGCAATTATCTTGAAGTAGTGCCATGCCTCGTTTGCACCTATATACAAAGGGTTTGAATTTTGTATAAAACTTAAGTTTTAACAAGATATAGCAGTGATGTTTTGTAAAAGAGATTTTTCAAACTCTTAGGCTCAATAGTAATTGAGGCCTTTGATACTTCCATTTTATTATGTGTTCGACTGTATTACTTTTATTTTCGAGTTGCGAAGCATCTTCGAGAAAATAAGATAAAAAGCAGTGTCGAACTCCTTGTTGGCATGAGAGCCGTCTAAGGAAATTCAAACACCATGAATAATTTACAAGCAATGTACAGCTGAAAATGTCCATCATGAGAATCGAATCTAGATTCCGAAGACTGAATTTGTGATCACATGATTCTTAGGCTCACATGATGTAGCAATTTGTATTAAAGTTGTAAATATATATATATAAAAGTGATCAACCGCCTCGAAGTAAACTCCAGGCGGGACGAAATATAAATAAAGTTGTAAAAGGCCATGAAGTAAACTTCAGGCCTGATAGAAATGTAAATAAAGCAATAAAAGGTGACGAAGTAAACTCCAGGGCTGAAAGAAATGTATATATATATATATATATATATATATATATATATATATATATATATATATATATATATATATATGAAAGCATTAAACGCTCCAGATGTAAAATCCAGGCTCAATCAAACAGAGTTTGATGACAGGATATATATAAGTAATTATATATATAAATAAAAGCAATAAACGTTCCGAATATTATTTTTAGGCTTAATCGAGATAACTCGATAATATATATATATATATATATATATATATATATATATATATATATATATATATATATATATAGCCAGCACGATCTTATTGTACGTGTGGTTCATGTCACACTTGAGACCGATTGGCACGTTCAGACGGCATGGGTATTGTTTTTCCCATGAGATAGCCACATCTTACTCCTTTCAGCCATCGGAGTGTGTAGACGCTACATCCTGGTTGGTGTTTTTGGCAGGGATTGGAGATCCATTTGACATTCTGCCGTGCACAGGGCTCAGCTCTCCATATAGCTTCATTACTAATGCACCGGGCATGAATTATCTCCCTCTGGTTGGTTTGAGGAGCATGACCACATATCACCCACTGGCCGTGATGTTACAGTTTGACCAGTTTCAGGAGGTGCATCCTTTTGAGGGGGCATTAGGCCAGCGATTGGCTTCTCGCCATTTGTCAGTAGAGGACAGATCCATGGTGTATGCTTGTTGGGATCAGCGCGAGAGTGCTGAGTTTTCTGTTAGCCATCCGAGCTGTTCGACAAAGTATTCCGCATTGATGAAGACAGAGATTGCATCGGCTGCGGTAGTATCCACAGTGCCGGGGATTGATCCAGATTGTGGAGCGCCCATAGAGGACATTGATGCTACCACCGAGGAGGTGCCATTCACTGGGTTGCCAGCACCTCTTGTAGATTCTCCCAGTACGAGTGCTACTGTGATCCAGCATTCAACACAGTATCTAGAGCAGAGTCTTCATCTGATGACTTTTGAGAGAGATCAGGCTAGGGCCTTGATGTTGACAGCTCTTGATGATAGAGATGTTACTCTGTTAGAGAGAGATGAGGCATTAGCTCGTAGAGATGCCGCTATTACTGAGCGTGATGATGCCAGATCACCTAGAGATGCAGTGATTGTGGAGTAGGATATCACTATATCTGCCTGAGATATCGTTGTTACAAATAATACTGTAGTGAGGTCCCTTACTGCTGGCATCATTACACAGATGAACATGTATATTGATGAGCATAACGCCACCATGCAGTTGGCTGGAGACCTATTGACTAGTGTAGAGACCCTTGGGCAGGAGATTACAGCTTTACCCCCTTCTTCTAAGAGGGATGCGATGTTGGACTTGATAGTTCGTATACACACTGACTTGTAGATGGATTTATATTTTCTTGCACAGACTAGCTTAGCCATTTTATCATGTACAACACACATTGTATATATCAAACAACATTATATATAGCTGGGAAACATATTTAGATCACTTCCATTTTAGTTATGTCTTGTTGCTTGCTATATATTTGCCTGTTTCTTCAGGGCTTGTGATCTTGATGGATTCTGAAATCCTCCTTGATGGACGAACATTGAGATGTCTCAAATCTTTCAGAATGGATCGTTGATCTATGTGTATTTCCTACCCTCTTTGGTGTCTTGGGACTGGTTTCTGTACGTAGATATGGAGAGGAGTGTGGCTTTCCTCTCTGAGGTTGACTACACCACAGATGGTCACCGATACTCCCTTGTATGGGGGAGCCCAGTTAGTTCCATCTCTTATGGAGACCTGATCTCCTCTTCAATAGGAGTGTCGACGTCAGAATTTTTATTTATCCCTTTTCTGTTCTTGCCTTTTGGTGTTCTCATGTTAGGTGAGATTTGTTTGAATAAACAAGTTATGAAAAAGCCCGACATGTATATGTCGACGATTGGACTGTAAGAGTCGCCAGTTGGTATTTTTAAATGGTTGCACCAACTCAACCGAGAAAAGGTTTGCACATTGACTAAGTGATGTGACACTATTTGTCTGGTCTAAGAAACGGAGATTCATTAGGGTCCGAGGGCTTGATTATGCAGAGGGAAGGTGTTAGGAACCCCCCCGACATCCGTGTTAACACAGTGACCGCCACTTTTCAATTTAAACTATTATCTGAATGTGTGGGTGTGTGAGTCAATGTGCAATTATTTGGAAGTAGTGCTATGCCTCGTTTACACCTATATACAAAGGGTTTGAATTTTGTATAAAAGTTCAGTTTTAACAAGATATAGCAACGATGTTTTGTAAAAGAGGTTTTTCAAACCCTTATGCTCAATAGTAACTGAGGCCTTTGATACATCCATTTTATTATGTGTTATGCTGGATTGCTTTTATTTTTGAGATGCGAAGCATCTTCAAGAAAATAAGATAAAAAGCACTGCCGAACTCCTTGTGGGCACGAGAGTCGTCTAAGGAAATTCAAACATCGTGAATAATTTATAAGCCATGTACAGCTGAAAATGTCCATCACGGGAACCGAATCTAGATTCAGAAGACTGAATCTGTGATCACAAGATTCCTATGCTCACATGATGTAGTAATTTGAATGAAAGCTGTAAACAGTTATATATATATAAAAGCAGTAAATATATATATATATATATATATATATATATATATATATATATATATATATGGGAAATCATCAGTGGCAAACGTTTTCTACGAACACTGTTCAGCAAACAAGCTCACATCCGTTGATCTAAACATTTAATGGCTTAGATTGGTCAAAAATTCCACCTGCCGCTATAGCTTGTAGCGGCAGTCCCTTTTCCTTTTTGTCCTTAGGCTTATTACATTACTACCCCTGCCATTTAATACATGCCTGCCGCTACAGGCTGTAGCGGTAGTGTGGGTCTCAGCCATATGGCTATAATGTAAAGATGAGTTTATTTTTATGTATACATAATGTAAAAATAAAAGATAATGTAAAGATACATAATGTAAAAATAAAAGATAATGATAAGATAAGTCTGAATTAAAGATAAATTTATTTTTATAAATACATAATTTAAAAATAAGATAAGTTTGAATAAAAGATAAATTTATCTTTTATAATAAAATAAATTTATCTTTTATTCAAACTTATCTTATTTTTACATTATGTATTTATAAAAATAAATTTATCTTTTATAATAAACTAAATTTATCTTTTATAATAAAATAAATTTATCTTTTATAAAAGATAAATTTATTTTATTATAAAAGATAAATTTATCCTGCCCTTGAACGCCTCTGCCAGGACTCCTAGCAAGGATTTGACGGCAGTTGGGGTAATGTTCGCCGTACAATGCACGGGCGCCCTTCCAAACTCCATACCAGTGATAAACTGCCAATCCATCGGCGTCATCATCACCTCACAGTCTAACAAATGAAGAGACTGAGTCTGTTGAAACCAGCGATCAGACAATGCCCTGAGGTAACCCCAGGAAAAACGACGGGGAAGAATGGAAAAGAACGCCCCAAAGCCCCAACCATGCACAACCTCTCAGTAATCTGTATGCAGAGCATGATATAGAGAGTGTATGTCGAACCAGTTCCCTCGAGGCTGCGTAGAGCCGGGAACCAACACCACAAATGCAAATCAACATCAGAATCCTTGCTCCTCATCAATAGGAAAAAAGGATGATCAAGCCCAACTATTACCTCGTTTGCCTGCAAGTAAACTGAGGGGTGGCGACTCAAATCATCTAGGATCTCTGGAATCGTCACAATAATGCTTGGAAGATCCCTACGGGGAGTATGAGCAGCAGGAACTGGAGCCGCAACTGGTACATCCTCCTCCTCGTCCTCAACATCTGGTACATCAACCCGGATAGAACGAATCACCGCCTCCATCAAACGGCGAGTCTGTCAGACTAAACGGGGTCGAGCCACTTTAGAAGCCCTCCTCTGCACACCTGAAGTGGTCCTGCGAGAACTACTCGACTGATCTGAATCCATAATATTTGGACACAAGTCTCCAAATCACCTCAAAAAGGGTGTGGGAAATTCTAACCTGGAGCTATTCAAATGCATTTTATGACTACATGCATTCATGCATTACTTTAACATACACCTATAGTAGAGTTAAAAATGCATGACTACCCA
The DNA here is from genome assembly GCA_016801055.1 of Panax notoginseng. NCBI lineage: Eukaryota > Viridiplantae > Streptophyta > Magnoliopsida > Apiales > Araliaceae > Panax > Panax notoginseng. The sequence continues at coordinate 122,402,298 of CM029017.1, forward strand.
ATGCTTAGGCTCATGGAAATTTTTTGCCAGAGTCTCTTTTGTAACAAGGACTATCCACATGCACATAGGCATGACTAGGTGGCCATTCAGTAGCACACCTACCCACAGTCATAAACATCCTATATGCATAAACATGTCAAAGTCATAATCCATAAGGGTAGCCTAATTACCAATATTATTTTGCTTTGCTACCTTTGCTTATTTGTCCTCAAATAGGATACGAAATAGTAGAAAATGGTGAGAATTTGACTTTTTCAAAAGTTAATTTTTTTCACATCATTATGTTCAGCATGGTTAAATACTAACATTTACTATGTTCAATATTTTTTATCAAGTCATATGAGCATGCATATTTACTACTATGTGTTTAGACGCATTTTATATGATAACTCATTTTCCAACGGACAAAAACTAGAAAAGAAGACATAGATACGTTCCCAGGATAGTGTGAAACACTTATACGGTGACGAATTTCACAGAAAGTAGCCCGAACTCAGCAGATCTGAAGAAGAACTCTCGGATTCTTTGTGTGGCGCAACGTGAAAGTGACTTGTGAAAGGCAAATAGGCTACAAGTACACCCACGGTTGGCCGCAGTTATACCTGTGGCTACCCTATGTGGGTCCCACCCCTCTGGCTCAGTCCAAGTTAAGTTGCAAAGGAGGTCTCATATGTTGAAAAAGTCAAATCAGGAAAAAAGATGCTACACGATTGAGCGAAAAAGCTTGAAATCCTTGTTTTCAAAGACCAAATTGTGGGTCTACATGTCACTCATTGGTATTCGCCCAGACACAGGGTACACCACACCAATGATCACAGCTATTGCAAACTACACTCGATAATACCTCACAAAGGTCTGATGCCGTCGGTTAAGGGTCGCAACTCAAAATAACCTATCCCCAGCGGGAACCTCATTCGTCATTAGTCATTGAAGCACATTTCCACGAAGGTCAAACAACCTTGACGTTATTTTAGCCGTTGGCAAATAAATCCAGTGAAGCGTCGAAAGTCATCTGATGACATCAACCATTGATGCATATTTCAATGAAGGTCAAGTAACCTTGACAATCTTCATCTGTTGGCAAGTAAATCCAATGAAGCATCGAAAGCCATCCGATGATCTTACTTCAACGAAGGTCAAGCAACCTTGACATCATCATCCGTTGGCAAGTAAACCCAACAAAGCGTCAGAAGTCATCTGATGATTACAACCATTGGCAATTAAACCCAATGAAGCATCGGAGATGATCCGATGATGGTATTCGTTGATGCACATTTCAGCGAGGGTCAAGCAACCCTGACAACACATACTGTTAGCAATAACTCTAACAGATCATTGGGAAAACCTGGTGATATAAACCAAGAAAAACATCCTCATCGGGGAGGACCGATGAAGGAATCTATTATACACATCGTCCTCAGACAATACATAGTCCCCAGAGTCTCTTGTACATAAGAGAAATATTTATGGTGGAAAGTTCTGTACCAAGGATTAAGGACTTCGGTGATAACCCCAACGTCAACATCCTAAAAGTACCTGAGAGCTTTGGAGTACACATCCAAGCAGTTCATCAAGGTCATCTGTGATAACTTTAGTCCCCATCAGAAGTTATGGGAGCAAACAGTCATCACATCCCGTTAGAAAATGGTCCAACAAACCACATTCATCATACATGCATCATGCTATAGTACATTACATCATAAATATCTTGTTATGTTTCAAGTGTCTAGTGGTCTTTATCCTATCATTGCCATCATATTCCATGAATATGATAAAGAGGGGCATCTGTAGACACTCAAAATTTTACTTTCCTGTTACAAACTTTGCAAGAGGGCAAAATCGTCTTCTAGAGATAACCCTAGGAGTCAAAGCAATTCCAATTCTGGAGATAACACCGGAGAAGTCAGTTCCATCTAGGACACAACACCGATATACTCAGTTCCAACCCTGGAGACAACCCCAGGAGTTTCAGTTCTAACCTCGGAGACAACCCCGAGGAATGCAGTTGCAATTCCGGAGATAACCCCGAGAAAGCTTGTTTTAATCCCCAGCAATCAGCTTCAACCTCGGTGATAGCCCCAAGGCACTCAGTCCCAAACCCATAGATAACCTCGGGAGGTCAGGCACACCTCAGAGATAACCCTGAGGACATTCAGCAGTTGCAGCAGCCTAATCTCAGAGATAACCCTGAGCAACGACTGTTAAATCAGCCCAAAACGGGAGATAACCCTGGTGAGGGGCAAAATTGTCATTTTGCAACCTCGATCCCATATTCATGCCATCTCAATAAAATTTCAACCTACATACTACACAAAAGTGTCCTACCAGAACCATAGCTCCAATCCCAAGTGACTACTACACAAGACAGCACACCGAATAGAATTTAAAGACTTAAAGACATGGGCATGGACCCATCTTCCTGACATCGTACAACCTCTTATCCCATGTCATTGTGTAGCTCTCGAAAATAGAATTTCGAAAAGGCATTATACGCCTCCATCGGATGCCCGGATTGAAAGTTATGAAGGTTCGAGCGGATAATGCATTGCACGAGTACACGTACTTTGAGACGGCAGGACCTACGGAGCCCGGGGCACCCCGGGAAGCCACAGGTACATTTGTGGTAGCCGCAAGTACACCTGCGGCTGCCGTAGGTACAGATGCGGCTCCCCCCTCTATAAATAGAGGGCTTGGGGTGGCCATTTGGAAGAAAAAAAAGGCGAGGAAGCCCGGTCCATTTTGCTCTGCACACACTATAAACTGAGTGCTTTCTCATTTCAAACACTTGTGAGCTTATATTTTGCTACATTTTACCGGTGAAAACCGAGTGTTCATTCATTTAAAGCTGTTTGAAGTCTTCTTTGGCAGCCCACTATAAGCCTTCTTACATTTCTTAAAGCCTTTCTCCACTTTTGTTCACACACTAATTATTCACATTGAGAGTCGTGTTGTGCGTGTATGCCCGGACCGACGGTCCGTGGCTTTTATTGCTTACATATATATATATATATATATATATATATATATATAATATATTACATATATATTGTTATCATGAAATCTGTTTGATTGAGCCTTTATATATATATATAATATATACTGTTTATATATATATAAATACTTATATATGTTATATATATATATATATATATATATATATATATATATATATATATTTATACAGCTTTTATATATATATATATAACTATTTACAACTTTCATACATACTGCATCATCATGTGAGCCTAGAAATCATGTGATCATAGATTCAGTCTCCTGAATCTAGATTCGGTTCCTGTGATGGATATTTTCAGTTGTAACCAGCTTGTAAATTATTCACGGTGTTTGAATTTCCTTAGACGTCTCTCATGCCTACAAGGAGTTCAGCACTACTTTTTATCTTATTTTCTCGAAGATGCTTCGCATCTCGAAAATAAAAACAATCAAGCCGAACACATAATAAAATGGAAGTATCAAAGGCCTCAATAACTATTGAGCACAAGGGTTTGAAAAACCTCTTTTACAAAACATCATTCCTATATCTTGTTAAGATTGAACTTTTATACAAAATTTAAACCCTTTGTATATAGGTGCAAACGAGGCATAGCACTAATTCCAGATAACTGCACATTGACCCACACACACACACATATTCAGATAAAGATTTAAATTGAAAAGTGGCGGTCACCGTGTCACCACGGATGTCGGGGGGTGCTTAACACATTCCCTCCGCAAAATCAAGCCCCTGGACCCTAACGAATATCGGTTTCACAAACCATTTAAATAGTGTCACATCACTAGGTCAATGTGCAAACCATTTCCAGTTGAGTTTGTGCAACCATTTAAAAATACCAACTGGCGACTCTTATAGTCCAATCGTCGACATATACATGTCAGACCTTTTCACAACTTATTTTTTCAAACAAATCTCACCTAACATGAGACACCAAAAGACAAGAACAGAAAAGGGACAAATATAAATCCCGACGTCGACACAAGGGAAAAAAGAAATATGGGGGATATTACCACCCCATTTCATTTCACCAACATTTCATTCTTCATTTTATTCTCCACCATTCTTCTTCTTCTTCTTCTATATTCTCCCAACCCATCAAAGCACAAAAAGATAAAGAGAGGGGATAGGTTCAGATTCTAGAGAGGAAGATGAGTTTATTGTTCATGAATCCCAAGTTCCTAGTCTACTTTGGAAAGAAAAGAAGAGCATCCCACAAGACAAGGAAAAAACTAAACCCTAGTTTCTATGTTTTGTATGCTCTATGTGATCTTGTGAGAGATTCATGGAAGGACAAGTTCTAATAGTCTAGAGTCTCATATGAATGATAAATCTTGTGAATAGTATGTTTATCTTGCTCATATATATAGTTTATGTTTAGAAATTTTGGGAAAAGGAAGCTAAAGTAGTTTTGGGAAAAACCCTAATTTAAAGGGGTGATCATTGCTTTTCATTTTGAAATCTACAAATAGTTTTTGTGATTTTGTTTCTTGGTATGATAGAACTATGAGTTAAGAGCAAAACCCCTTTGGAAGCATGTAAAAATGTTAAAAATGAGTGAGATATAGATTTATTACTAGAACACCTCAACTAAGGAATTCATGTGCAATAGAAGTCACTTCTGGACCAATTTCCAGGACCAAAAAAGATCCAAATTTGATGTTTGATGAATAAAAACTATAGATCAAGAAGATAAAAATCCAACGAGTTCGATTGGACCCAAGTCGGAATTGTAGATATCATTTTATTACAGTTTTAGTAAAGGACCCTAAATCTAGAAAAAAATCAAAAAAAATCTAAAAAACTATTGCCGGTTCAGCGGTAACCGCCAGAGTTTTCCAGCGACCGGTTCGGCCACTTTCCGGCCGGTTTCGGCGGTGGTTCTTGGACCCAAATTTTTCTAAAATTCTGCAGAATATTAAGATATTTAACCCAAATTTTTTATGGGTAGTTAGCTAATTATTAAGTAATTAGTGGTTTAAACTCATTTAAAATCATTTTAAACTTACTAATTTATAACTTTTAATGCAATTAATTGATTATTAAACTAATTACATGAATTTTGAATGTAATTAACTATTTAATTATTATCTAAGTAGTATTGGGTGATAATTAAGTAGAGTTAGTATTAATAAAGTAATTATTGATTATGTAATTAAGATTAAATAATAAATAGGGTTAAACCATTAATTAATATTAAATAATGATTAAAGTATGCTTAAGTAAGATTGTGTAATAATGTAATTACTTACTTACATTGAAATAAAATTTATAAAGTAATTATTTATTATTTAGTTAACATTAAATAGTAAATGATAATTAATTATTCTTAAGTTAATAAAAAAAAGAATAATTAAAAACTTATGAAGTAAATTATTTATTTATTATTCAAGGATAAATAAATAAATAATTAATTAATAAATAAGAAAGAATAATTAAATACTTATGAAGTAAATTAATTATTTATTATTCAATGATAAATAATTAATTAAATAATAAATAAGCAAAAATGATAATTAAATTATTCTTAAGTTAATAAGAAAGAATAATTAAAGATTTATGAAGTAAATTAATTATTTATTATTCAAGGATAGATAATAAATTAATTAATATTAAATAAGGACAAAGGTTAATTAATTGTTCATTTATTAATAGTAAAGAATAATTAAAGACTAATAAATTAATTATTTATTATTCAAGGATAAATGATTAATTAATTATTACTTAATTAATATTAAATAATAATTAAATACAAATAATGCTAATTATTAAATATTTAATTAACATTAAATAATAAGTAGATGTAACTAGTTATTATTTATTTAATAATAACTAAAGGTAAATAATTAATTACTATTTAACTAAAATTAAATGGTAATTAAAGGAAGATATAGTTAATACATGGAGATAATTTAAAAGACTCATTAATTAAACAATTATAACAAATTGTTTAAGGGTATAGTTAGTGTTTATTACTTAAGAAAGACCTTATAAATTTATAAAATCATTAACATAAGATTTATTAAATATCTTATAGGGTTAATGATCGTACATTATACTATGTGTACATGATGATTGAATTATTTGCTAGATAATAGCATAAGTATGTAGACGTACAATTATATGCGGTACTAATTAATAGACCAACATTGTCAATGCTAGGTCATTCAAAGAGTTATAATTAAAGCTAATTAGTCGTAGCTCGACAAACATGCAAGTTTCCTAACTCAAACTCGAGTTATTATTTTCAAAGTATGTTAGTGAATAATTATTTATGATTATTCACATCTATAATGATTATTGAAATTCGCACTTTGTGCAATTGAATTCATGTTCTATTATTATTGAACTGTGAATTAAATTAAAGTTCTTTCATTCATGAAATGTTTATGAGATAGATCTATACTAATAGTATCAGCTAGATCAAACATGTTTAAATTTGTTAAATCAAATGTGTTTTAAAAAGTTGTTCTTATTAAATTGATACGATAAGAACTCTTGATTGAGAAAAGGACGAATTTGATTAAGGCATGATGCTGGTTTATTAAGTGTTAATGCATAAATCACGGGGTATGAAATGCTGATCCCCTTCAATACCAAAACTTATTTAGAGGTCCAGTTTAAATGACTGAGATCCTTGGCAAATGTTTATGCTTATTTCAAAACCACTCAGTACATGTTATTCAATTATTTGAATATTTCAATTGTTGATTATTAATTCATGTTCCTTCACAATCTTATACTATTGTTGAACATTGAAAGCGAAACTTCTTTCTAGTCATGATATATCTCCCTTGTATATAAACTTGCTAAGCAAATTAGTTGTTTACCATTGCTGTATCATGACATTTATTCCAGTTAAGCCTGAAGGATCCAATACGAAAGACAAAGGCAAGGGCAAGATCCAAGAATAGTTTAGAATTAATGTTAAATTATTATTATCTGTTGGAATTACTTATATAAACCTTTTGTAAGATGAATGGTGTGTTTAAGTTAAGGTTAAGAAGACCTTGGAACTATGTTATGAAACTTTATTATAATGAACAATGTATGTTTATTATTCTACAATAATTTATAGAATGCTTATGATGATGATAAATCGTGAGCACTGAATCTGAGGTTAGAGAACCTGGATTTGGGGGCGTCACAAAGCCGATACAGGTTAAAGGAAAGGAAGTCCTGATTTCAGACCCAGAGGTAGAGGAAAGGAATCAAAGGTGTAAACAAGAGATCAAGAGACATTTGTCAAACATGCACGTCCTGATCCATACGGAGGGTATGAACAGAGAGATCCCAGATGATGATTATCTAGACATCATGGTCATCATTCAAGAGAAGGAGGACGATAACAACCCCTTCATCATAGCTGTCCACCAGGACTTGACCCTTGGAAATTGGAGTAGCACTCCTTGCATTTGCAGACAAGGGAAAAAAGGGCAGAAACTCCCTCTACCCTGTAGATAGCAATAACTGCTTACTTTTGTTGCATAGTATTAGCAGTTGCTTTCGTCATTTTATGCTAACACTTTGTATGATTGAACAGTTTCATATATTAAGTGAAAGCATTTTGTTTCAGGACTCTAAAGTTAGATGTGCCTAAACTTGCTGATGAGGTGCCTATTCTTCATAAGGACTACAACTTTGATGTAAAGTTGGACTCTGACTTGATGGAGATTGAACAAGAGGACTATGAGATACCTCAGGAGATCAAAGAATGGATCGAAGACAAACCCAAGCCAAATCTTGATCAAACAACCTCTTTTAACCTCGGAACTTCAGAAAATCCCAAACAAATCCAGATTGGTATGGACCTTACTCCAAACAAAGGAATGACATGGTTACTCTATTAACCCAATTACAGGATGTGTTTGCATGGTCTCATGAAGAAAAGGTGGGTTTGTCAACTGACATCGTCATTCATCGCCTTCCCATCAAAGAGGGATTCAAGCTAGTCAGGCAGAAACTCAGACGATTAAAACTTGAGTGGAGTTTGAAAGTCAAAGAAGAAATTGAGAAATAATTTCAAGCCAGCATCATCATGGTATCAACATACCCTGAGTGGCTATCCAATATAGTCCCCATACCTAAACCTGGAGGGAAGGTGTGAGTTTGCATGGATTACAAGGATCTGAACAAAGCTTGTCTCAAAGATAGCTTTCCCGTACTGTTCATCCACATACTCATTGACAATACAACTCAGCATGACATGTACTCCTTTGCTGACTGCTTTACAGGGTACCATCAAATCATGATTGCTGAAGATGATCGTGAAAAAACTGTATTCATCACTCCTTGGGGAACCTTTTGCTACAGACGGTTGTCATTCATCCTCATAAATGCCAAAGCTACATATCAGCGAGCCATGATGGTTCTTTTCCATGATCTAATGCACAAAGAGATAGAAGTCTATGTGGATGACATCATTATCAAGTCCCGAAGGGAGGAAGACCACCTAGATCATCTCAAAAATCTTTTAAGCCAGTTGCGTAAGTACAACTTGAAGCTGAACCCAACCAAATGCGCATTTGGCATCAAATCAGACAAGTTGCTAGGATTCCTAGTAAACCACAAAGGCATTAAGATAAATCCTACAAAAATCTAGGCCATCACGGAAATGCCCATACTCTAAACAGAGAAGGAAATACGGGGATTTTTTTGGAAGAATCAACTTCATCAGCCGATTCATCTCCCAACTCACAGCAACCTGTGAGCCTATCTTCAAGTTGCTAAGGAAGAACTCCTCCATGAAATGGAATGATGAGTGTCAAAAAGCCTTCCATACAATCAAAGAGCAATCAAAGCCTCCCAGGGATGGTGTTCCCTTGTTTATGTACCTATCAATCAATCATAATGCCATGGGCTGCATGTTGGGACAAAAAGATGATAGAAGCCAAGAAAGAGCTATTTATTACCTCAGCAAAAGATTTAACAACAGTGAACACAAGTACACTCTAATTGAGAAAACTTGTTGTGCTTTAGCATGGGTGTAACATTCCAGAATTTTAAAGTGTAATATTAAATACTTATTGATTTATATAAGTATTTAATGGATATGTTTATGGTTGAATAAATAATTGTTCAATTTGAGTTGATATGGTTTAGTTAATTATTTGCTAAATAAATAATTAAATATTAAATATCAAATATTTATTTGCAATATTAAATATTTAATGAATTATAGAAGTATTTAATGGCAATTTGAGTTGATGTGGTTTAGTTAATTATTTGTTGAATAAATAATTAAGGAGCTAAGAAAATTAATTATTATGAGATCATATAATAAATTAATTTAATAAGTAAGCTAGAGAGCTTACAGTGATTTAAATAAATTATAATATTTTAAATGGGAAATTGTAATTTAAAATATTAGTTGGTTAAATAAAATTATAATTATAAAAGAAATTTTAGTTATGTGATATTAAATTATGTGCTAAAGTAATTGAATAGATTAATGTTTTACTTGATTTATTAATTAAATAAAAGTGTGACTAATAACTTTGCTATAAAGGAGTTATTAAAATAAGTTAAAGGACTTTAATTTAGTTTTTGCCAAACATGTCTTATTGTATAATAAGTCTTTAATCTAATAATGTTTTAGCAAACAAGGTATAAGGATTAATCCATTTATTTTAATTAGGTTTATCAAACAAGGTGTAAGGGTTAATGAGTTATATTATTTTGGATTAGCCAAACAAGCCTTATGGCTTTTGATTTTCAAATAAAAACATAACTGATATAATTATATCAGTACTTATATTATATCATTAATATATATTATTACTATATACGTTATAATATTCTACGTATGTTAGAGTTAGGGAGAAGAAAGACTCAGTTGAAATTTACAGAGAGAAAAGAAGGGAGGAAGAAAACTAGAGAGAATTTGAGAGAAATTCTAACAGGTTTTGATAAAGAAATTGGAGAAAAGACATTGATAATCAAAAGTAGCCATCATCTTCTTAATCAAAGGTAGGAGCTTAACCTTTTCTTTAAAAGCTTAGTTTTTCTTCTTCCCAAAAAGTTCTCTGTGAAATTTTTATAAAAGATAAATTGTTGTTATGAATATAGTTTTGTATGATTATTAATTATAAGGTTATTTCATGACTTATATATGATTATAGATATAGTAATTCATGTATGTATGTGTTTTGTAGAAGAAAATATATTACAGAGTGTTCATATGAAAAATATATGAGTATGGCTTAATTTAAAATAGAAATTAAGGTTTAATTAGTTGTTAAATTGATAAATTGATATTTGGAATTTCTAGAGTATGTAAAATCATAATCATGATGTTTTGAATTTAGTGTTTTGGTTGAAAAACAAAATCACGGTGTTGATTTTCTTTGAAAATATCAAAAATGGAGTTTTTGTCAAAAATATTAAAATTGGGTGTTGTATATTTGATGTCTATGTTATTTTATGAGTAGAAACATGTTAGAAGTCTTCAAAATATGTTTATATGAAGTTTATATGTATATTACATGATAATCAGTCTATTAGATTCAAGCTTTTTGGCCAATTTGGTTTTTTGTTCATGTTGTTGCCGAGTTTGGTCGCCGAATTTTGGTCTCTGGCGCCGCAGTGCGGCCCAGTAGTACAAATCTTGCGCCGCAGCGCCGACACCACACCGCAGCGCCAACCAATGGCCAGTGACCCGAGCCACAGTGCCAACTCAGCGCCGCAGCGTGAACCACAGTGTAAACTGTGGCGCCGCAGCGCGAGTTAGCAGAATGTTCTGACAGTTTTGTTTTAGTGTACAAAACTTGAAAATAAATGTTATGTGTTGATAATAATAATGTTAAATGATAATTTCAGTAGTATTAAACTATGAATGATCATGTTATTAAGTGTTACCTACTTGTAACATAGTGGATTATGTGAATGGGTAATTTAACCTATATGATGAATACATTTGTTTATATAAATATACAATATTGGTAATGACTAACTATGTCAATATGGCATATGTATAGGGTATTAGTTCAAGTGGTAAGGGTTTAGCTTGTGCTAAAGGCAAGTTCTCTAACTCAAAACTTCATTGTGCAAGTTTTTCTAACTCTATCTTATAATTGAGCTAATTATTGTTTTCAATTCGATTATCTTATAATGATGTAAGTCGTCTAGACTTTGGTTTGAGGACAAACACGTTATTCTTGTATTTCGATTATGAATTTTCATGTATAACTAAATTGCTATGCATGTTTATTATTCAATTCTAATTAACCTTGGCTTAGTGTTGTTCAAGCAAGGTATGCTATAGTTATTCAAATTATATGCTATTAGATTATTCCTAATGCATGACTTGCTATGATTGGTTCAATCACGATTATTCTATAGTATAGTGCTATTGGTTTTTATTCAACTACTCCGTAGCTGATGTTCGTTAAACTCCAAATTTCCTTGAAAGCTTATCCAAACCAAACTTACTTTGGTGCGAACTTGTATTCTAAATACTGAGATGAACAACTCTTTTAATAGAGGTTTACGCTTAGTGTTGAAATGATTGTGCACAATACATTGTACGAAGGGTTGATCCCCCTAAGTACGTGGAGTCCTTATAGTCTTATAACTGTTAAAGTTTGAGTTGAATGATTACTTATAACTGTGGACATGATTCGTGGTCATTAAACCCTTAGTAAATGTTAAAGTTTTCAGAAAGTTAATAGAATATATTGTTCAATTCTATTGAGCCTGATATTGGTAATTGATGTAAAAGTTTAATGATTTACTTATTGTTATTTCAAGTGGGCCTTGTTTGCTCACTCTTGCACGTAAAAATTCTTACAGCTAAAGTTAAAACTGGTGACGTACCGAGCACTAGTAAGGGAAAAGGAAAGATGAATAAATGCTGAAGACTTGTAATAGTTTGATAGTTTATTTTCAGAACTTAGTTTAATGATTGTAATGAAGTTATTTAATTATCCACATTTGAATGATTGTTGTTAAAGGTTAGATAACCTGGGAGATGTTTATTTAAATTTAATCCTGTATGGGCAGGTTTTCTTTTATTATTCAAGTATATTATGAATGAGTAGTTAGAAATTAATATTTTGATTACGTGAGCACCAAATCTTGAGGAAATGAAGTACCAAGATTTGGGGGTGTCACAATGGGCTTCTATGAGATTATAGCATTATCTCCATGGTCACACAACCTATCTCACATCCCTTGTGGATCATCTCAAGTACGTGTTCAGCAAACCCATGTTAAATTGTCGATTGTCCAAATGGCAGTTAATCCTACAACAATTTGACATCATTCACGTGACTCAAAAGTCTATCACATGTCAAGGAATTGTGGATCAATTGGCCTACGCACCTTCAGGGGATTTCAAACCCTTGGAAACATACTTCCCTGATGAAGGGGTAATGACAGTTCAGCAACACCATCAGGATCATACACACCAACCATGGAGGATGTATTTCGATGGAGCTGTAAACATGGAAGGTTCTGGAGCTGGAGAAGTTCTAATATCCATTTCGGGTGAGCAGTATCTCGTTGCCATCAAATTACAGTTTGCTAGCACCAATAACACAGCTGAGTATGAAGTCTACATCATGGGGTTAAAACTAGCCCAATCCATAGGCATCAGGTGGTTAACTGTCTTTGGAGATTCCGAATTGGTAATCAAACAAACCACGGGGATCTATCACACCAAAGAACTATATTTGTTGCCTTACCATCGATAGGTTATCCAGATGGTTTTTGAGTTTGAAGAAATATCCTTCCTCCACATTTCTCGGAATAGGAATGACTTTACAGATGTGCTAGAAACTTTGGCCTCCTTGATCAATATACTTGATAAGGAATACATGCCAAGTAACACATTTACCCGGCAAAAGGCACCAGCCTACGGAAACTACATTGGAGAAGTATCGGATGAGCTACCTCCCATCCATCACCCTTGGTATCAGCATATCAAGGAGTATCTGCGAGATGGATCTACACCCGCTAAGGCAAGTCAAGCTGAAAGAAAGTGGATCCATCGAATGGCCATGAAATTCTACCTGAGCAGAGACACACTCTATAAAAGAGATGCTGAACTAGGCTTGCTAAGATGCCTATACAAAGATCAAGCTTAAAGGCTCATGGATGAAATCCATGGTGGAGAATACGGTCACGTTAAGAGATGTTATCAATGCCAAATTCATGAGAATGCTATCCACGTGTAAGACCCCAACTTTTATAAATAAAGATGAATTTTTATAAATATCATTTTTGAATATTATGGAGTAAATTTGATATAATGTTGTAGTTGTGGGTAATATTTATAAATTTTTCAAAGTACGCAAGTTGTTATATAATATTCGATTGGTCGGGAAATATTCGTTTTAACAGGGAATATTCGTACGACGACACAATCACTAGTGGACCCCACAACAAAATTATTGTCGGATTGAAAAAATGACAAAAATATTTTATTAAAAATAACGGCGGAAGTTTTACCGTTAATACTGTTGAACTACTCGGTAGTAAAAGTACAGTAATACGCGTGGTTGCATAGTAACACACGGTATTGATTATTGATGCTTACGTGAGAAGTCACTCAATTTTGTTCAATTATTGTTACAGTAATTACTGCATAGTATCTCACGTTATTTGATTCAATTATTGTCAATATTTTATATATTATTAAATCAATAATTGAGATGACAAGGTTATTAATATTATTATTTGTAATATTAACGATGTCTAGAAGTTCTGACAAGGAGAGGTTTGGTCACCTAATTGCGCGCCAATAAGGAGAAATTCTTATTGGAAAGCCACCTCTTTCCTAGGAACGACCTGGTCGATTAATATTGTGAATTATAATAAAGGTGATAAATGTTGTTAAAATTATTAAGGTGATTTTTATGAAGTTTTGCTTATTTTATAGACCCCCATTTACCTATTTTTCAAAATAACCGGTAGAAATTATTCATTATATATATATATATATATATATATACAAGAATTATTGGGGGGGGGGGGTAATCTGATATGTGGGAGGGAGTTATTATTAGTATATATATATATATATATATATATATATATATATATATATATATATATATATATATATATATGATGTTGATTAAAGTAAAAGCAAAGGAAAGTCACGGGAGTGTATCCCGTGAATTAATTAGACACATGTGATATATATATATATATATATATATATATATATATATATATATATATATATATTTATAAGGATTTTGCTTTAAATATGAACCGTCCGATTAAAAATAAATCAATCTGGACCGTTCATGAATTAGTTACTATGCAGTCCATTCTTCTATAAATAGAAGCTCATTCTTTCATTATTTCTTACGAATTCACTGAAACTCTAGAGAGAGAAATTATAGAGAAACTATAGAAAAGTATTCTGCTATTTCCCTACTCTTATATCCAGTTTCTTTTACGGTAAGGGGTATTATTTTTTTTGTATTCATGAAGAGAACTTCTGTTATTCCATTAATTATTATTCTGTTGGAATAACATGTATACGCGGGCTACCCTATACTTGGTAAAATTCTTCTGTTATTTCATTCTTTATTATTCTGTCAGAATATCCTGTCTGTGCATTTACGCCGGACCTGGTTCCATTATTTATTATTCTGTCGGAATATCCTGTCTGTGCGTTTACGCCGGGCCTGGTTCTATTATTTAGTATTCAGTCGAAATATCTTGTCGGTGCGTTTACACATGACCTGGTTCTATTATTTATTATTCTGTTGGAATAACCTGTCTGTGGGGTCTATCGCATGCCTGGTGATTTTTTTGTTATTCCATTCTTTATTATACTCAGTTGGTTAATGGTTTGGCTTTTATACTCCCTAAAATTAGTGGAATATCCTTGATATTTGCGCTTCATCCTGTATATTTTCATGGAAATATTCTTCTGAGCATTCTTGAATTTTACTGCACAAAGCAGTATCATGTTGACAATTTGGACGTTATTGGTTTCTGGATTAATTAATTCTTGAACTTGTTTTATTGAATTCTTATATCATTGTCATCATCCTCATGTTTATATTTTATTGAAAGTCATCTATGGCATGTAGTGCATAGATGGACTTGGTATGATTATAACTAGGGATTATTCGGTGTAATCATGACCGTAAGGTTACAAATGATGTGGTAAAAGCCCTCATTGGCCCGTAGTGCATTGATGGACAGTTGGCATGATCATGACCACTGATGAATACACGATCCTTGGCCCGTAGTGCATGGATTATTTGTGGTTGTGATACTAATGAATATCCTTAGTCGTAGTGCAGGGATGATGTAGATTATTTATTAAGCTGAGTCCCAGCGATAAAAGGGATGAAAAACATTTTAAATCATAAAAGATAGTAGAGTAGATTTTATTCTCTACTTGACTCTTTTAATGGATTGCTTATTCTGCTGTAGTTAAACTTGATGTGTGTTATATTGTATCAGTTTAACACTTTTGAAGGCTAATGATAATTTATTCTGCATTATCTTAGTCATAATATTTCTTACTGGGCTAGTTGAGCTCACCCTTTCTTTCATTGTTCTCTTCAGGAAATGAGAACGTAGCCGGGACTAGTCGGGGAACGGAGCGACGGTCCAGATGATAGTATTAGTAGTCCTCACTATTCTGTTTAATAGTGTGACAATAAATGTAATGAGGACTTATTCCGAGAGTGGATATTGTCTAGAAGATAGTATTTGTATTAAAACTCACAGCTCTCTTGTTATATATTAAAGATTGTATTTATATTATGTACCATATTTTTGGCGACTCAGAATAGGTGATGTATACCTATTTTGGGGGCGTCACACCACTCCCCTCCAAAGGGAACTCCACAATATGAGTTCGCCCTGGCCCTTCTCAAAGTGGGGAATGGATGTGATCGGGCCCATCGAGCCCAGAGCCAGTAATGGTCATCGGTTTATCTTCACCATGATCGACTACTTCACCAAGTGGGTAGAAGAAGCCTCTTCCCCCAAGGTTACTAAGGAGGTGATCATTGGTTTCATCAGAAAGAATGTCATTTGTCGATATGGACAACCAGAGGTGATTGTATCAGACAATGACATAAACCTCAACAACCAAATGATGGAGGAGTGATGCAGTAAATTCCACATCAAACACCTCAACCCCGTCATATATCGTCCAAAGATGAATGGTGTTGTTGAAGAGGCTAATAAGAATATCAAAAAGATCATGCAAAAGATGTCCACCAATCACAAAGGTGGCCTGACGTGTTGCATCTAACTCTATTAGACTATAGAACATCAATGTGCACTTCCACTGGGGTAACCCCTTACTCATTAACCTATGGAATGGAAGCAATGCTCCCCATAAAGGTGAAAATGGAATCCCTCAGAGTGTTGATAGACGCTCAGCTGGATGAAGACCAATGGTTACAAGATCGGTTCCACCAATTATCTCAAATAGATGAAAGGTGGGCTGCAACCATCTTCCATAGTTAGTTATACCAATAGAGGATCGCTTGATCCTACAGCAAGAAAGTCCGGCTACGACAATTCAAAGAACATGACTTGGTCTTAAAGAAGGTTCTTGACAACCAAGATCAATCCAAAGGAAAATTTGCCCCAAACTGGGAAGGCCAGTTTGTTGTTAAAGAGGCATTGACAAGGGGAGCCCTCAGATTATAAGAGATGGATGGCGATGAATTTCCCCAACTCATAAACTCAGACACCGTGAAATGGTACTATGTCTGAAGTTACCTTCAAACTAGCATCCTGGTTCTGGATCATCAGATCCATCAGTCAATTCAGGTTTTTAAAACCTTTCTCACTACATACAACCCTCACCACTTCAGTTTGTCCCACTAGGGATGAAACCTTTCACACTTTCAGTTCGTCCCACAATTGATGAAACTCTTCACCTTCAGTTTGTCCCACCAGGGATCAAACTTTTCACAACTTCAGTTTGTCCCATCAAGGATAAAACATTTCATAACTTCAGTTTGTCCCACCAGGCGCCAACTATGCAGACCTGATCTCCCCAATACACGGGAGTACGTAGGCAGCCATTTTTTTGGTCCGATCTATCTACAGAAAAAATAAAAAAATCTCTCTACACCCTCTTTGCCACATACAACTTTCAACCTTTTCACGCTAGCTTAGAATTACGCAGACTTGATGTCCCCTCATCAATGGGAGTACGTAGGCAGCCATTCATGGTTAGGTCTCACCCCCTACCAAAACATAAAAACTTATCAATGGTACTGGGATCATCCTTCAAACCACACCTCATCGGCTTAGACCAAAGGGATGGAACTACCTGGTCTCCCCACATAAATGAGAGAATCAGTGACCATCTAAGATGCTGTTAAGTCCTCAAAGAGAAACACCAATCCATAAGAGATGGAACTACGTAGGCTCCCCAATGCAAAGGAGTACCGACGACCATCTGTGGGGCGGTCAACCTTAGAGAGGAAAGCCACACTCCCCTCCATAACCACATACAGAAACTGTGACACCCTCGAAACCGGATCCTCTGACCCCTGTTCGGTCATCACGATAAAATACAAACATCCACCTCTAAACAACATACGATAACTAAAATGCAAAAAATAATAAACGTTTGTCGTTCATTCAAAAGGCGTTACTAGTCCCAAGATTCGATAACCTTAATAAAGTCTTAAAAACATACCCTATAATAGTAATTAGGGTTCTTATTACTGTCAACGTCGGGATTTTTAATTGTCCCTTTCCGTTACTTGTTCTTTGGTGTTCTCATTTTAGGTGAGATTTGTTTAAAAAAACAAGTGAAAAAGGTCCGACATGTATAATGTCGACGATGGACTGTTAAGAGTAGCCAGTTGGTTTTTTAAATGGTTGTACCAACACAACCGAGAAAAGGTTTACACATTGACCCAGTGATGTGACACTGCCAAACAGGTCGGTGAAACCGAGATTCATTAGGGTCCGGGGACTTGGTTATCCGGAGGGAAGGTGTTAGGCACCCCCCGACATCTGTGTTACCACGGTGATCGCCTCTTTTCATGAAACTATTATCTGAATATGTGTGTGTATGTGGGTCAATGTGCTATTATTTGGAAGTAGTGCGAGGCCTCGTTCGCACCTATATACACAGGGTTTGAATTTTATGTAAAAGTTCAATTTTAAGCAAGATATGGCAGTGATGTTTTATAAAAGAGGTTTTTTAAACCCTGATGCTTAATAGTAATTGAGACCTTTTACACTCCCATTTTATTAAGTGTTCGGCTTGATTGATTTTATTTTACAGATGCAAGGCATCTGTATGAAAATAATGTACAAAAAGGTGCTGAATTCCTCGTGGGTATGAAAACCATATGAGGAAATCCAAACATCACAGATAAATTTACAAGCTGCTTGCAGCTAAAAAGGTCCATCACGGGAACCGAATCTAGATTCAGGGGACTGAATCTGTGATCACATGATTCCTAGGCTCACATGATGCCGCAATTGATATAAACGCAATAAGCATGTATATATATAAAAGCTGTAAATATATATATACAAACATGATCACCAACCACGAAGCATCTCCATGGGGGATCAGAAATATAAATAAAGCTGTAAAAGCTATCAACCGCCACGGAGGAAACTCCAGGAGGGACGAAATGTACAGAAAGATGTAAAAACGGTAAACCACCACGAAGTAAACTCCAGGTGGGACGAAATGTAAATATATATATATATATATATATATATATATATATATATATATATATATAAAAAGCATATAAATGCACCAGATATAAAATCCAGGCTCATCGGACGGAGTCCAACAACAGTTAATATATATAAGTATATATCTATTAAAGCAGTAAACGCACCGGATGTGAAATCTAGGCTCACCGAACAGAGTTCAATAGCAGTTCATATATATAATTATATATAAAAGAAAGCCATTAAACGCACCAGACATAAGTCTAGGCTCATCGAACAGAGTTCGACCACAGTTCATATATATAAGTACATATATCTAGGAAAGCAAGTAAACACACCAAACCAAAGTTTAGGCTCATCGAACAAAGTTCGACACACAATTAATATATATATATATATATATATATATATATATATATATATATTAAAGCAGTAAACGCTCAAGACTGAAGTCTAAGCTCATCAAACAAAGTTCGACATACAGTTCATATATATAAATATATGTATAGAAAAGCAAATAAACACTCCAGACCGAAGTCTAGGCTCAATCGAGGCATAACTCGATAATGTTAGTCAATATATATATATATATATATATATATATATATATATATATATATATATATATATATATATATACACAAACTGGAATAAAACCACGGACCGAAGTCCGGGCAAAAGCAAGCAACACGACTCTCAACGTGTAGAAAGTTGTGTGCAAAGATGAAGAGAAAGACTCTAAATTGTGTGAGAAGGCTTACAGCTGACTGCTAAAAAAGGCTTCTATATCTTTAGAGTGCGTAAACACTGGCTTTTGTGGATACAAAAGAGGCTATATATGAGCTCACAGGTGTTTAAAAGGGGAAATTACACTGCAAGGGGTGAGTACAGAGCAAATTAGGCAGGGCTTCCTTACCTTTTTCTCTTGCAAAATGGCCACCCCAAGCCCTCTATTTATAGAGGATGTAGCTATAGGTGTACTTGCTGCTGGGCCGCAGGTGTACCTGCTGCTGCCCGTGGTGCCCTGAGCAGTGTGGGTCCCGCCGTGTCGAAGTACGTGCACTCGGACAACGCTCTATTCGCTCGGTCGCTCATAACTTTTAATCCGGGAGTCCGATGGAAGCGTGCCATATCATTTCGGAAAGCTCTTTCTGAGAGCTAAACAATGACATATGATTTGCCCTTTTTTGATTCCTGAAAGATGGGTCCATGACTGAAATGGCATTTCTGGGTTTCCGTCAGGCAGTCGGTTGAGTCATTTTGCGTACTTTGCGCTCGGAAGATAAGATATGGTTCTTGTGGGACTTTAATTGAAGTAATTTGAGTTAACATGAGTGTATTTGATGTGAGTTAAAGTTGAGTTAGCTAAATGACCATTTTGCCCCTCCTGGGGTTATCTCCGATTTTTGCACAGTTGTAGTAGTCTTTTTTAAGGGTTATCTCTGAGGTTGTCATGTTGTTAACTCTGAATGTCCTCAGGGTCATCTCTGAGGTTGGCTTGACCTCCCGGGATTATCTCCAGGGTTATCTCTGGAGTGTAAAAATGACGTTTTTGCCCTCCTACATAGTTAGTAACAGGAAAAGAAAATTTCGAGTGTCTACAGATGCCCCTCTTTATCATGTTCATGCAATGCAATGGAATGGACATGATAAAGATTAGTAGACACTTGAAACATGACAAAGTATTTATAATGATGCAAATCGCAATGTAGTGAATGTTTATGATGAAAGTGAAAATGTTTTCGCGAATCGCAATTCGTAAATCGCACATCGCATTTCGGACATCACTTTTCGCATTTCGCATTTGGCCAAATCGCATCGCACATCACACATCGCAACTTGCACATCGTATTTCGTATATCGCATTTCGCATATCGCATTTCGCATATCGCAATGTTATGATGAATGTTTAAAATGTTTTTGCAAATTGCTTTACCTTTACCGATAATTGCTGATGCCTATGCTGGCGTTGACTCCAATGGTTTGGCATTTAATCGCTGATGCTTGTTTGATGAAGATAAGTTGAGATGTTTTCCATATCTCTGATGGGGATGACGTTCTGAAATCACCAGACCCTCCTGATGTATTCATTGGTAGTTTACAATGGTGCCTACCCTGCTGATCGTCAAATGTTTTCGATTCCCACTCGAACGGTGGTATACGAAGCTGTCATCGCTGAACTATTTTGATGTCGCCGAATTGATGCCAATGGTCTTAGAATACCGCATCTTTCGATACCTTCGCTGAAGTAATATTCCACGGATTACTTCACTAGATTTCGCCTGATGTTACGCTAGATTGATGATAACCACCAGATGTCTCACCCTTTTTTGCGGTGATTTGGAGTTCCTTTCGCTTTTGGGGGCAGGTGCCCCATTTCCTCGAGCTTTTGATTCGCAACTCCGCTGAACTAATGAGCTAAATGCCGCTAATATCGCTGGAAGGTGCAGCTTGCTATTTTGTTACCCAGATTTGAATTTCGTTGTAGAGGTCTTGATTTTTGAGAATTTTCCCCTTCTTTCGTAGGGGCACGCTTATATTGCCATGATTTTTTTTAGGAGTTCTCCCCTTTCTTTTGATGAGAAGCTTATCCCGCCTTAAACTCCTTTCATTCCTTGGAATCACAAAATGCCCCAGTCCTTTCGCATGTTCTTGCCAGGGATTCATATGAGAAACTCTCTTTGTTGACCAAGTCTCTATTGAATAATATCTGAATCGCCATTGAGATGATGATAAACCATGATGATGGCGCTGACTGGTGCATTTTCCACTTTAGGATGGTTGATAAATGCCCCAGTGTCGAGTTGTCGCTGCTTCCAAGATTGCCCCCAATCTTGTCGTAAGGGATCCAATATCCAGTTGTCACCAATTTTGAAATTGCCCCAGCCTTGCTTGTTGTCTGCGGTAGTTGCTTGGATAGATGGGCTGATTAGACGTCGAGATCGCGAGAAACTTTTATCTCTGTACCATATGGTGAACAGGTAGTGGATGTGGGCTTTAATGTTGACAGCTCTTTTTGGTAGAAATGTCGCTTTGGTTGAGAGAGATGACGCTCTAACTCATAGGGATACCGGTGTTGTTGAGCGGGATGAGGCCAGATCATCCATAGATGTAGTAATTATTGAGTCGGATAATGCTATATCTGCCTGAAATATAGCATGTAGTTGGCGGTGGATTTGTTGGCTCGTGTAGAGACCCTTTGGCAGGAAATCACAGTGTTACCTCCTTCTTCTGAGAGGGAATCCATGTTTGACTTGATAGCCCACATATACACTGATTGTAGATGGGCTTATATTTTCATGCACAGACTAGCTTAGCCATTTTGTCATGGACAGTACACATTGAATATATCAAACAACATTATATATGGCAGGGAAATATATGTTGATTCACTTCCCTTTTAGTTGTGCCTTGCTATTTGCTTGATGTTTGCTTGTTTCTCCAGGACTTTGTGATCTGGATGTATTCTGAACTCCTCCTTGATGGATGGACAGTGAGATGTCTCAAGATTTTTAGAATGGATCGTCGATCTGTGTGTATTCCCTACCATCTTTGGTGTCTTGGGACTGATTTCTATATGTAGTTATGGATAAGATTGGTTTTTATTTTTTTCAGTGGTGAGACCGGACCATATAAGATGGCTACCTATATACTCCCATTTATTGGGGAGATCAGGTCGACGTAGTTTGCCCATGTACAGGGCAAATTGTAGATGAAAAGTTTGAATCCCATGTACGGGATAAATTGAAGGTGTGAAAGGTTTAATCCCTGTTGGGATAAACTGAAAGTGTGAAATGAAGTGAAACCAGGCTGCTGGTTTAAAAACTGTGTTTTTCCTTGAGGGGCAGATGGGTAAAAAGGAAAGGGGGTATGTAGTGAGGGTTAAAGAACCTGAAATGACTGGTGATCTGATGATCCAAAACCAAGATTTTCGCTTGATGGTAACCTCAGACATAGCACGGTGTCTGAATTGATGAGTTACGAAAATTCATCGCCGTCCATTTCCTGTAATCTGAAAGCGCCTCCTATCAATACCTCCTTGACATTAAACGGGCCTTCCCAGTTCGGGGAGAATTTTCCTTTTGACTGAGCTTGGTTGTCAACGATCTTTTTTCGAAATCAAGTCATGTTGTTTGAACTGCCGTAGTCGGACTTTTCTGTTATAGGATCTTCTTTACAAGTAGAGGGTCGCTCATGTGTGGGCCACATACTTTGCCATGGATTTCATCCATAGCCTCTGAGCTTGGTCCTCATCCAAACATCTGAGGATACCTAGTATTGCATCTCTTTTGTAGAGTGCATGTTCGC
Organism: Panax notoginseng; assembly: GCA_016801055.1. Lineage (NCBI taxonomy): Eukaryota > Viridiplantae > Streptophyta > Magnoliopsida > Apiales > Araliaceae > Panax > Panax notoginseng. The sequence continues at coordinate 122,425,261 of CM029017.1, forward strand.
TAAGGTAGAATTTTATAGTAAATTGATGGATCTGCCTTTTCTTAGTCGGGCTTGCCTCAGCGGGTGTAGATCCATCTCGTAAGTACTTCTTGATGTGTTGATACCAAGGATGCTGGATGGGAGGTAGGTCATCCGATACTTTTCAATGTAATTCCCATAGGCTGGAGCTTTTTGTTGGAAAAATGTGTGGGTTGGCATATCTTCCTTGTCATGCATGTTGATCACGGAGGCCAAGGTTGTTAGCACACTCGCAAAATCATTCCTATTCTAAGGAATGTGGAGGAAGGATTCTTCTTCAAACTCTGAAGCCATCTGTAGAACTTGCCGATGGTAAGGCAGCTACTGTAGAACTTGTTAAAGAGCTTTCTTCTTTATCCTTTTTCTTTTTTTTTTCCTTTTTCTTTTTTTTATACATTAGATTGTGGAAAAGAGTCTTATGGCTCACTGATAGGTAACTCCGGCATTGATGAAGCCGAATGACAATCGTCCGTAGCAAAAGGTTCCCCAAGGAGTGATGAAAACAATTTTCTCACGATCTTCCCTAGCAACCACGATTTGATGGTACCTCGTAAAGCAATCAGCAAAGGAGTACATGTCGTATCGAGCTGTATTGTCAACAAGTATGTGGATGAATGGCATGGGAAAGTTGTCTTTGAGGCAAGCTTTATTCAAATCTCTATAATCCACACAAACTCACACATTCCTTCCCGGTTTCAGAACTGGGACTATGTTGGATAGCCATTCAGGGTATGTTGACACCATGATGATGCCGGCTAGAAATTGTTTCACAATTTCTTCTTTAATTTTTAACTTCCACTCAGGTTTAAATCGCTTGAGCTTCTGCCTAAGTGGCTTGAATCCCCCTTTGATGGGAAGGCGATGAATGATTATGTCCGTGTATAAACCGACCATGTCTTTATGAGACCATGCAAACACATCCTGGAATAGAGTCAACAGAGTAACCATGTCATTCCTTTGGTTTGGAGTGAGGTCCGTACCCATCTGGATTTGTTTGGGGGTTTTCGCGGTTCAAAAGAGGTGGTTTGATCAAGATTTGGCTTCGGTTTGTCTTCGACCCATTCTTTGATCTCCTGAGGTATCTCATAGTCCTCTTATATTTCCATCAAGTCTGAGTCCCACTTTACATCAAAAGTTACAGACCTTGTGGAGAATAGGCACCTCATTAGCAAGTACAGGCACATCTAAATTCAGAGTCCTGAAACAAAATATGCTTTCACTTAGTATATAACACTGTTCAATCACACAAAGTGTTAGCCTGTAATGACAAAAGTAACTGCTAATACTGTACAGAAAAAGTAAGCAGTTATTGCTATCTACAAGGTAGAGAGAGTTTCTTCCCTTTTTACCCTCGTCGGCAAATGCAAGGAGTGGTACTCCAATTGTCGAGGGCAAAGTCTTGGTGGTCTACAGTGATGGAGGGGCTATCATCAACCTCCTTCTCCCGAATGATGACCATTACTTCTGGGCCATCATCGTCTGAGGTGTATCTGTTTGAGAAGTGTTTGTTTGGGTTTTTGTTTGGTTTTACAGCACCATTGATGGCTGCCTACGTACTCCTATTGAAGAGGAGATCAGGTCTTTCGTAGTTCAGCCGTTGGTTTGAAAAGGTTCAAAGGGGTAAGTGGTGAGAAGAGTGGAGAGATGTTTTTTTCTTTTTTATTTATTTACATGCATGGCAAATAAAAGGCATACTACGAAGAAAGTGATACCGTTCCAACATTTTCTGGAACTCGCAACTTTATTTCCTGGATCTACACCTTCTCGGCTAGTTGAGGCCTGATAGTCTAGTTGTCAGTGGTTATGTTGCCTTCAGGGCTCGTGATAGAGGTTACCCCTTGATTCTGAATGTCTTTGCTTGTGGCCATAACTTGATCGCTTCCTGATTCAGTACACTCCTCAGAGACGCTTGAAATGGATGCATTGCAAAAAGGGATGAACTCTGGATTCTTTAATGGGTTGGATTCCCCGACAATCTCACCACCTTTTCCTTCATCTATTCCTTCGCCTTCTTCATGGGTTTCAAAGGATTCAACCGTGAAATTTCCCTCGAACTATTGTTGCATTTCTTGCAAAGAACTTTCCTTTTCGGCTTTTTCTTCTTTGGAAAGGATTAGTATTTCCTCCTCATCATCCAAGGTGATGAAATCAGGAACGTGGTTAATATCTTTGGACCATAAGACGTTTGATGTTAGCAGAGGAATCTCCTTTGGGGATGTCTTTGACTCCTCTGTCATTCCTTGCATTAGGATCAGGCCATCTTATATTCTGGTAGGACTGTCGCTCATAACCTTCATCTTATTTGAACTGCCTGCCTCGAATGAACATCTTAAGCTTTTTATTTCCTTTTCGCCTTTTTTGGTCATGGGAAATTCTATCTCCAGCTCTCCATTTTCAATGAGATCTTGGATTTTATTTCGCAAAGACCAGCATTCTTCAGTCGTATGCCCAAGTGAGTTGGAATGGTAGAGACATATCTTGGTGGAATCATAACTCTTTATCTTGGGATTTATAGGAGGCAGCAACTCAGTAATCCTTCCTTCCCTTATTAGAAAGTGTAGCATTTCTTCATTTGATTTGCTTAGAGGGGTGATTTTTCGGACTCCTTTGGAGGTTGTTTGATCTTTTATCTTTGAGAATTCGCATTCCCTCGAGCGATTTTTCTGCTGACGAGATCTTCTAGCATATTTATCATCCCCCTTTTCATGTACTTTCAGCCTGCTTTGATCTTCTTCATTTAGTTGGCTCATCATGGAGAGATATGGGCTTGCATTGTGGTTAACCTCCTTTTTCCCTTGGCTTTCTGATAGTTGAGTGAAAAATTGCCTTGTTTCCTGATGTTGGCGCACTATCAGCTTAGCCAGCAGATTTACTTGGTTCAGGATCGTCTCTAATTTTTGCATTACTGGCATACCCTCCTCCACGTTTTCCCACTCTAGGACATTTGTTTTGTGCCTTTGGGGGTATTCCTCCATCCTTCGTACGTACTTACGAATTGGATACATTTCAGCGCTTCCTGACCCGATCATGTTTACTTCTTCCGTATCATGCTGTAATGGAAGGGTGGTGTTGACATTTTGTTGATCAGGTTGTTGGACCACAATACTGCCACTTTCGATCAGATTTTGAATTTTATGCTTTAAGGACCAACAATCTTGTGTATCGTGTCCTGGAGATCATGAGTGGTAAGCACATCTTTGGCTTGGATTGTATCTTTTGCTCCCTGGTTCCAGAGGTGGGGCCAATTCGGTAATTTTCTTGTGATCCATTAATATCGCCAATACATGCTCGAGGGAATCGCCCAGTGGAGTGAATACCTGATTTTCTGTTCTTTCAAATTTTCTTTTCCTGTCTAGGTATTGGTTGAATGCAGCCTGTTGTTGAGATGGCAGATTGTCTTGCATTTTCCAAATGGGTGGACTGTAGTTTGGTTTCCTAGCTTACCCCTGTACAACAAGGGAAACATCTTCATTGCCTTTATCGGGTACTCCCTTGGGATCGGTCGCATACTTTCCAGTCTGTATATGTTTGGCGACTGCTTCCAAAGCAGTGAAGTCTTTAATCTTGCCTACCTCAGGCCCATCTGTGCCATTTCGCCGTGTTTGATCATTTCTGCAATCGGCTTTCCTATGCCTGCTAGGATCCTCTCATAGTAAGGAGCCTCTTGGATATCAATAAATGTCATTACCATCTCAGTTTCTATCATTGATGGAATGACTTGCGCTGCTAGATGTCTCCACCTTTGGGCATATTCTCGGAAAGATTCAGTACTTTGCTTTTTCACTTTAGTCACTTGATATCGATCTGGTGCCATTTGTGATGAAAACTGTACTGATTTAGAAAGGCGTGAGCCAATTCTTCCCAGCTGTGTATTTTGGCATTGTCAAGTCGGGCATACCAGGCTTTAGCTTCTCCAGTGAGACTCTTTTGAAAAAGTTGTATTCTGAGGCTTTCATTTTCAGCATAAGACCCCAGTTCGCCAATGCACACTTTTAGGTGAGTATCGGGATCGCCTGCCCCATTGTTCTTTTCAAACTCTGGGACTTTGAATTTGGTAGGATATTGAGCCCTTGGGAATATACAGAGATCTGAATAGGTGACACTCCCATAATTTCCAGTCCCTTTAATTGACCGGATGGTATCCTCCATTTGTTGGACTTTCTTTCTTATATCCCCAGTTTCTCGATCATCCCTGAGATTTGTGATTTCTTTATTGGAATGAGGTTTAGGTATCTGGGTTTCCATCTTTTTACCAATGCCCTGATTGCCCCCTAGTGTGAAGGACTCTGGTTGAGTAGACATTGTCTGGCCTTGCATATTTTTACTTTGATCTTTTATAAATACAACCAATTCTGCTATCTGATTCCTTAATCCTTCAAACTCCTCTCGGGAAACAGGAGTAGGATCAGGCTAGCCCGGTGTAGCCATGCCTGACGGTGGGATCAATGCCTTCTTGGTCTTTAAACGGGTAACGGGACCGATTGCTTCCCTGCGAAAGACTTGCATAGTTTAGTCTTTAGGGAATGTGTATAATAACATGCTATGTGATGTGTCCATTTTAGGAATTTTATCCTGCAAAACGGATGTCAGTTGTTTGTAGCATGTTTAAAATATGTATGTGTACACATTTCTTCATATTTCTCATTACATGGAGATATATATGGAATGCAGTTACAAGTAATTGTGTTTACAAGTAATTTGAAATGAGAGAGCATGAAGAGACTTTCCTCCGTTTTGGGTTTATCAGAGGCTGACCTATCTTAGGCTACTCTCGCGGCTTTTTGGCATGAAGGTTCCCAAATCATCGCAGTCTACTTGACGGGAAGTTAATCCGGTCTTTCAACTTGAGCGAATTTGGGTGGTGCCTTTCCTGAGCCTTGGAGAATTAGTCTTCTCACAAGTCCAGAAATCAAACACCGACGGGATAGCCTCCTGATGGAGGGACAACACAACATACATTTACATACATCGCGTCTCACCGTATGAAAATGATGACATGTGCGAAACACTAATATCACAAGCAGATATGGTGCGAAGCACTAATATCACAAGCAGATATGGTGCGAAGCAATAAGTTCAGTTAGGAAATGCATTCGTACACATTCATCAAATGTAAATGCAACATCCACACACAAGCAGATAACAGTTTTGAAAAGATTGTAATAGCGGCTTAAGTCCTTTAACTGGTGTCCCCAGCTGAGTCGCCACCTGTCGACGTTGGGATTTTTAATTGTCCCTTTCCGTTACTTGTTCTTTGGTGTTCTCATTTTAGGTGAGATTTGTTTGAAAAAACAAGTGAAAAAGGTCCGACATGTATAATGTCGACGATGGACTGTTAAGAGTCGCCAGTTGGTTTTTTAAATGGTTGTACCAACACAACCGAGAAAAGGTTTGCACATTGACCCAGTGATGTGGCACTACTAAACGAGTCGGTGAAACCGAGATTCATTAAGGTCCGGGGACTTGGTTATGCGGAGGGAAGGTGTTAGGCACCCCCCGACATCTGTGTTACCACGGTGACCGCCTCTTTTCAAGAAACTATTATCTAAATATGTGTGTGTGTGTGGGTCAATGTGTTGTTATTTGGAAGTAGTGCGAGGCCTCGTTCGCACCTATATACACAGGGTTTGAATTTTATATAAAAATTCAATTTTAAGCAAGATATGGCAGTGGTGTTTTATAAAAGTGGTTTTTTAAACCCTGATGCTCAATATTAATTGAGACCTTTTACACTCCCATTTTATTAAGTGTTCGGCTTGATTGATTTTATTTTACAGATGCGAGGCATCTGTATGAAAATAATGTACAAAAATGTGCTGAATTCCTCGTGGGTATGAAAACCATCTGAGGAAATCCAAATATCACAGATAAATTTACAATTTGCTTGCAGCTGAAAAGGTCCATCACGGGAACCGAATCTAGATTCAGGGGACTGAATCTGTGATCACATGATTCCTAGGCTCACATGATGCCGCAATTGATATAAACACAGTAAGTAGGTATATATATAAAAGCTGTAAATATATATATATACAGACATGATCACCAACCACGAAGCACCTCCATGGGGGATCAGAAATATAAATAAAGCTGTAAAAGCTATCAACCGCCATGGAGGAAACTCCAGGCGGGACGAAATGTACAGAAAGATGTAAAAACGGTCAACCACCACGAAGTAAACTCCTGGTGGGATGAAATGTAAATATATATATATATATATATATATATATATATATATATATAAAAGCATATAAACGCACCGGATATAAAATTCAGGCTAATCGGACGGAGTCCAACAACAGTTAATATATATTAGTATTTATCTATTAAAGCAGTAAACGCACCGGATGTGAAATCCAGGCTCACCGAACAGAGTTCGATAGCAGTTTATATATATAATTATATATATAAGAAAGCCATTAAATGCACCAGACATAAGTGTAGGCTCATCGAATAGAGTTCGACCACAGTTCATATATATAAGTACATATATATAGGAAAGCAAGTAAATGCACCAAACAGAAGTTTAGGCTCATCGAACAAAGTTCGACACACAGTTAATATATATATTAAAGTAGTAAACGCTCCAGACCGATGTCTAGGCTCATCGAACAAAGTTCGACATACAGTTCATATATATATATATATATATATATATATATATATATATATATATATACAGACTGGAATGAAACCACGGACCGAAGTCCGGGCAAAAGCAAGCAACACAACTCTCAACGTGTTGAAAGGTGTGTGCAAAGATGAAGAGAACGACTCTAAATTGTGTGAGAAGGCTTACAGCTGACTGCTAAATAAGGCTTCTATATCTTTAGAGTGGGTAAACACTAGCTTTTGTGGATACAAAAGAGGCTATATATGAGCTCACAGGTGTTTCAAAGGGGAAAGTACACTGCATGGTGTGAGTACAGAGCAAATTGGGCAGGGCTTCCTCGCCTTTTTCTCTTGCAAAATGGCCACCCCAAGCCCTCTATTTATAGAGGATGTAGCCGCAGGTGTACATGCTGCTGGGCCACAGGTGTACCTGCTGCTGGGCCGCAGGTGTACCTGCTACTACCCGTGTTGCCCTGGGCAGTGTGGGTCCCTCCGTGTCGAAGTACGTACACTCGGACAACGCGCTGTTCGCTCGGTCGCTCATAACTTTCAATCCGGGAGTCCGATGGAAGCGTGCCATATCATTCCAGAAAGCTCTTTCCGAAAGCTACACAATGACATATGATTTGTCCTTTTTTGATTCTAGGAAGATGGGTTAATGACTGAAATTGTATTTCTAGGTTTCCGTCAGGCAGTCCGTTGAGTCGTTTTGCGTAGTTTGCACTCGGAAGTTAAGATATGGTTCTTGTGGGAATTCTATTGAAGTAATTTGAGTTGACATGAGTATATTTGATGTGAGTTGAAGTTGAGTTAGCAAAATGACCATTTTGCCCCTCCCGGGGTTATCTCCGATTTTTGCACAGTTGTAGCAGCCTTTTCTTAGGGTTATCTCTGAGGTTGTCATGTTGTTGACTCTGAATGTCCTCAGGGTCATCTCTGAGATTGGCTTGACCTCCCGGGGTTATCTCCAGGGTTATCTCTAGAGTGTGAAAAAGATGTTTTTGCCCTCCTGCATAGTTAGTAACAAGAAAAGAAAATTTCGAGTGTCTACAATTACATAACAGTAATTTAAACTAGGCATATAGCAAAGTCTACTCCTGGCGACTATTATACATCTTTCCTTTACCCTTGTCCTTCCCTGAGGTCTCGGGTTTAGCTGCAATATAATTCATGATATAGCAAGGATGAGCAACAAGTTTGCTCAACAAGTTTAAATACAACAATAAGGATATATCATGATGAATAGGAAATATCTGACAATGAATTCAACAATATGAATATTATAAGTAAAGATAGTGATTACTTTTAGAATAGCTGCTAGTCAACTAGACTTTGAACTATAGCACTCCAATGAAATCAATAGCTAATTGATCATTTGGTTACTGACTACAGAATAAGTACTTGAGGGGATCAGCCTTGCGTACACCATGTATATGCATAACATTTAAATCTGCTCTTTGTATCATATAATAGATACCTGGGGTACTCTTCTTTCATAGAAGGGGTGTTCTTTTAGTCTAAGAATCCTTACCATCAATTGGTTTGGATAGCTTTTATAAAATTTCATACACTTGTCTGATCGAACAAAGGTTCAGACTCTATCTGACATAGTTCAAGAATTATAGAACTTTAAATGAAGAACAAGTCCAATACTGTCCGAACTCAAGTGCACTAAGTGCGAATATCAATAATATCGATGTGGAATAATTGCTAAGTAATTAAACCACTTAATAACATGCTTGGAAATAAGATTCAAGCTTAAATGAATAACTTTCAATTTCAACAATATCCTACTCAATACAATATGAGAAGGATAAGAAACTCTCACAATCAAAGAGTGAAGTTTAGAAACTTGCTCAATATAAATTAGAGTAAGGTTAGGGAAACTTGCAACACAATAAAAATAGTGTTCAGATACTTGCTCAAGTAAAAGAGTAAGAATTAAGGAACTTGCACAATGAAAGAGTGAAGTTCACAGAAACTTGCTCAATAAAAGTAGGGTTCAAGGAACTTGCACAATCAAAGAGTGAAGTTCAAAGAAACTTGCTCAATAATCATTGGAGTAAGTTTAGGGAACTTGCTTACGATATGTGCCGAATAAAGTAATGCAAGGGTTTAGGATACTTGCATGTTTGCTCAGCTACAATATAATTCTAGCTTTAATTAACTTGCGTTGAAACGACCTAACGTTAACAAGTCAGTCATTTCAATTAGTATGTGCAAACTAATACGAGTCTACACTTATAAGAATTAAGTCATCACATAGCATGCTTCTCAACACATTATATGACACAATGGTTACATATTATAAGATAAAGAGATCATGTAAGCATGCCTTCAATTTCAGAACCAAAAATAGAATCTTGGCAAGACTGCAGGACGGCCCAGCTGTGCCTGGTCTAGGCATAGGGACGGCGCAGCTGCGCTGTCCCCTGGCCAGACCAGGTTTGAGCTTTTCTCTCCTGACTGCAGTCCAACTCTAACACACCAATTACACATATATTTTAACATACATACATGCTAGAGGTTCACATATAACACATGATCATACTTGAGTTCAATACCACAAGTTTAACTTACAAGTTATATGTCATTAAAACATAAAAAGGTCATGCAATCATTTGTGCCTTACAACTTGATCATTCAATACTCAGTAGTCATGCTTGTATATAGACAACACATGTATACTTTATTCACATAGTTCATATTTTAGAAATTTCCCTTTCATGACTATGCGTGAATAAGTGAAAACCATACATTAACCAAACGATGTTCATGCGAATATATCTATAGGCATAATGAGCCCTATTATGGATGCTTGCACAGTCATAACGTAGTTTACTCATTACTTGACAACATTAGCTTCCTCATTCTAACTTTCTTTGGATTTTACACTAAGTTAACTTAGCATATATAAGGCATCTTAACACATAACTCTCATGCATTTACAACCTATATTAAAGCCACATGCATGCTCAAATGGTCAGAATTTACAAGATAAAATTCTTGGTCAAGTTCACTTAAAAAGGTCTTAAATTTCTTATCTTAGAACTAGTCTTAACTGTCAATCATGTATGCTAGTGTGTTTAATCACTTTAGTCTTACATTTTATGTCAATATAAACTATATTATCGTACTCATAAGGTCAGAATGCTCACATGTTTTGTTCGTGACAAAGTTCACTTTTGAAACTACAATTTCATTTCAAGACCACAAGTATTGTGTCAATCATTGCTATACTTGTTCATCCTATATGCATGTGCTTACATGTGCATTTTAAAATAGTTTACAAGCTTGCTCTAACCATATACTAACAAGTTAGCACAACATAGACTTAACAGAAAACATCAGAGCTGGTACAGGTCTGGCGCAGCTGCGCTGCACCCTAGTACAAATAGGGTGCAGCTGCGCCATGCCTGCATTAGAGACAGTAGCTTGCTCAGCTCGGCAGTTCAGCAAACCGCCATAAAAATCCTTACAAAAATTGTTTCTAACATAACCCAACACACTTATAAGTATGTATAACATTAAGAAACATAACCCAAACCAACTATCAACCAATACATGCTTAATTCAAGAAATCTTAACAAAACTCAACTAAGAACATAAATTGGGATTATCATACCTCTTGAGGTAATTGAGTTGCAATACTCACTCATTACAAGCTCCTTAGCAAGTAATTCTCAGCAATTGCAACAAGGAAGATGAAGGTCTTATTTATAGAAGAATGGTTAACTAGATAATGCCATTACCTCACCAATCAAACCATTGGATTTCAAGAATGTATAATGGGTAGGAGAGAGTTAGTAATTTCAATCATGAATCCCACTCCCCATCCATTAATTGTTCTAGATTGATGAATTTGAGATGAAGCTAGGCTAGGCTTGCTAGCTTTTCATATGGGAGGATGAAATGGGATTCTTATTATGGGACAAGAGAATTCTCAGCATTTGCAAAAATGAAATGCCACACTTGGCTAATACCTTATATACACATAATATAAACTTTGGTTATAAAATATGTATACACCATTCAATTCATACAACATAGGTTATAATGATTTAAAGAGCATACAATGTATTTCATAATTTCAAGGTATCAAGTAATGCACATACACATAATCCATGTAAATTTTCTATTACCATGACTGTTATTATCATAATAACTTAATGAAATCATTATTAATTTAACAATTGATATTATTATAGACTTCATATCATATAACAATGTTATTATGCAACTCACATGAATGCAAATAGCTCTCACTATATAGTCTATATATATATATATATATATATATATATATATATATATATATATATATAGACATATTTATGTGCCATCTTGTACTATATAAAAATATAGTTAACTACCCTATGATAAAGGTTTACTATATTGCATGCTTGCACCAATTAATCAAGTAAATATATAATCACATTATATTTATTAATCTCTTACTCATTAATTATTATTTATTCATAATAATTATTAACTAACACATTATCAATTAATTACTCATAATTGAAATTAATTAATATATTCACATGTTGCCACTATATTCAAATAAATTGAATATTTAAATATTAATAATCCAATCAATTCTTTGATATCAAACTCTTAGGGTTAGTTCTCTAATTTAAATAAATTATTAGTGACTCCCTTTAATCATTTCATAAATTCACATAATCACATAAGGTTTAAATAAACTCACAAAACTATTTCATGAAAAATTAAATCACATATTTAATTAATCAAGGAGTTTCAAATTCGTGGACGTTACAGAAACCAGTCCTAAGACACCAAAGGGTAGGGAATACACAGATCAATGATCCATTATGAGATATCCTGTGACATGTCAATGTCTATCCATTAAGGGGGAGCTTAGAATACATCAAGATCAGCCCTGGAGAACAGGCAAATATCAAGCACGTAACAAAGCATAACTAAAAGGGAAGTGAATCAAAATATATTTCCTTGCCATATAATATTGTTTGATATATACAATGTGTCCTGTACATGACAAAAATGGCTAAGCTAGTATGTGCAGGAAAATCCAAGCTAATCTACAAATCAGTGGATATGCGCACCATCGAATCTAACATGGCATCCCTCTCAGAAGAAGGGGGTAACTCTGTGAGCTCCTGCCCAATGGTATCTACACGAGCCAAGAGATCCACAACTACTTGTATGGTGACACTATGCTCATCAATGAACGTGTTAATCTCTGTAATGATATCAGCAGTATGGGGCCTCAATGCAGTATTATATGTAATAGCGGCATCTCGGGCAGATATAGCACCATCCCGTTCAATAACAACTGCATCCCTGGAAGATCGAGCTTCATCCCGCTCAGCAACATCGGTATCCCTATGAGCTAGAGCATCATCTCTCTCAACTAGAGCAGCATATCTACCAGAAAGAGTTGCCAACATCAAGGCCCTATCCTAATTCCTCTCAAAAGTCATCAGATATAGACTTTGCTCTAAATACTCTACAGAAGGTAGAGTCACAGTAGCAGGAATATTGGGGGAATCAATAAGAGCTGATGTCAACCCAGCAACTAGCTCATCCTCACTCGAAGAATTAATGTCCTGCATAGGCTCCCCACTGTCAGAATAAACTCCTTTATTTAAGGAAATATGGATTCATTTTCCTATTCACAAATAAACTCCTTTATTTAAGGAAATAAAGAATCCAATTTCAACTCTAATTAGTTATCATGGAATCCAATTCTAACTCTAATTAGTTAGCATGAAATCCAATTTTTAAATTAAAATAAACATTTTTATTTTAAGATTAAAATAAACCTTTTATTTTAAAATTAAAATAAACTTTTTATTTTAATTATAAAATAATTAAGAATAATATATATATATATATATATATATATATATATATATATATATATATATATATATATATAATAAAACAGGACCCAATTCAAATTTTATCATTTGACAAACCACAACAATGGCTAAGATTTGGTCTCACTTGATCTAATGGCTCATGTTCCATCTTATACTAAAAAAAAATCCCGCCCAGTGAGGAGAGAATCATATACAACTATCAACCACATATGTCGAGGATAAAGAGTGATCAATGGGTGAGTGATGAGTTCAACCCACTCCTTCCATCCAGCCCACCTCCTCTCTCCCTTTTGCCCTTCCCCTCCATTTCGGCCCACCATCTCCTCCCTTTCCCTGATCACTGTTTTTCTTTCTTAGGTTCTATTTAGCCTTTTCGGTGGCTAATTGACTCCCGAAGTTCAGTGCCAAGTCCGAGGGTTGATGGACCATGGTTTTTCATTGTTCGATTAGTAGGGGGTATTGATGAAGTTTGTGCTGAAATCGGAGGTTATGATCTAGTGTGGGGGTTATTTGAGGTGGGGATTTCAGATCTTGACGGTTTTTTCGGTGGCTGTTTCGATCTGGCTTTACGTTTTATTATTTATATTTCAGATTGGATATTTATTATCGTCGGAATCTGGATTTGTTATTATCTAGAAATATTTCTCGGATTGGTGTTTCTTCTCATGGTTTTTCTCTGTTTTCATCTATTACTATATATATTTCCCATGCTTCATTTGTTGTATTCTAGAAATGTATTGTGGGTTGTTTATAGTATAATCAGGTGCTACTTTTGATTATGAATAACCGGAATCTGGGGTCTGAAGCTGCTCCCCCTATTCCTTTGTTCTAATTGGTCCACTCATTTTGGATCTGGTTTGAAGATGTTTGGTTTTCGGACTTAGTAATTTCTCCCTTTGATATGTTTCTTGCTGATTTAGATTAGGGGTGGAATGTCATGTTCTTCGATGGTCTCCGGTTAGGCTGGTGGTTGTCCGGCGCTGCTTTGTGCTCCTCATATCACCTGCTGCTCTTGGGCAGTGAGCAATTGGGGCCCACAATCAAATCTAATGACTTTAATGGGTGATGGTCTTTGTTTTAGAGCTACAGTTTCAGTTCAAATTTGCTGGACTAAATTTTTAGATGACTTTTGGGCCCACTGATAATTAAGTTACTGAATTCTTTGATTTCAAATTGTGTAGGCCCCATGGGGGGTTGTATTTTGGAAAGTTGAGCATGTTTTTTTTTTGTAATCTAAATATTTTTAGGTGTTCTACTATTTGCGTAACCTCGGGTTGTGAGGAAATTAAAATTAGGTTAATTAATATGTTTCCTAAGTTTATCTATATGTCTTAGTTCTCTCTAGAGAAGTGTACTATGTTTTGATCTTCATCTAAATTTAACAAAAAATTAAGGATATGTGGAGAAAATAGTTTGCATTAAAAAAAACACAAACGACAATTATAAAAAAGTTAGCTTTACACTATTGTTGTTAAGATTAATGTAATCCCCTATGTTTCCGATTCTTTATCATAGCAAAATTAAATTAAAAAGTTAGCTTTACACTGTTGTTGTTAAGATTATTCGTGATTATCTCTATAAATTAAAAAATATTAAAAGAAAGAGTCTTATTTTTGGTATTTGATATTGTCATAGCAAAATTATAATAAATGTAACCTAAAGTACCAAGTGTCACTAAAAAAATGTTAAAATGTTACTAAATATATATTTGTTTTTTACGACATCATTTTTGTTTTGCTAATATCAACTACTTTATTATTTTTGATAATATCAACAATGTTAATATTATTATTATTATTATTATTATTATTATTATTATTATTATTATTATTATTATTTCTTCATTTATCAATACTGTCAAATATACTTTATTTGTAAATTAATAACATTTTGGTGACCCAAGAATGATTATAAAAATAAAATACAAAATAATGTGTATAATTATAATTTGATTATAATCATTATGTTCATCTACGTATAGTTAATAGTTACCATATCATTATTGTATCTATTTTTTATAATTATATTTATAGTATGTAAATATTTATATTTAAGAATTAAATTTATTTACAAATGATTGGTCGCCTGTATGATTCTATTGCAATAAAAAAAAGTGATTGAAAATTTTAAAGATTAATTTTATTAAAGCGCTTATGTCACCCACATGTATACCTAGACCTAATTGAAAGATTCCCTACAACGATAACTATTTAATTACATAAATTATCAATAGTAGTCCCAGTTCCATTCACTATAACGTGTTTGAGAAAATGCCGCTAAATTTAGCGATTTTCGTAACTTTAGCAGTGGCTCTACAGTTGGCCATTGCAATTTAGCGGTTTTCGTAACATTAAACTTTTTCTGTTTGGTCTACTTGAAATTTGACGTTTTACTTTTCTTCTTTTTGCAAGGAATTTTAATCAATGGACAATTCCCTGGTCCTAATATTCATTCAGTTACCAATGACTTTAAGAGCTTAGACAAACCTTTTCTTATCTCCTGACTCTTGGTATGTGATATGAGTTATGTGAAGCACCTTCTTATTTTAAAACCAATTTGATACTTCTAATTATGATAAATGTTGGGATAAATGAACGAAGTAAAATACTTATGAAATACAAGTTAAATGTAATCCTACAAAAAATTGGCGGGTTAGACTAAAAAAGAACACATTTGTTGTTTAAAATACTTAATGGTATTGATTGAAGATTTTTAAACTTTGAGTATTAAATTGATTTTCGTCCAAACTTGGGGGACAATTTTTTCATTAACCCATAATTTCCAACACTTTCGGTAGAATTTTACTAGAGTACTTCTAAGTTTTAAACATGATGATTTTTTTGGATATATATTTTTAAAGGAAACTCTGCCGAATTTTTTTAAAATTAATAGCGACTAACTTGATGTTTTGATGGTTGGATGTGTTGATGATTGAGTATTAATTATTGTGGTGATATGATAAATTATGATAATTGTTATGTCTGATTGTAAGTTATTTTAAGTTGCAAAGAATCTTTAGGTAATATAATATTTTTTGAATTTTAATCTAATTTATTGTTACGCCGTGCCTTTAGGCACAGGTAATTACTAGTATATATATATACGGAGAGTCTCTAAAGCGAACCTTAGAAAATGAACCAAGGACGAACCATCGTCTTTGGTGTCTATAGTGACGGTTCGACCCGTCGCCAAAGACTACATGGTTATGGCGACGGATCGAACCGTCGCCATAGACACCAAAGACGACGGTTCGTCTTTAGTTCGCTCTTTAAGGTTCGCTTTAGAGACGAACCGTATATATATATATATATATATATATATATATATATATATATATATATATATATATATATATATACCGAAGGAACATGATTCAAGGGTTACGCGATTTTTTTTTAAATAAATTTTATACAACAAATTATGTCCAATTAAATTATTCTAAACACATATCAATATACATATCAAATTAAAATAATTAATAATTCGCATAAAGGTTTGGCTCTGATGTCACTGTTAGGTTGGTAATATTCATGAACGCAATCAAATTGTACAAAATTAGCGGAAACGTGAAAAATCAGAGTTTTAAATTTTTACAAACCATATACCCGGATCATCCTTTATGCGTAATTATTAATTAAACGAAAAGATAAAGAACAAGAATCATACCCTTGAAGATTCGAGGTTCCTCAAGTACAAGTTCACCTCTAAATCTTTTCCGTGTTCATCTTGAATCCACCGGGTTTGGTTCCTTCCTTTGATCAACGTTAGCCACCCAAGTGTTTGGCCTCTAGAGGTGATCCACCAAGGAAGAAGAAATATGTAAGAAGATAGGTGTTTGGCAAAATCCTAATTTTTCTATCTCTCATACAAAAAGGTGTACTCTCCCAACTATTGGAATTACGTATTCACGTGTGTTGTGAAAGTGTCAACCACCCTCATCCATAATAGTACTCCTCTTATTTATAGATATGGGCAACCCTCCTTAAAAATTAAAGAATTGAATTTTATTTTAATTAATTAAACTCATTTAATTAATTAAACTCCTAATCTTATTAGGAATAATTAATTAAACTCTTTTAATTAATTAGCATACTAATCTTATTAGGATATATGATAGTACTTTTATTAATTAATTCTCAAACTCCTTTAGGAATTAAATAATAATAATAATAGTAATAATAATAAGACTCTTCTTATTAATTTATATTTTATATTTCCAAAATATTAAATAATAAATATTAAGCTATTTAATTTATTCTATCACCATAGATTAAATTAAATATACTTAACTTATTATTACGATTATGCCATTAATTTCTTAAATAATTATTCTTCCTTTTATGGTGTGACCCTTTAGGTTCTCCATATTAATCCGTTTGTGAATAAATCAATTAGAACAATTCTAATCTTATTTAAATAAATTAATTAGACTATTAATTTATTTAAATAAATAATATTTACTCTACAATAGGGATAAACCTCCCTAATGATTAATGACTTTCCAGATAATATAGATTTCAACATTAATCATAAAAGAACATTTGAGTAAATAGTTACCGTACAATTCAATCCTTCCACCATACAAAGTCCCAATTAAATATAAGACATGGAATTACTGTCAAGTCTTATTTTATTTAATTATATGTATTTCGACTCTTAAATGCACAACTCCAAATAATGCAAATTAGAAACTTCTTTCTAATTTCATTTTGCCTTGGCGAAGAACTACTGAGTTGTCTTTTATCAAATCACATATAACATTTCTCTTCTTTTACTACAAGAGGTAGATTATTTATTGATCATACATTATCTCCATGTACAACTTATTATACCCAAGCATACCCTTTGATATACCCTAAGGGTCTTAAGGAATAAGTCAAAGTATAACTCATCATACACAAGATACTATAATAATCTCAAGTCTAAGGATCACTTGTACTATTATCACTACAGGAATTCCTATTGACAGTCAAGTAAAACTCCATTAGGTATTCCTTAGCGAGCCACGTTTAATGTACTTATTCTCCAATAAGCACCTACATACTTGCTTTAGTTTCTTCACATAAATGATCATGAGATCAATCATTCTCATCTAATGAGCAAACAACGTATGTACCAATCTATCCGGATTTACTAATTCCTAATTTAGTAATCCAACGATTGGAAACTATTTTAGTTTTAAGCTTTCTAAGAATTTAGATCTCATTAGAATGATCATCATCATTATTCGAAAAGCATTGCTTAAAACTATGGGCTTATAGCATATTATAAAGCAGCATCATGTAGATAATTAAAAGCCTTTAATAAATTAATACTTTTTATTAATAAATGAATAAGATTGTTACAAAGTATATGCTTTATCATCAAACATGATTGGCTTGTGTGCATACTACTTTCAATCTCCCACTTGCACTAAAGCCAATCGTTATGGTATCTCATACCATTCTTCTCTAAGTGTTGATTATCCTACTCTTGGATAAGCTTCAGTTAATGAATATGTAATGTTGTTCTTAAGAATTCACTATCTCTATAGTGATTACACATCTTTCAATGATTCCTTTAAATCAAATGAAAGTGTCGCAACACATATTTAGATCCAAGATGAGACTTAGGAACTATTCCTAGTTCTGTAATAAACTTTTCATCCAAACAATCAACTTGCAACTTCATTTACAACTATATACTTTGTCTTTATCATAAAATCAACAACTCTTTGCTGTTTGGAACCTTTCCAGTTCACTGCACCACTTTTCAAGGTAACCCTTTACCTTAAAATGGATTTTTCGTCGTCTTGGTCTGTCTGAAAAAACTTGAGTTTGCTAAGCCCTCTAGTTTAATTTAGACCCACCATAAATTTTAATCACATTCTTAGTGTCGGTTAAGTAATTTAAGTTATTTTTCACTATCTTACAGTGATCTTCTCCAGAATATGACCGATCAACATCAAGTCTCGTATATTTCATCGTATACATGATTGTTACTCATGAGATCTCTCCTTTAGGAGTCACTTGGGACTATTAAGAGAGATACACTCTAGGGCTCATCAACATGAGACATCTCTTGGAGTTTGTCATGCTAAACGACTTTAGCATCAAATGAATATACGTTCCCTGGGTTAAGTTGAGCATCCTTTTGAATCTATCTATATAGATTTTATCCGCAATTAAGACACTCTTCCCAAATCATTCATGGAGGAATGTTTAGACAACTTTATCTTTACTGATTGTAGCATTGGTATATTATTCCTTATCCATAGTATATCAACATATAATACTAGGAATATCACGACGCTCCCACTGACCCTTTTATACACACTAGGTTCATTCTTATTTTTTGATAAAATCAAACTCTTTTGATTATCTCATCAAAATGAATGTTCCATATTTTAGAAGCTTGATTCAATCCATTTCTTTGAGTGTCTACAACTCTTACCTCATCGTATGTAACTGGATCATCATCTTCTATGATGTGTACCTCATCATCATCATTTATGATGAATCCATACCTCCTAGGTATCTTCGGTACTATTCCATATTTATAATTCGGTTGTAGTACAATAGGTCTATTTATAGGTTCCTCTTATTTGACTTATAGTGTTTTGTGATTCTTGAACTCTTCAAGATGTATTATCCTCCCACTAGTCTCTTCAATGATAATCATCTTTATCTTAGAAGGCAGCATGTTTCGCAACAAATACCTTTTGCTATGTAGGATTATAGAACATATACCCTAAACTTATTTTAGGATGTACGTTCCACAAATTTGTACTTGTCAAATCTTGTCCCAAGCTTATCCTTTGAAATCTTTTCACATAAGCTGGATAACCCCTTATCTTAACTTACTTAAAATTAGGAATCCTTCCTGTCCATAACTTTTATGGAGTCTTGTGGCCGAATTTTGAGGTTACCTTTTTCGTAGATATGCCGCCATTTTTAGGACATTATCCCAGAAGGATACTGGAATGTCGATAAAATCATTATGGACTGCACCATGTCCAACAAGGTATGATTTTTTCTTTCAGATACATCAATCATTTATTGTGTATCAGAAGGCGTCCATTGTGAGAAAACCATTTGAGATGATCTAGAAACTCATTGCACAAGTATTCCTTCCTTAATCCGATCAAAGAATCCTATTACTTTGCCAATTTGTTTCACTTTTGAATTCTTTGAACCTTTCAAATGATTCAAACTTGTATTTCATCAAATACAAACATTCAACTCTTTGAATGATCATCTCCTTTTCTTATACTAATTTTTTCAATATGATAAGTCAAGTATACAAAATCCATTAAGTAACATTCTAGTTCTATACAAAACATTATTATTATAAATAGAACAACAATTGTTCTTAAATATAATACCAAAGATTTCATTGTCCAACAACAAAATGGAAATAATGTTTCTAACGAGAACAGGAATACAATAACAACTTATTGACTTAATAGATTTGCACGTAGACAATGCTAAACTACAAGTTTCTTTGGCTAATGCAGCAACCATTGCTTCATTTCCCACACATAGGATTACTTAACTTTGTTTAGGTTTCAACTTATATTTGGTCCCTTCATAAATCTATATTTATGATAACCAAAGTCGGTATCCTATACCCAAGTAGAACCTTGACCAAAAGAAAATTTTATTTTAATTATCAACAAAAACTATATTTGTAACCGAAGCTTCACTAAGCTTCTTCTGGTTAGCCTCTACAAGATACTTCTCGCAGTTTCTTTTCCAGTGTCCAGGCTTATTGCAGTGGAAGCAAACTCCTTTGCTATCCATATTAGTTTTGTTCTTATTATCCTTTGTTTTTGTCTTTCTATTTACCTTCTTTGAATCGTTGTTCTTTTCAGAAGATCCTTTGGCCCCTACCAGTAAGACTTGGTCTTTTTTGGTTGGAAAGTGACTCTCAACATTTTTCAACATGTTAAGCAAATCAGCGAGGCTGATATCTCACTTGTTCATATGAAAAATTCACACCGATTGTGAGAAGGATTATGGGAGTAACTGCAAGATCAAATCTTGGCTCAACTCTCCATCCATGACAAAACCTGTTGTCCTAATTGTTCAATCAAATTGATCATGTTTAGGACATGTGTCTGTACTGTAGTGTCGTTGATCATTCTAGATCGGAAGAGCTCCTTAGATATCTGATATCTATCAGTCCAACTTTTCTCATCAACTACTTGATGTGCAGAAATATACTAGGAGCATCCATAGTTTTATGCTGACACTGAAACACGTTACTCATGGATGCGAGAATGATGCATTGAGCCAACTGTGCATCATCTTGTCACTTTCTAAAAGTAGCAATCTCTTCCTCAGAGGCATTGTCTGCAACCATTGCAGGGATAGGCGTTTTAAGGACATAAGATAACTTTTCAGCCATGAGAACTATTCTCAAATTCCTTAACCAGTCCGTTTAATTCGGTCCGATTAATTTAGCATCTAATATGCTACACAGTGATAGTAATTTAGACATTGTAAAATTCTATAAATGAATTTGTTCTTAACAACATTCTAGCATACATTCTTTAATTAATTACCAAAATAATTTAGGTCTTGTTTTAAATTGGTATCTCCCACTATTTTCTTCAAACTATATTACCCTCACTTATATAGTTCGGTAAAATCTAATAAAAGATTTGCTAGTGAGAATAAGGATTCCATTTCAAATGTATATAGCCTTGTGTGTGCACAACAAACTATATATAAATAAATAGGTAGATAACTCCTGTCAATTACATCAACTATGCAACTCCTTGTATTTTACCTCTTAGATTATTTTGATCAAGTGGTGGCACATCCGAATCAAAATTATCCAAGTTAAGTCCAACCTAGCACTTTCATATATTCAAAAAAGAAAAATATTGTCCTTGTGGTGACACAACAAAATAATATTGTTCAATTTTTTTTATAAGCATCAAATGTGATAAATTAACATCTTAAAGAATTAAGGTAAGCCTTGTGGTGACACAACAAACTTATAATAATTAATTGATACTCTATTATTTTTATCGTGCTAAAAGGCGACGTTCGATATTCCAAATATCTTTGAACGCTTAAGACTTAATATAAAATCTTTGAGGGGTTTGTTATTAATTTGTCTTATCTTGTTTAGCGCGCGCGCGCACACACACACACACACACAAACACACACACACACACACACACACACACACACACACACACACACATATATATATATATATATATATGTAAAAGCATGCACATATAGAATACTATATTCTACCCGAATTGATTATGGACTTTATTCTAGTTTGGTTCACTAGAGCCACCAAGTGAACCAAAAGGTCAAACCTAGGGGTGCAGGAATTAATAATTAAATATAACAATTACATTTAAACCTGGGCTCCATTACAAACGAGTCTTCAAGTGCTCCTTGCTCCTTGATATCCAATTCATTAAAATTATTTCTAACTATTCTTATTATAAAACTATTTAAAATAAATAGAAACATTGATCATCAGTCAAGGGGAAGTACATAGGAGGGAGTTAGAATTTACATTAAGAAAAAATTAGAGAAGACGAGGTACACAGACCCCATTTAATAAAACTCATACATTCATACATCCAACTAAAATAAAATCCAATCACATTGGTCAATAGTCCATAATCAATCTCATTTATTATCATACACATCACCATATGCATCAATAAATAACATTCATCTCATGAATAATAAACATTCAATATATATATTGATATCATTTAATGGGCAAATTTAGTTAGTATAAAATCCAATTTTGAATCAAAATAAACTCCTTTATTTTAATCCAAATTTAAATCTAAATTAACCTGTGACGCCCCCAAAATAGGTATTCATCACCTATTCTGAGACGCCAAATACATGGTGCAGAATACAAATACAATCTTTAATATACAATAAGAGAACTGTGAGTTTTAATACAAATACTATCTTCTAGACAATATCCACTCTCAGAATAAGTCCTCATTACATTTATTATCACACTATTTAACAGAATAGTGAGGACTACTAAAACTATCATCTGGTCCACCACTCCGTTCCCCCGACTCATCCCAAATATATTCTCATTTCCTGAAGAGAACAGTGAAAGAAAGGGTGAGCTCAACTAGCCCAGTAAGAAATATTATTACTAAGATAATGCAGAATAATTTATCGTTAGCCTTTAACAGTGTTAAACTGATAAAATATAATAACTACCAAGTTTAACTGCAGCGGAACAAGCAATCCATTAGAAGAGTCAAGTAGGGAATAAAATCTACTATCTTCTATGATTTAAAAGGTTTTTCATCACTTTTATCGCTGGGACTCAGCTTAATAAATATTCCACATCATCGAATTACCCCTGCACTACGGCCAAGGATATTCTTTAGTATCACGACCACGAATTATCCATGCACTACGGCTAAAGATAATCATGTTTTCATCAACGGTCCTGATCATGCCATAAAACAATTCATCTTTGCACTACTGTCAAAGAGAATCCATAGCCATAATCATACCAAAAACTGTCCATCAATGCATTACGGACCAATGAAGACTTTTTTTCTCCACATCATTTGTAACATTACGGTCATGATTACACTGAATAATCCCTGGTCATAATCATACCAAGTCCATCTATGCACTACAGGCCATAGATGACTTTCAACGAAATATAAACATTAGGATGATGACAATGATATAGGAATTCAATAAAACAAGTTCAAAAATTAATTTATCTAGGAACTGATAACGTCCAAATTGTCAACATGATACTGCTTTGTAGAGTAAAATTCAAGAATGCTCAGAAGAATATTTCCATGAAAAGATACTGGATGAAGCGTAAATATCAAGGATATTCCACTAATTTCATGGAGTATAGAAGTCAAAGTTTTAACCAACTGAGTATAATAAAGAATGGAATAACAAAAGAAATCATCATGCATGCGATAGACCGCACAGGCAGGTTAGTCCAATAGAATAATAAATAACGGGACGAGGTCCGACGTAAAACGCACAGACATGATATTCCAACAGAATAATAAAGAATAGAATAACAACAGAAATAACCATGCATGCGATAGATCGCACAGACAGGTTATTCCAACAAAATAATAAAGAATGGAACCAGGTCCGGTGTAAACGCACAGACAGGATATTCTGACAGAATAATAAAGAATGGAATAACAACAGAAATCACCAGGTATACGGTAATCCGCGTATACAGGTTATTCCAATAGAATAATTAATGGAACCAGGTCAGGAGAAATTCGCACCGACAAGATATTCCGACAGAATAATAAAGAACGGAATAATAGAAGAATTTCACCATGTATGCGGTACTTCGCATAAACAGGTTATCCCAACATAATAATAAAGAATGGAATAACAGAAGGATTTCACCAAGTATAGCGGAGTCCGCGTATACAGGTTATTCCAATAGAATAATAATGAATGGAATAACAGAAGTTCTCTTCATGAATACAAAAGAAATAATATCCCTTACGGGTACAACAAATAATATCCCTTACCTTATAAGAAACTGGATATTGGAGTAGTGAAGTAGCAAAATACTCTTTTTCTTTCTCTCTATAATTTCTCTCTCTAGAGTTTCAGTGAATTCATAAGAAATAATGAAGGAATGAGCTTCTAATTATAGAAAATAGACTGAATAGTAACTAATTCATGAATGGTCCAGATTGATTTATTTTTAAACGGACAGTCCATATTGGTTTACTATTAAAACTTAAGGCAACGGTCCATACTGATTTACTATTAAAACTTTAAACTAGTGATCCATATTGATTCACTATTATAACTTTCCACTAGCGGTCCATATTGATTTACTATTATATCTTCAACCAACGGTCTGAAAAATTAGCACATCTTCTCATAGAATAATATTGTACCCAAAATGATTTGGACCGAAAAGAAATATATTTTACGGGTGATCAATAGTACCCCGTGAATAGTAACTCGTGAATAATAACTTATGAATAGTAACTCATGAATAGTAACTCGTGAATAGTAATTAATGAATAGTAACTCGTGAATAGTATCTCATGAATATTAACTCGTCAATAGTACTCCGACACGAAAAGTGTCCCAAATACCCGATTAAACAATACTGAGTGACTTCTCACATAAGCATCAATAAATAATACCGTGTACTACTATGCAACCACGCGTATTACTGTACTTTTAACACTGGGGGTTTCAACAGTTAACGGTAAAACTTTCGCCGTTATTTTCATAAAGTATTTTTGTCGTTTTCTCAATCTGACAATAATTCTGTTGTGGGGTCCACCAATAATTGTGCCATCGTACGAATATTCTCCGATAAAAATAATATTCCCGATCAATCGAATATAATACAACAACTTGCATACTTCGAAAAATTTATAAATACTACCCACAACTATAACATTATCTCAAATTCACACCATAATATTTAACAAAATATTTCAAAAAAATTAAATCTTTATTCATAAAATCTGGGGTTTCACAATCTCCCCTCCTTATGAAATTTTGCCCTCGAAATTTACGTACGTACCTGGTATGCCGAACAGATGAGGACACTTCGTCAGATTCTAACTCTTGAGGTATAACCTTTGAGTGTTGAATACATTCCAGAATTTTAACTGGTACATCTTCATACATTAAATTATCTGCTATCTTGTCCGGTTCTAAATCAATAATGTGGTTCGGGTCGTCCACATATTTACGTAACATCAATACATTAAAAATGTTATGAACACGCGACATACTTGGCGGTAAAATGAGTCTATAAGCCACAGTTCCTACTTGATCGAGAATTTCAAATGGCTCAATTAAATCGAGGGTTGAGATAATGCCTTCTTGAAACTTCTTCTTCACATTCATCAGCTCTGAGTATGTAACTTGAGTGACTTTAACTTTATCGATTAAAGTCGATTCTAATCGTATATTCGTTATCTTAACGTGGGTCCCTAGAGTCTTTAACTCTATCTTCATCATTTGTAAGTTATACAAAATGGGTCTTTCTGTTAACAACATCTCACTCGCATACGATCTTCAACTCAACTCGTCAGCTACCACTTTCGTTCTTCCACGATGATATTAAATGGTATGGTCATAATCTTCAACAGCTTGAGCCAACGTCTTTGGCGCATGATACGTTCTCTTTAGTTGAAGAAATATTTAAGGGTTTAAGAAATGGGTTTTGTACTGGGGTCAATACAAAATTTGATTTCACGTTCTAGGGTAGGCTAAGAAGTCTTCAAGAATACGTTAGGAACTTTATTAATAATAGAAATATCGTTCAAAATTGTGACCCTCATCCAAGACTTGGATAGCACGTTACATTGATACATATCAACTTGCCATCATCATTCACGACGTCGCCTATAGAAAGTTCGGCTTCAGTGCATTTCACACAAGGAAGTAAACAACGAAAGGATCGGGGCTCTTTACTTATGGCTTGATATAACAATGATTGACTTTAGTGGTTTGGTTACTTTGAATTCACATAACAGGTTGGTTAGGAGTATGAAAGCTAACAACCTTATAAAAAACATGATGAGTAGTTAACCAGTCGATTCCTAAAATCACATCAAAGTCAAGTATTTTCAAAGAGATACGATTGATAGGTAACGTGAAAGTATTGATTTAAATCAAACAAGATTTATAAATAGTGGACGTAACGAAGGTTTCTCCCAACTGAGTTTAAACAGATATATCAAAGTCTAACTTCTTCGGAGTTAACTTCAAACATTGAACACAACTAGGTAAAATAAAAGAGTGAGTAGAACCGATATCTAACACGGTATAGACTTCACAAGAGTTTATGACTAACATACCCGTGATAATTTTATTCAGGTTCTTTGTCACAAAAAAAAAACGATCTCTCTTAAACTACCGGCTTTGACTTTTTTGGGGCGGCCTTTGGTGCCTCCGTCCTAGCTGAACTTGTCTTCGGTGAACGATAAAATCGGGCTAAGTGACTTTCTCTTCAGCAATTATAACATACTGTTGACGGCATCGCACAGTTTGGACTGATGTGTCTCTCCTTTCCGCATTTGAAGCATATGATAGGTGGTCGTTCTCCTTCCTTAACAACGGGTGCTGGTGCTAACGTCTTTCCATCATTGTTGAATCTCCTCTTCTTGAAATATCCATTCTTATTAGTTTGACCATGATTACCACCGAAGTGGTTACCATTTCTTCTTGTTGATTCCCTCCATGTTTATTGTCACCGCTTTGATGACTGTTATCACCGGTATTATCATTTTGCCGGCTGCTCTCTTATGGTTGTGTTGACTCGTTATCGCGTTCCAATAACTGAGCCCTATTTACAACATTCGAATACAAACACAGTTTATGAGAAATAAGATATTGACGTATCTCCGGTTTCAAACCTCTTAAAAATATTTGAGTCATTCTCTCCTCATTATCAACCAAGTGGGACGCAAACTGGGATAACTCGACAAATTGGCTTCGTACTGCGACACGGTCATGTTGTTTTGCTCCAACTTGATAAATTCCACATCCTTCATGTGATGAATGCTTTCGGGAAAGTACTTGTCCTTGAACAGCTCTTGGAACTTCTCCCAAGACATCTTGAGTGCGTCAGGCTGGGTATGTTTTACAGATTCCCACCAGTGATCTGCCTCTTCACGCAACATAAAGGTGGCCAAGGGAACCTTTTGCTCCTCGGAGCATCCCAAGACATCAAATATCTTGGTGATCTTCTTTAACCACGTCTCCGCCTTAAGTGGTTCTAGCTTTCCCAAAAACTCCGGTGGTCCCAGCTCCTTGAATTGGTTAGCGGTGACCAACCTTGGGTTGCCATTATTTTTACATGCATTATGAACAGGAGCCGCCTTCGTTTGATGTTGCATAAATTCTAAAACACTCCTAAACTTACGATCATTCGTCAATTGATTAGTGTTGTTGTTTATAGGAGGACTATCGCCATCCTGTTGCACATTGTCCTGATTATTGACCTGTGGAGACTCAACGGTCTCCTGTGCTCCATTGCTTATCTCAACATTTTCAGATGTCATTTTCAAATACTGCAACAAAATAAGGGTTAATTAACATATCACATATTATCTCTATACTCTGACCGACCAATTAAATAACAAGTAAACTTAGGTAGGTCATACTAGCGAAGGAATTCCCCGTCTCTCCCCTCCTAGTTCTTATCTCACATCTCAGCAAGGGATCATATCCCTAAGCTTTGATACCAACTGTGACGCCCCCAAAATAGGTATACATCACCTATTCTGAGTCGCCAAATACATGGTACAGAATACAAATACAATCTTTAATATACAACAAGAGAACTATGAGTTTTAATACAAATACTGTCTTCTAGACAATATCCACTCTCAGAATAAGTCCTCATTACATTTATTGTCACACTATTTAACAGAATAGTGAGGACTACTAAAACTATCATCTGGTCCACCACTCCATTCCCCGACTCGTCCCAGCTATATTCTCATTTCCTGAAGAGACCAGTGAAAGAAAGGGTGAGCTCAACTAGCCCAGTAAGAAATATTATGACTAAGATAATGCAGAATAATTTATCGTTAGCCTTCAACAGTGTTAAACTGATAAAATATAATAACTACCAAGTTTAACTGTAGCGGAACAAGCAATTCATTAGAAGAGTCAAGTAGGGAATAAAATCTACTATCTTCTATGATTTAAAAAGTTTTTCATCACTTTTATCGCTGGGACTCAGCTTAATAAATAATCCACATCATCGAATCACCCCTGCACTACGGCCAAGGATATTATTTAGTATCACGACCACGAATTATCCATGCACTATGACTAAAGATAATCATGTTTTCATCAACGGTCCTGAACATGCCATAAAACAATTCATCTTTGCACTAGGGCCAAAGAGAATTCATAGCCATAATCATACCAAAAACTGTCCATCAATGCATTACGGGCCAATGAGGACTTTTTTTTCCACATCATTTGTAACATTACGGTCATGATTACACCGAATAATCCCTAGTCATAATCATACCAAGTCCATCTATGCACTACAGGCCATAGATGACTTTCAACAAAATATAAACATGAGGATGATGACAATGATATAAGAATTCAATAAAACAAGTTCAAAAATTAATTTATCTAGGAACTGATAACGTCCAAATTGTCAACATGATACTGCTTTGTAGAGTAAAATTCAAGAATGCTCAGAAGAATATTTCCGCGAAAAGATACTGGATGAAGCGCAAATATCAAGGATATTCCACTAATTTCATGGAGTATAGAAGTCAAAGTTTTAACTAACTGAGTATAATAAAGAATGGAATAACAAAAGAAATCACCATGCATGCGATAGACCGCACATGCAGGTTAGTCCAATAGAATAATAAATAACGGAACGAGGTCCGACGTAAAACGCACAGACATGATATTCCAACAAAATAATAAAGAATATAATAGCAACAGAAATCACCATGCATGCGATAGATCGCACAGACAGGTTATTCCAACAGAATAATAAAGAATGGAACCAGGTCCGGCGTAAATGCACAGCCAGGATATTCCGACAAAATAATAAAGAATGGAATAACCACAGAAATCACCAAGTATACGGTAATCCGCGTATACAGGTTATTCCAACAGAATAAATAATGGAACCAGGCCCAGCGAAATTCGCACAGACAGGATATTCAGACAGAATAATAAAGAACGGAATAATAGAAGAATTTCACCATGTATGCGGTACTTCGCATAAACAGGTTATTCCAACATAATAACAAAGAATGGAAAAATAGAAGAATTTCACCAAGTATAGGGTAGTTCACATATACAGGTTATTCCAATAGAATAATAAAGAATGGAATAACAGAAGTTCTCTTCATGAATACAAAAGAAATAATACCCCTTACGGGTACAACAAATAATATCCCTTATCTTAGAAGAAGTTGGATAATGGAGTAGTGATGTAGTGAAGTAGCAGAATACTGTTCTTCTTTCTCTCTATAGTTTCTCTCTCAAGAGTTTCTGTGAATTCATATGAAATAATGAAGGAATGAGCTTCTATTTATAGGAGAATGGACTGAATAGTAACTAATTCGTGAATCGTCCAGATTGATTTACTTCTAAACGGACGGTCCATAATAATTTACTATTAAAACTTAAAGCAACGATCCATACTGATTTACTATTAAAACTTTAAACCAGCGATCCATATTGATTTACTATTAAACTTTCCACCAGCGGTCCATATTAATTTACTATTATATCTTCAACCAACGGTCTGAAAAATTAGCACATTTCCTCATAGAATAATATTGTACCCAAAATGATTTGGACAGAAAAGAAATATATTTTACGGGTGATCAATAGTACCCCGTGAATAGTAACTCGTGAATAGTAACTCATGAATAGTAACTCGTGAATAGTAACTCGTGAATAGTAACACGTGAATAATAACTCATGAATAGTAACTCGTCAATAGTACTCTGACATGAAAAGTGTCCCGAATACCCGATTAAACAATACTGAGTGACTTCTCCCATAAGCATCAATAATCAATACCGTGTACTACTATGCAACCACGCGTATTTCTGTACTTTTAATACCGGGTGTTTCAGCAGTTAACGGTAAAACTTCCGCCGTTATTTTCAAAAAGTATTTTGTCGTTGTCTTAATCTGACAATAATTCCGTTGCAGGGTCCACCAATAATTGTACCGTCGTACGGATATTCTTCGACAAAAAGAATATTCCCCAACCAATCGAATATTATACAACAAGTTGCATACTTTGCAAAATTTATAAATACTACCCACAATTATAATATTATATCAAATTCATACCATAATATTAAAAAAATTATTTCGAGAAAATTAAATATTTATTCATAAAATCTGGGGTCTCACAATCTCCCCTCCTTATGAAATTTCGCCCTCAAAATTTACGTACGTACCTGGTATGCCGAAGAGATGAGGATACCTTGACTTCATTTCAGATTCTAACTCTTGAGGTATAACCTTTGAATGTTGAATACGATCCTTCTTATCCAATATTTTAACATGTATCTCCTCATACGTTTAAATCTTTTGCTATCTCGTCTAGTTCTAATTTAATAATGTGGTTTGGGTCATCCACATATTTACGTATCATCGATACATAAAAAAAATGTTCTGAACACGCAACATACTTGGCGGTAAAACGAGTCTATAGGCCACAGTTCCTACTTCATCGAGGATTTCAAATGGGTCAATTAAATCGAGGGTTGAGATTTCCTCTATTCGTCGATTCTTGCTTCTAGAATAACACCCTCTTGAACCTTCTTCTTCACATTCATCAACTCCGGGTGTGTAGCTTGAGCGACTTTAACTTTATCGATTAAAGTCGATTCTAATCGTATATTCGTTATCTTCACGTGGGTCCCTATAGTCTTTAACTCTATCTTCATCATTTGTAAGTTATACAAAATGGGTCTTTGTGTTAACAACATCTCACCCGCATACAATCTTCTACTCAACGCTTTAGCTACCACGATCGCACTTCCACGATGATATTGAATGGTACGATTGTAATCTTCAACAACTCGAGCCAACGTCTTTGGCACATTTCACGTTCGTTTTAGGTGAAGAAAATATTTGAGGGTTTTAGAAATGAGTTTTGTACTGGGATCAATACAAAATTCGATTTCACGCTCTAGGGGTAGGCTAAGAAGTCTTCAACAATACGCCAGGAAATTTATTAATAATAGAAATATCATTCAAAGCTGTGACCCTCATCAAAGACTTGGATAGTACATCACATTGACACCTATCAACTTGCCATCGTCATTCACGACGTCGCCTACAGAAAGTTTGGCTTCAGTGCATTCCACACAAGGAAGTCAACAACAAAAGGATCGGGGCTCTTTACTTATGGCTTGATATGACAATGATTGACTTTAGTGGTTTGGTTACTTTGAATTCGCATAACAGGTTGGTTAGGAGTATGAAAGCTAACAACCTTACAAAAATCATGATTAGTAGTTAACCAATCGATTCTTAAAATCACATCAAAGGCAAGTATTTTCAAAGAGATAAGATCGACAGGTAACGTGAAAGTGTTGATTTGAACAAGATTTATAAATAGTGGAGGTAACGAAGGTTTCTCCCAACTGAGTTTAAACAGATATATCAAAGTCTAACTTTTTCGGAGTTAACTTCAAACATTGAACACAACTAAGTGAAATAAAAGAGTGAGTAGTACCGGTATCTAACACGGTATAGACTTCAAAAGAGTTTATGACTAAATACCCGTGATAATTTTATTCAGGTTCCTTGTCACAAAAAAAAAACGCTCTATCTTAAACTACCGGCTTTGACTTTTCTGGGACCGGACTTTGGTGCCTCCATCTTAGCTGAACTTGTCTTCGGTGAACGACAAAATCGAGCTAAGTGACCTTCTCTTCCACAATTATAACATGCTTTGGACGGCATCGCGCAGTTTGGACTGATGTGTCCCTCCCCTCAGTATTTGAAGCATATGATAGGTGGTCGTTCTCCTTCCTTAACAACGGGTGATGGTGCTGACGTCTTTCCATCATTGTTGAATCTTCTCTTCTTAAAATATCCATTCTTATTGTTTTGACCATGATTACCACCGAAGTGGTTACCATTTCTGGCATGTTGATTCCCTCTATGTTTATTGTCACCGCTTTGATGACTGTTATCACCGGTATTATCATTTTACTAGCTGCTCTCTTTTGGTTGGGTTGACTCGTTATCGCGCTCCAATAACTGAGCCCTATTTACAATATCTGAATACAAACACAGTTTATGAGAAATAAGATATTGACGTATCTCCGGCTTCAAACCTCTTAAAAATATCCGCGTCATTCTC
Source organism: Panax notoginseng (assembly GCA_016801055.1). NCBI lineage: Eukaryota > Viridiplantae > Streptophyta > Magnoliopsida > Apiales > Araliaceae > Panax > Panax notoginseng. Next base: position 122,457,610 of record CM029017.1, read on the forward strand.
TGCTCATTATCAACCAAATGGGACACAAATTGGGACAACTCGGCAAACTTGGCTTCGTACTGCGACACGGTCATGTTGTTTTGCTCCAACTTGATAAATTCCTCCTCCTTCAGGCTGGGTACGTTTTACGGATTTCCACCAGTAATCTGCCTCTTCGCGCAACATAAAGGTGGCAAAGGGAACCTTTTGCTCCTCTGAGTATCCCAAGACATCAAATATCTTGGTGATCTGCTTTAACCATGTCTCTGCCGTAAGTGGTTATGGCTTTCCCAAAAACTCTGGTGGTCCCAGCTCTTTGAACTGCTTAGCGGTGACCAACTGTGGGTTGCCATTATTTTTACCTGCATTTTGAACAAAAGTCTCTCTCACCTGATGTTGCATGAATTGCATAAAGCCTCTGAACATCCCATTGTTCATCATCTGATCGGTGTTGTTGTTTACCTAAGGATTATTGTCTTCCTGTTGCACATTATCATGGGTATTGATCGTTGGTGACTCAACGGTCTCATGTGCTTCATTGCTTATCTCAACATTTTTGGATGCCATTTTCAAATACTACCACAAAATAAGGGTTAATTGACATATCACATATTATCAATATACTCTGACCGACCAATTAAATACCAAATAACTTAGGTAGGTCATACTAGCGAAGGAATTCCCCGTCTCTCCCCTCCTAGTTCTTATCTCACATCTCAGCCAGGGATCATATCCCTAAGCTTTGATACCAACTGTGACACCCCCAAAATAGGTATACATCACTTATTCTGAGTCGTCAAATATATGGTACAAAATACAAACAAAAACTTAATTATACAATTGTCGTGTAAAATACAACAAAACATAAGCTGTGAGTTTTAATACAACATTGTCTTCTAAACAGTATTCAAACTCAAAATAAGTCATCAATACATTTATTTTCACACTATTTCATAGAATAGTGAGGACTACTAATGTTATCATATGAGCCGTCACTCCGTTCCTCGACTAGTCCCCGCTACGTTCTCATTTCCTGAAGAGAACAATGAAAGAAAGGAGTGAGCTCAACTAGCCCAGTAAGAAATATTATGACTAAGATAATGCAGAATAAATTATCATTAGCCTCCAACAGTGTTAAACTGATATAATATAACACACATCAAGTTTAACTGCAGCGGAATAAGCAATCCATTAAAAGAGTCAAGTAGAGAATAAAATCTACTATCTTCTATGATTTAAAAGGTTTTTCATCACTTTTATCGATGGGACTCAGCTTAATAAATAATCCACATCATCGAATCACCCCTGCACTACGGCCAAGGATTTTCTTTAGTATCACGACCACGAATTATCCATGCACTACGTCGAAAGATAATTATGTTTTCATTAACGATCCTGATCATGCCATAAAATAATTCATCTTTGCACTACGACCAAAGAGAATCCATGGCCATAATCATACCAAAAATTGTCCATCAATGCACTACGGCCCAATGATGACTTTCAACAAGTCCATCAATCTCTGGTTATAATCATACCAAGTCCATCTATGCACTATAGGGCATAGATGACTTTCAACAAAATATAAACATGAGGATGATGACAATTGTAACAATCCAGATTTTTATTATAATATTTAAATATTTATTGAATTATATAAATATTTAATGGATGTGATTATTGTTGAATAAGTATTTGTTTAATTGATTTGATGTGATTTAATTATTTATTTGTTTAATAAATAATTAATGAGTTAAGAAAAGTAATTATTTTGAAATAGTAATCTAATTTAATTTAATAATTAAGTTAGAGAATTTATAATGATTAAATAAATTATTATATTATGCAATGAATTGTTATTAGAATTAATTAAATTAAGTATGAAAACTTAAATAATTAGAAGTGTGACAAATAACTATATTATAAGTGGTTATTAAAATAAATTAAAGTAGTTGTAATTTATTTTGTCAAACAAGGCTTAAATATATTAAGTCTTTAAATTTAAATAATTTTTCCAAACAAAGCCCTATGGCTTTTGGATTTTTAAATTTGATTTATTAGTAATATTAATTAAATTAAAAAAAATATAAATATAATATATATATATTATTTTGGTAACTGGTAATTTATTAGTATATTAAGTATAGCGTCGGTTTAGACGTTTTAAAAATCGTACGTTGTTTGTGTTTTTATTTTACGTATATTCTATTTGGCTAAAGCCTAAGTAAGAAAAGAGAAGAAGTTTTGTTAGAGAAAAACTTAAAGATAGGAGAGTTTTGAGAGAGTCTGAGAAAGAGAAGCAAGAAGAGCAGACTTCTTCAAGCTATTATAAGATTTTAACACGAATTTCTTAACAACAGAAGGTATGTATTATAATCTTAACATATATCTTTTATAGTATAATTCCTTAGTCTCTGTGTTTTTGAAATTCACTGTGTTTTATAGTATAAAGTTCGGTAATTCATATATTATAGTTGAGTATGAAATTATGAAGTTGAAATAGTATAAATATCCTATATATATACATATAGGTGATTGTATGAAGAGGATATACATGTACGTGATTATGTGAATTACGATCAAAAAAGAAAGAAAAGAGTTTTTACAGTAAAAACATATGAGTATGAACATGTTTTGTAGGATAACAAAATTAGTAATTGATTGTATTCTAATTGAAGAATTAAAAGTCGGGTATGTTAATTGGATATGAACTACAGAGAATTGTAGTTTAAAAGTAATCAAATTGGTGGTTATTAGAGATTACAGTGTTCACTGTGTTTAACAAATGTCAAACATGGAGTTTTGTTTTAAAATATGGTTTTCAAGGAATTTAGTTTTCTGTGATTATTGTTTAGTAATTTATACTAGTATATACATGTTGGGTAGTGTGTATATATGTAATTTATATAAGTTATACATGTTAATTGGGGTTAATTGTTGTTAAAAATAAAGACAGTAGCTTTGTTATGTTCTTCGTGGTTGGGTTCTGCAAGTTTCGGCGCCCCAGCGCCAAAATTTGAGCCCCAGCGCCAAAAATCGCGCCCCGGCGCCAAAATTCGCGCCCCAGCGCCTAAAGTTCACCCCCCAGTGCTGAAATTCGCGCCCCAGCGCCAATCTCGCATCCCGGCACCACTGTATAGCCTAGTCCTCGCTCCCCAGCGCCGGATTTGTAGTCTGACTTGGACAGTTTTGACCTCCTGTAGTAAAATAGCCATAACATCCTCATACAAACTCCGATTGAGGTAATTCAAGATGATCCGGAACGAGGACGAGTAGACCTACAACTTTCGTTCTTTAAGGTTTTCAATTTGAGGTCATTAGGATGGGTCAAAATGGTCATCTTTAGGACTATTGTGTTTTTAGAGGCAATCAGAGGGCGTCGGGCATGCACATATGCATGTGTAGTGCTCCTGACCATAAAAGATGTTGTCCTAAGTTACAAAACATGAATAATAGTAAATATAATATTACTTAGCATTAATAAATAATGTATTAGATGAGTTATAGAAGCATAGTAAGCATACACAAGAGAGGCAAATCGGGCGTGTGACGAATGAATGTCGAAACGTCGTGCCAAGTATTAATGAACTTAAAATGCGTTTCAATTCAATTGAAATGAATATTATAAGTATGGAGTGGATTTAATATAAAGCTAATAAGTAGTCCTAGCAAGACTTAAGCAGTTGAATGAACTGCGAATATGAAATACAGTGAGATATAAGTTGAAAGTTAACACAATTAAGTTGAATATTGTGTATTTATTAATAGGAAAGATTATGAGACATAGAGTAGAGTTTACATTACAATTACTATGTGTTGTTATGTGACTAATATTTGATGTGTATGATTATATAATTGCGTAGGGCACGTGAAGTGCAGATAGCTTTAAGCTGTTAAACTGTTATTGGTAAACAACGATCAAGGCAAGTCTTTCGGTTCCTATTTTCTACGTGGACTTGATGAACTGTTTTAAATTACATGATATGTTATACATGTTGAAATCATGAAATGTTAAAGTCAATTTATGACTGTATTGTTTTGGTTAAATAAGGAGGATTGAGTAAGGAACTCAATCTTTATATTTGCTATGTGAATTAAAAGCATGTATGCCATGTTACTTTAATTATTATGATATGTATGTTTAGCATGTTATTATGTGCTATGTGATGCATGAAAATAGTTAGATTTTGCTGGGCTGTCGAGCTCACTCTTGCAAATAACCATTTTGCAGGTCATGATTTTAAGGTAAAGATATGTGCTAAGTGAGTTATAGAGATCTATATTCACGAAGATTACTTATGTTTTATGAGAAATGTATTTCATATTTTGAATGTAAAATGTTGTTGAATTGTAAGTTGAGTTATCCAATGTATATGGATATTTAGTTATGATGTAAGACTTTGTATAGTCATTTTGTTGTAACGATTCATGATATAAGATTGAATCAAAGAGATGTAATGTAAAGGTTACGATTCAGGGCAAGAAAGAAGGAAGTGTATAACGTTTTAAATATTCTGCAAATTTTAGTATTTTTAATATCGAATAATGATGTAAAATTAGAGATTTAATGTATGGTTAACGACCAAAGTCGAGATTTAACTTGTATGGATTTTGGGGTTGTTACAACAATGATATAAGAATTCAATAAAACAAGTTCAAGAATTAATTTATCTAGGAACTGATAACGTCCAAATTGTCAACATGATACTGCTTTGTAGAGTAAAATTCAAGAATGCTCAGAAGAATATTTCTATGAAAAGATACAGGATGAAGAGCAAATATCAAGGATATTCCACTAATTTCATGGAGTATAGAAGTCAAAGTTTTAACCAACTGAGTATAATAAAGAATGGAATAACAAAAGAAATCACCATGCATGCGATAGACTGCATAGGCAGGTTATTCCAACAAATAATAAATAACGGAACCAGGTCCGACGTAAAACGTACAGACAGGATATTCTAACAGAATAATAAAGAATGGAACTAGGTCCGGCGTAAAATGCACAGACAGGATATTCCAACAGAATAATAAAGAATGGAACCAGGTCCGGTGTAAAATGCACAAAAAAGATATTCCGACAGAATAATAAAGAATGGAACCAAGTCCGGCATAAACGCACAGACAGGATATTCTGACAGAATAATAAATAATGGAATCAGGTCCGGCGTAAACGCACAGACAGGATATTCCAACAGAATAATAAAGAATGAAACAACAGAAGAATTTCACTAAGTATAAGGTAGCCCTCATATATAGGTTATTCCAACAGAATAATATAGACGGAACCAGGTCCGACGTAAAACGCACAGACAGGATATTCCAACAGAATAATAAAGAATGGAATAACAGAAGAATTTCACCAAGTATAGGGTAGCCCGCGTATACATGTTATTCCAACAGAATAATAAATAATGGAATAATAGAAGTTCTCTTCATGAATATAAAAAAATAATACCCCTTACGAGTACAACAAATAATATCCCTTACCGTAAAAGAAACTTGATATCAGAGTAGTGAAGTAGCAGAATACTTTTCTTCTCTCTATCTATAATTTCTCTTTCTAGAGTTTTAGTGAATTCGTAAGAAAATAATGAAGGAATGAGCTTCTATTTATAGAAAAATGGACTGCATAGTAACTAACTCATGAACGGTCTAGATTTATTTACTTTTAAACGGACAGTCCATATTAGTTTACTATTAAAACTTAAAGCAACGGTCCATACTGATTTACTATTAAAACTTTAAACTAGCGATCCATATTGATTTACTATTATAACTTTCCACCAGTGGTCCATATTGATTACTATTATATCTTCAACCAACGGTCTGAAAAATTAGCACATCTCCTCATGGAATAATATTGTACCCAAAAATAATTTGGACCGAAAAGAAATATATCTTACAGGGTGAATAGTAACTCGTGAATAGTAACTCGTGAATAGTAACCCGATACAAAAAGTGCCCCGAATACCCGATTTGTCAATATAACCTCTGGACATCAACAATTACTGTAGCAATAATTGAGTATAACTGAGTGACTTCTCACGTAAGCATCAATAATCAATACCGTGTGCTACTGTGCAACTATGCGTATTACTGTACTTTTAACAACGGGTGTTTCAATAGTTAACGGTAAAACTTTCGTCGTTATTTCATAAAGTATTTTTGTCGTTTTCTCAATCCGGCAATAATTCTGTTGTGGGGTCCACCAATGATTGTGCCGTTGTACGAATATTCCCTGTTAAAACGAATATTCCCCGACCAATCAAATATTATATAACCACTTGCTTACTTTGCAAAATTTATAAATATTACCCACAACTATAAAATTATATTAAATCCACACCATAATATTTAAAAAATTATTTCGAGAAAATTAAATCTTTATTCATAAAATCTGGGGTCTCACAATCTCCCCTCCTTATGAAATTTCGCCCTCGAAATTTACGTACGTACCTGGTATACCGAACATGTGAGGATACCTTGAGTCACTTCAAATTCTAACTCTTGAGGTATAACCTTTGAGCGTCGAATATGATCCTTCTTATCCAAGATGTTAACACGTATCTCCTCATACGTTAAATCTTTTGCTATCTCGTCCGATTTTAAATTAATAATGTGGTTCGGATCGTCCACATATTTACGTAACATCGATACGAAAAAAAACATTCTGAACACGCAACATACTTGGCGATAAAACGAGTCTATAAGCCACAATTCCTACTTAATCGAGGATTTCAAATGGGCCAATTAAATCGAGGGTTGAGATTTTCTCTCTCCATCAATTCTTGCTTCTAGAATAATGCCCTCTTGAACTTTCTTCTTCACATTCATCCGCTCTGAGTATGTAGCTTGAGCGGCTTTAACTTTATCGATTAAAGTCGATTCTAATCGTATATTCGTTATCTTCACGTGAGTTCGTATATTCACACTTGTAACCACATACGATCTTCTACTCAACGCGTCAGCTACCACGTTCGCTCTTTCACGATGATATTGAATGGTATAGTAGCAATCTTCAACTGCTTGAGCCGACGTCTTTGGCCCATAATACGTTCGTTCACTTGAAGAAATATTTTAAGGGTTTTAGAAATGGGTTTTGTACTGGGGTCAATACAAAATTTGATTTCACGCTCTAAGTAGACTAGGAAGTCTTCAAGGATACATCAGAAAATTTATTAACAATAGAAATATTATTTAAAACTGTGACTCTCATCCAAGACTTGGATAGCACGTCACTTTGATACCTATAAACTTGCCATCGTTATTCACGACGTCGCCTACAGAAAGTCTGGCTTTGGTGCATTCCACACAAGGAAGACACCAGATAAAGGCTCAGGGCTCTTTACTTATGGCTTGATATGACAATGATTGACTTTAGTGGTTTGGTTACTTTGAATTCACATAACAGGTTGGTTAGGAGTATAAAAAATAACAATCTTACGAAAAGCTTGATGAGTAGTTAGCCAATCGATTTCTAAAATCACATCAAAAGTAAGTATTTTCAAAGAGATAAGATCGACAGGTAACGTGAAAGTGTCGATTTGAACAAGATTTATAAATAGTGGAGGTAACGAAGGTTTCTCCCAACTGAGTTTAAACAGATATATCAAAGTCTAACTTCTCCGGAGTTAACTTCAAGCATTGAACACAACTAGGTAAAATAAAAGAGTGAGTAGAACCGGTATCTAACACGGTATAGACTTCACAAGAGTTTATGACTAACATACCCATGGTAATTTTATTCAAGTTCCTTGTCATGAAAAAAAATGCTCTCTCTTAAACTACCGGCTTTAACTTTTCTGGGACGGCCTTTGGTGCCTCCATCTTTGTTGAACTTGTCTTCGGTGAATGACAAAATCGGGCTAAGTGACCTTCTCTTCCACAATTGTAACATATGATAAGTTGTCGTTCTCCTTCCTTAACAACGGGTGCTGGTGCTGACGTCTTCACATCATTGTTGAACCTTCTCTTCTTGAAATGTCTATTCTTATTATTTTGACCATGATTACCACCGAAGTGGTTACCATTTCTGGCATGTTGATTCCCTCCATGTTCATTGTCACCGCTTTAATGACTGTTATCACCGGTATTATCATTTTGTCGGCTGCTCTCTTTTAGTTGCATTGAGTCGTTATCGCGCTCCACTGGCTGAGCCCTATTTACAATATCTGAATACAAATACAGTTTATGAGAAATTAGATATTGACGCATCTCCGGCTTCAAACCTCTTAAAAACATCCGCGTCATTCTCTCTTCATTATCAACCAAGTGGGACGCAAATCTGGACAACTCGGCAAACTTGGCTTCGTAGTGCGAGACGGTCATGTTGTTTTGCCCCAACTTGATAAATTCCACCTCCTTCATGTTACGAATGCTTTCGGGAAAGTACTTGTCATTGAACAGCTCTTGAAACTTCTCCCAAGACATCTTGAGTGCGTCAGGCTGGGTACGTTTTACAGATTCCCACTAGTGATCTGCCTCTTCACGCAACATAAAGGTGGCAAAGGGAACCTTTTGCTCCTAAGAGCATCCCAAGACATCAAATAACTTGGTGATCTGCTTTAACCACGTCTCTGCCTTAAGTGGTTCTGGCGTTCCCAAAAACTCCGGTGGTCCCAGCCCCTTGAATTGCTTAGCGGTGACCAACCGTGGGTTGCCATTGTTTCCTCCTACATTATGAACAGGAGCCACATTCGCCTGATGTTGTATGAATTCTAAAAAACTCCTAAACGTATCGTCGTTCCTCAATTGATCGGTGTTGTTGTTTACAGGAGGATTATCGCCATCCTATTGCTGTGAGGACCCCAAACTCGGGTACTTGAAACCCGAACTCGGTTCTTCACGATACCATTTCTATGAGCGGAATAATACTAATAATAATAACAATAATATAAAAGTCAAACTTAATTTACATAATTATCAGAGTCTAGCTCCCAAGTATGTAACCTTTAAACATTCATTACAAACCATGATAGATAATATATATCATACTTGTCTTAATAATATTAAACTATTACATAACATAGTAATTCGTTCATTCAGCAACCTTCCCTTTCTCTTTGTTCTTAGCAGAGCTCTCTGGTCGTTCGCACTTAGCTGAAAACATTTAAATTTAAGCAAGGGTGAGCATTTGAGTGCCCAGTAAGTAATAGCAATTATATATATATAAGCTGAAAGGATTTAAATATTTTCTTTGTACTATTCTTCTACAACATGTCAATAGTTGTGAAGTATTCTGAATCGATAATAATAACATAACAACTCTCATTTAATTTTTTTGAAACTACGTAATGACTATAACTGGGGTTATGGTGACATGTCATGAACATTGTTTTCATTTTCGAAGAGGTTAAACAGAAATTCATCTGCGAACTGACATAACTTACGGGCACGGGGGGTGATCAGCCCGTTATGCCTTGCATTGATCAATACTACATTACAAGAACGACAGGATCGTTCACTCTGTTCTGCCTTGGGCGCATAAAAGTTTTCCCGTGTAGGGATGTTCATACTTATCTGGGTTCCAAATCAATGGTTTTATCTTGTTCAACAATAATTTATAATTCAACATATATGTATACGGGTAAACATGTGATTAAATACAATGATTATCCAAGTGGGGACACTTGTTTAACCATTTCTAGAAATTAACAAACAGAATATATATATCTGAGTTACTATATACTAACATGTTGATAATCAATGAGCTTATATAATATAAGGTTAATAATATGTACAGTAATAATATCATTCGTAAATATTCTTACTCATGTCCATTGCATAAAGAAAATGCAAAGGTAAGATACTTGCCTGAAGCGCTGCTTACAATTTGTAATTTAGATTTATCGCTTACCTCACGACCTATCATTAATCAGATCATTCGTTCGATTAGAACAATATACTATAACACATAACACTGTTTATTACAGTCAGCACATACCCTAATCACATTGGCACATAGATTTAATAATAATTGAATCACAAATAATCACTTATCTAATCACATTATCTAATTCCAGATCAATTTCTGAAACATGTCGGTGTACCGACAACTTTATCGGGTAATTAACGAGTCTAAGACTCTATTCTATAACTTAATATTAGTCATATTATTTTTAAATGACTTAATATAATTTTAAAACATTTATTATAATTTATCACGAAATTTCAAACATCGGAATCACATTAAAATGATTTAAATACTAATCAATTCTATTAGTATTAAACTATTAATGAAATCATTTCCAAAATATTAAAGTTATTTATAATAACTCAAAATATTTGTAAAACATTAATATTACACTTAAATGATTTTTACAACATTTAAAATCATTTTTAAATATTTATCATTAATATTAAGGTATTAATGTTTCATTTATCAAAATATTAAAAGTCATAATTCATAACTTAAATATTTTTAATTCATTTCTATCCCTTTTAAATGATTTTTAACTTAATAAAACTATTTTTAAACTATTTATTTAATATAATTATTAAACAAATTTAATATCATTAGTAATAACTTAATAATCATTAATATTTAATTATTAATGAAATTATTCTTTAAATACTAAAAGTTATGTTTTATAACTTAAAATATCCTTATACACTTTATTTTTATTTAAAATAATTATTATAATATTAAAATCATTTTTAAACTAAATTATTTAATATAATTATTAAATAACTTTAATATCATTAATAATAATTAATTAATGAAATTTATCTTTAAATATTAAAAGTTATATTTTATAACTTAAAATATCTTTAAATACCTTATTATTATTTAAAATAATTTTTAATATAATAAAATTATTTTAAATTAATTTATTTACTTCATTTAGTAAATAACTTAATTATCATTAATATTAATTTATTAATGAAATTCATCACAAAATATTAAAAGTCATTAAAAATAACTTAAAATATTTTATTATATCATAATATAATTTTAAATGATTTTTCAAGTATTAAAATCATTTTTAAATAATTTATTAAATATTATAATTAAATAAATTAAATACTTTTAATATTCCAAAAATATTAAATATTTATGAAATATATTAAAAATAATTAAAAACTAATTTTCAGAATTTAAAATAATTTTTAATAATTTATTTTGTATTTTTAATAATTAAAAACTAATTTTTTTCTATTTTTTAATTAATTTCCGGAAAATCTGAAATTAATTTAATTAAAAACCGTCGCTAAATGCCTTTAGCGACAGACAAGCGTCGTTGTTGGTGTTCTTGAGCTCAAGAACACTGACAGCTTCGTTGTCTAGGGTGCTCGTTTGACCAGCTATAACTCATAATCTGTTAACGTTATGGACATGATCTTGGTCACATATTGTAGTACTCGTGTAACACTAAAACTATAAACTGATTTCATGGTCAAAACATTAAACATCAAAGAGATCTGAGCCTCCAAAGATCATGTCAGACTCTGTTCTTCAAGTTCTGGAATTTCCAAAATCGGGGTACCTACTTTGGTGCTCTTTAATTAACATGTTCCCGGCTTGTTTTGTGTGGTATTAAAGTTCTAAAATGTAGTAGAGATGTCCGGATACAACTACATACTATCATAACAACATAACATCATCCCATACTCAAGATCTTGGTCGGTCAAAGCAGACTGGAAAGGCTGTTCTTGAACATTTCTGGAAAACCCAGAAATGTTCTTGAGCAGTTTGGTCAATGGTGGTTTGACCACTTATATCTTGGATTCTGTTATGGATCTTGTTGATATAAAGTCTCTAGAATGTATTACTCATGTCAAGATACAAGTCTAAAACAACAACATGGTCATAACATTAAAACACTGCAAGATTCATGGCCTGCAAAACGTTGTCAGAGCTTCTGAAAATTCTGGGTTTTCCAGATTTTCAGTTTTCATGAATGGTCAACCATGTTTGACTGCTTATAACTTGAGATCTAGACATGGTATGGACTTGATTCAAGTTGGAGATTAAAGACCTACTGACATACTACAAGTCCATAGTTTAAAACAACACAAAACATAAACACACAAAGATCTAGAGGGCCTGACATATGGCTATCAGACACATAAAAAAATTCTAGATTTTTGAAAACTCTTATTTTGTGAATCTAGATGTTATGGATCCAATAAATACCAACCCAGATCATCATTAGACACCTCATATAACATATATAACACAAAAAAAAATAACATCAAACAACAGAATTCAGACATAAATTAAAGCTAGGGTTTTTATACCTTCTTGATCGATTTCTGATTTTGTGTTGCTGATTTGTTTATGGTGGACGTGGGGCTGTGTTTTGGGACTTATATGCTACTGAAATTCGTTGGTTAGAGAGAGAGAGAAAGCTTAAGTTGAGAGTTTGTAATAATGTAAGTAACAAATGTAATTTTTCTCTCTCCAAATCTATTTATACATGACTTGGATGCAAGAATTGGCTGATTGCTGGCTTGTTTGCTGTCAAATGGAAGCATGTGGAGTTGTTGAAGTGGTTCACCCACTCAACCTATTGTCAAACCCTACTAATTTAGCCAAATATAATACACTAGGGGCAAAATGGTAACTTGATAAATTATTTAATGGCAAAATTAGAACTTGTCAAACCCTTAGGGTTTAACCTTTAGGGTTTAACCCTAAGGTTTAGCACAAAATGAAGGATTTTCCCACTAGGGTTTACACAAAATAAATAAAATTAAATAGAAATTAAATAAATTTTAGTTTCTAAAATTTTGAAATTAGAATTTTCTAATTATAATTAATTTTATAATTACCTTATACAGGAACCTTAGGGCTTAGATTATATAATTATCATCAACCTTGCTAATTTAGGAATTAGGGTTTATTCTCTTGGTAATTAGGGTTACCAAATTATAATTAGGGTTTTCCATTACTAAATTAGGATTCTAGTTTAGTAATTAGGGTTTAACAATTTAGGGTTTCTATAATTATCAATTATAATCTTAATACTTGATAATTAACCATATTAACACAATTACAACCAATCTCGAATTCTAATTTAAATTTTAAATTAGGGTTTCTCATTTCCAAAATTAGGGTTTTTAAATATATTAATTAGGGTTTTTCAAAAATTAATAATTAGAGTTTCTAGATTATAATTAGGGTTTACCTAATCAATCCAATCATTATATAATACTCCTCATAAAACATATACACGGTCATATAACAATCTTAAGCTCACAACTGATTTTCAAACTAGGGTTTCCCACAGTAATTTCGGGTTTCCCACAGAAATTTAGGATTTTAAAAATAAACACCATAATTGACCAATCATCATCAACACGTACATACAGTACATATTCATAGCACTGAAAAATCAAAATATAATTTATATTATATTATTATTCTTATACCTTGACAATAATCCAAAATTAGGGTTTGGATTCCATATATGATTTATTCTTCATATTTAACCTTAATAATTAAGGTAAAATATTTACTTTAATAATCCATACTAAAATTCATATAATAAAATAATAATTATTATTATTTTAAAAAATCACTTCATATATTATTTAAATAATATATGATTATATTTTCATGGAAAATAATTAATAAAAATATTTCTACCTTAAAATTAATTATTATAAGAATATACTTTATAAAAATGAATAATTCTAAAATAAATTCATTTGTAAATAATTATGTAATAAATATATTTTTACTTACCACAAAAATACTTATACGCATAATCTTGTACAAATCCTAATCCTTAATATACATAAAAAAAATTATTCGCAAAATTTCTTATTTATTTATATAGAAAATATCGGGTTGTTACATTCACCCTCCCTTATAAAGATTCCGTTCCCGGAATCACCGTTTTAAAACCTATACATACACGGCACATAGCATACACAATCATTGCAAGTAGATCTCGATCAACTTTGATCGAACTGATCTTTAACTATTCACACAAAGCTTGTCTTTCTGATTAAACGGAAAAATTTGTTTCTAAAAGAACTCAAATTCCTCCACAAAATTTCTTTATAAAATAATTTACTATATATTGGAAAATCAAGCATAATAAAATAAAAGTTATACGAATAATACCTTGAGTTGCATTGCCAACTGCTGCCGTGTCCTGGACTATCGTGTTATAGACCCTTGCTGTCGACTTTGTCTGTTTGCTTGATGAAGTCGGTCCGGTAATTGCTAACATCCCGCTTCCAGTACCTGTGTTTGCACTACCTACCTCCACCCTTCTCTTCGGATAATCCTTCACCCTGTGTTCAGTCGATCCGCATATAAAACAACCGCTATTCATTCTAGGATTTGGGCAGTTGGGAGAGATATGGCTCTCATGCCCGCACTTGTAGCATACAAACTTCCCTTTCAGACACTCCCCTGAATGGTTATTTCCACATATCTTACACGGTACATTCTGTTTCTTCATACCTTCTTGCTTCACCTGCACACTCCCAAAACTGCTCACCTTCCTCTTACTATCTCCACTCTTGCTCCCACTATTAATTTCCACCTTCCTAGCTCCTTCTATCTTACCCTTATTCTTCCTTTCCTTGTTGTAAAGGCTCATGGCCTCACTTCCTTCCTCAACTATGATTGCCTTCTCCATGAGTGCTGCAAATGTAGGAATCTGCAACACTGCCACCTTATTATAGAGCCAGGGTTTCAATCCCAGCTCAAACCTTCTAGCTTTCCTAGCCTCCGTATCAACTTGATGCGGAGCAAACCTAGCTAACTCATTGAATTTGGCAGCGTATTCAGACACCGTCATATTCTCCTTTTTCAACTCTAAAAACTTAACCTCCATCCTCACCTGCATACTCGGTGAAAAATAATTTTCGAAAAACAGTGTTTTAAACCTATCCCATGTTATCACACCTTCTCCTGCCCTCGCCTGATTTGTCTCCCACCAGAAATTTGCCTCACCCTTCATCATATAAGTGGTAAAAGTAGTCTTCTGCCCTTCATCTACCCTAGCTACCACAAATGCTTTTTCGATTTCCTTAACCCAAATTTGGGCTTCAACAGGGTCAGTGGTACCTTTGAATTCCGGCGGTCCCACAGCTTTGAAATCCTTAAAATTCGCCAAGCGGTTGTCTGGCTGGTTTCCTGCGGCTGGAATTCCTTGTTGCATAGCCTGTGATATCATGTTCGTAAATTGCTGCATTGGATCAGCTTGTTGTTCTCCCTTAATGTTGTTGACAGATTCCTCTGCCATTTGATTGCGAGTTCGACGTCTTGGCGGCATTATCTGATTGAATTAAATCATAATTTTAATTTTACATTCTAAACCTTATCACATAAGTTTAATATTTAAAACTTGTTTCATCATTTCTCAAACATAGATTCATATTCATTTAACGAATATTTTACATAACATAGCACAAAATGCTTTGAACTTCAGCTATCCCTTTATGACCACAAAAGTCGGGATTAACAGTCTTGACTTAATACAAAAGTTGGAAACATTACATTACACATACATACTTATAATATATATTATATTAAACACACCTACACAACAGAACATATACTACCTATTTATTACACCTTTTCCTTGGACACTCTCTCGCCTGATGACCTTCTATACCACATACATAACATGCTCCTTTTTTGTAGTCAGGAGAGTACAAAGTAGTATGTCCTTCATAACCGCACATATAACAAATTCTTTTCCATTTCTTCTTATTGGATTTTCCTAAGTTATGGTCTTCTATCTTTCTTTTCCCCTTCTTATCCGGAGCTGCACACGATGTGTTACTTGTGACTCCCATCTGACCAATTTGGATTTTAAGCTTATCTTGTCCTTCCATTATTTCTATTAACGCGTGACGTAACTGACTAATCAACAGCTTTTCTATCTCCCACAGCCTTTCTAGAGAAGAAACCTTGTTCTTCAGATTCTGCACCCCTGTTGATGCTTGATCAGCTTCAACTTTAGTGTCTGAATCGCTATCTGTCAATTCCACCATCTCCGGATCTGGTACTATATTTTCTACAATAACCACATCTTCTGAGTTATTTTCAATGTGAGCCTCTATGTCAGCTATCGGCTTCGGTATTAGCTCATTCTTTACGATCCGTGGGTATTCTAATCCTTTTTCACCCGACATCTACACATATAAACTATCTTGATTAGTATATAGTATATACACACAGCAAACAATAGTTTTATATGAGTTATCTTTTATTTTGTTTGACGACGAATTCATTCAATTCATCTCTTTTTAAACTCTATATGAGTTATTCATATTTTTAACGTTTCCCTCTGTTCTAAGGTTATAGCCTAAGGTCTAACCCACCTAAGGTTTTTAACCCTAAGCTCTGATACCAACCTGTGAGGACCCCAAACTCGGGTACTTGAAACCCGAACTCGGTTCTTCACGATACCATTTCTATGAACGGAATAATACTAATAATAATAACAATAATATAAAAGTCAAACTTAATTTACATAATTATCAGAGTCTAGCTCCCAAGTACGTAACCTTTAAACATTCATTACAAACCATGATAGATAATATATATCATACTTGTCTTAATAATATTAAACTATTACATAACATAGTAATTCGTTCATTCAGCAACCTTCCCTTTCCCTTTGTTCTTAGCAGAGCTCTCTGGTCGTTCACACTTAGCTGAAAATATTTAAATTTAAGTAAGGATGAGCATTTGAGTGCCCAGCAAGCAATAACAATTATATATATATAAGCTGAAAGGATTTAAATATTTTTTTGTACTATTCTTCTACAACAAGTCAATAGTTGTGAAGTATTCTGAACTGATAATAATAACATAACAACTCTCGTTCAATTTTTTTGAAACTACGTAATGACTATAACTGGGGTTATGGTGACATGTCATGAACATTGTTTTTATTTTCGAAGAGGTTAAACAGAAATTTATCTGTGAACCGACATAACTTACGGGCGCGGGGGGTGATTAGCCCGTTATGCCCTGCATTGATCAATAATACATTACAAGAACGATTGGATCGTTCACTCTGTTCCGCCTTGGGCGCATAAAAGTTTTCCCGTGTAGGGATGTTCATACTTTTCTGGGTTTCAAATCAAAGGTTTTATCTTGTTCAACAATAATTTATAATTCAACATATATGTATACGGGTAATTGACGAAGGTATATTAACATGTGATTAAATACAATGATTATCCAAGTGGGGACACTTGTTTAACCATTTCTAGAAATTAACGAACAGAATATATATATATCTGAGTTACCATATACTAACATGTTGATAATCAATGAGCTTATATAATATAAGGTTAATAATCTGTACAGTAATAATATCATTCGTAAATATTCTTTCTCATGTCCATTGCATAAAGAAAATGCAAGCGTAAGATACTTGCCTGAAGCGCTGCTTACAGCTTGTAATTTAGATTTATCGCTTATCTCACGACCTATCATTAATCATATCATTCGTTCGATTAGAACAATATACTATAACACATAACACTGCTTATTACAGTCAGCACACACCTTAATCACATTGGCACATAGATTTAACAACCATTGAATCACAAATAATCACTTATCTAATCACATTATCTAAGTCCAGATCAATTTCTGAAACATGTCGGTGTACCGAAAACTTTATCGGGTAATTAACGAGTCTAAGACTCTATTCTATAACTTAATATTAGTCATATTATTTTTAAATGACTTAATATAATTTTAAAATATTTATTATAATTTATCAAGAAATTTCAAACATCGGAATCACATTAAAATGATTTAAATACTAATCAATTCTATTAGTATTAAACTATTAATGAAATCATTTCCAAAATATTAAAGTTATTTATAATAACTCAAAATATTTTTAAAACATTAATATTACCCTTAAATGATTTTTACAACATTTAAAATCATTTTTAAATATTTATCATTAATATTAAGGTATTAATGTTTCATTTATCAAAATATTAAAAGTCATAATTCATAACTTAAATATTTTTAATTCATTTCTATCCCTTTTAAATGATTTTTAACTTAATAAAACTATTTTTAAACTATTTATTTAATATAATTATTAAACAAATTTAATATCATTAGTAATAACTTAATAATCATTAATATTTAATTATTAATGAAATTATTCTTTAAATACTAAAAGTTATGTTTTATAACTTAAAATATCCTTATACACTTTATTTTCATTTAAAATGATTATTATAATATTAAAATCATTTTTAAACTAAATTATTTAATATAATTATTAAATAGCTTTAATATCATTAATAATAATTAATTAATGAAATTTATCTTTAAATATTAAAAGTTATATTTTATAACTTAAAATATCTTTAAATACCTTATTATTATTTAAAATGATTTTTAATATAATAAAATTATTTTAAATTAATTTATTTACTTCATTTAGTAAATAACTTAATTATCATTAATATTAATTTATTAATGAAATTCATCACAAAATATTAAAAGTCATTAAAAATAACTTAAAATATTTTATTATATCATAATATAATTTTAAATGATTTTTTAAGTATTAAAATCATTTTTAAATAATTTATTTAATATTATAATTAAATAAATTAAATACTTTTAATATTCAAAAAATATTAAATATTTATGAAATATATTAAAAATAATTAAAAACTAATTTTCAGAATTTAAAATAATTTTTAATAATTTATTTTATATTTTTAATTATTAAAAACTAATTTTTTTCTATTTTTTAATTAATTTTCGGAAAATTTGAAATTAATTTAATTAGAAACCGTCGCTAAATGCCTTTAGCGACAGACAAGCGTCGCTGTTGGTGTTCTTGAGCTCAAGAACACTGACAGTTTCGTTGTCTAGGGTGCTCGTTTGACCAGATATAACTCATAACCTGTTAACGTTATGGACATGATCTTGGTCACATATTGTAGTACTCGTGTAACACTATAACTATAAACTGATTTCATGGTCAAAACATTAAACATTAAAGAGATCTGAGCCTCCAATGATCATGTCAGACTATGTTCTTCAAGTTCTGGAATTTCCAGAATCGGGGTACCTACTTTGGTGCTCTTTAATTAACATGTTCCCGGCTTGTTTTGTGTGGTATTAAAGTTCTAAAATGTAGTAGAGATGTCCGGATACAACTACATACTATCATAACAACATAACATCATCCCATACTCAAGATCTTGGTCGGTCAAAGTAGACTGGCAAGCCTGTTCTTGAACATTTCTGGAAAACCCAGAAATGTTCTTGAGCAGTTTGGTCAATGGTGGTTTGACCACTTATATCTTAGATTCTGTTATGGATCTTGTTCATATAAAGTCTCTAGAATGTATTACTCATGTCAAGATACAAGGCAAAAACAACAACATGGTCATAACATTAAATCACTGCAAGATTCATGGCCTGCAAAACGTTGTCAGAGCTTCTGAAAATTCTGGGTTTTCCAGATTTTCAGTTTTTGTGAATGGTCAACCATGTTTGACTGTTTATAACTTGAGATCTAGACATGGTGTGGACTTGATTTAAGTTGGAGATTAAAGACCTACTGACATACTACAAGTCCATAGCTTAAAACAACACAAAACATAAACACACAAAGATCTAGAAGGCCAGACATATGGCTGTCAGACACATAAAAAAAATTCCAGATTTTTGAAAACTCTTATTTTGTGAATCTAGATGTTATGGATCCAATAAATACCAACCCAGATCATCATTAGACACCTCATATAACATATATAACACACAAAAAAACAACATCAAACAACAGAATTCGGACAGAAATTAAAGCTAGGGTTTTTATACATTCTTGATCGATTTCTGATTTTGTGTTGCTGATTTGTTTATGGTGGACGTGGGGCTGTGTTTTGGGACTTATATGCTACTGAAATTCGTTGGTTAGAGAGAGAGAGAGAGATTAGGTTGAGAGTTTATAAAAATGTAAGTAACAAATGTAATTTTTCTCTCTCCAAATCTATTTATACATAACTTGGATGCAAGAATTGGCTGATTGCTGGCTTGTTTGCTGTCAAATGGAAGCATGTGGAGTTGTTGAAGTGGTTCACCCACTCAACCTATTGTCAAACCCTACTAATTTAGCCAAATATAATACACTAGGAGCAAAATGGTAACTTGATAAATCATTTAATGGCAAAATTGGAACTTGGCAAACCCTTAGGGTTTAACCCTTAGGGTTTAACCCTAAGGTTTAGCACAAAATGAAGGATTTTCCCACTAGGGTTTACACAAAATAAATAAAATTAAATAAATTTTAGTTTCTAAAATTTTGAAATTAGAATTTTCTAATTATAATTAATTTTATAATTACCTTATACAGGAACCTTAGGGCTTAGATTATATAATTATCATCAACCTTGCTAATTTAGCAATTAGGGTTTATTCTCTTGATAATTAGGGTTACCAAATTATAATTAGGGTTTTCAATTACTAAATTAGGGTTCTAGTTTAGTAATTAGGGTTTAACAATTTAGGGTTTCTATAATTATCAATTATAATCTTAATACTTGATAATTAACCATATTAACACAATTACAACCAATCTCGAATTCTAATTTAAATTTTGAATTAGGGTTTCTCATTTCCAAAATTAGGGTTTTTAAATATATTAATTAGGGTTTTCCAAAAATTAATAATTAGGGTTTCTAGATTATAATTAGGGTTTACCTAATCAATCCAATTAGTATATAATACTCCTCATAAAACATATAACACGGTCATATAACAATCTTAAGCTCACAACTGATTTTCAAACTAGGGTTTCCCACAGTAATTTAGGGTTTCCCACAGAAATTTAGGATTTTGAAAATAAACACCATAATTGACCAATCATCATCAACACGTACATACAGTACATATTCATAGCACTGAAAAATCAAAATATAATTTATATTATATTATTATTCTTATACCTTGACAATAATCCAAAATTAGGGTTTGGATTCCATATATGATTTATTCTTCATATTTAACCTTAATAATTAAGGTAAAATATTTACTTTAATAATCCATACTAAAATTCATATAATAAAATAATAATTATTATTATTTTAAAAAATCACTTCATATATTATTTAAATAATATATGATTATATTTTCATGAAAAATAATTAATAAAAATATTTCTACCTTAAAATTAATTATTATAAGAATATACTTTATAAAAATGAATAATTCTAAAATAAATTCATTTGTAAATAATTATGTAATAAATATATTTTTACTTACCACAAAAATACTTATACGCATAATCTTGTACAAATCCTCATCCTTAATATACATAAAAAAAAAATTATTCGCAAAATTTCTTATTTATTTATATAGAAAATATCGGGTTGTTATAATTGCACATTGTCGTGATTATTGATCTGGGGAGAATCAACGGTCTCTTGTGCTCCATTGCTATTCTCAACATTCTCGGATGTCACTTTTAGATACTGCCACAAAACAAAGGTCAATTGACATGTAACATATTATTCCTATATTATGACCAACCAATTAAATACCAAATATACTTAGGTAGGTCATACTAGTGAAGGAATTTCTCGTCTCTCCCCTCCTAGTTCTAGTCTCACATCTTATCCAGGAATCATATCCCTAGGCTTTGATATCAACTGTGACGCCCCAAAATTAGGTATACATCACCCATCTTGAGTCGCCAGATACATGGTACAGAATTCAAATACAACTTAATAATACAACTGTCGTGTAAAATACGACAAAACATAAACTATAAGTTTGAATACAAATATTGTCTACTAGAGAGTATATAAACTCAAAAGGAGTCCTCATTATAATTATTATCACACTATTACATAGAATAGTGAGGACTACTGATGCTATCATCTGGTTCATCACTCCGTTTCCCGACTCGTGAAAGAAAGGGTGGGCTCAACTAGCCCAGTAGGAAATATTATGACTAAGATAATAGAAAATAATTTATCGTTAGCCTTCAACAGTGTTAAACTGATAAAATATAATAACTACCAAGTTTAACTGCAGCAGAACAAGCAATCCATTAGAAGAGTCAAGTAGGGAATAAAATCTACTATCTTCTATGATTTAAAAGGTTTTCATCACTTTTATCGCTGGGACTCAGCTCAATAATTAATCCACATCGTCGAATCATCCCTGCACTACAGGCCAAGGATATTCATTAGTGTCACGACCACGAATTATCCATGCACTACGGGCCAAAGATAATCGTATTTTCATCAACGGTCCTGATCATGCCATAAAATAATTCATCTTTGCACCCTTGGCCGAAGAGAATCCATAGCCATAATCATACCAAAAACTATCCATCAATGCACTACGAGCCAATGAGAACTTTTCCACGTCATTTGTAATATTACGGTCATGATTACACCGAATAATACCTGGTCATAATCATACCAAGTCCATCTATGCACTACATGTCACAGATGACTTTCAACAAAATATAAACATGAGGATGATGACAATGATATAAGAATTTAATAAAATAAGTTCAAGAATTAATTAATCCAGGAACCAATAACGTCCAAATTGTCAACATGATACTGCTTTGTGCAGTAAAATTCAAGAATGCTCAGAAGAATATTTTCATAAAAATATATTGGATGAAGCGTAAATATCAAGGATATTCCACTAATTTCATGGAGTATAAAAGTCAAAACTTTAACTAACTAGGTATAATAAAGAATGGAATAACAAAAAAAATCACTAGGCATGCGATACACCGCACAGACAGGTTATTCCAACAGAAAAATAAATAGTGGAACCAGGTCATGCATAAACGCACAGACGGGATATTCTGACAAAATAATAAATAATGGAACCAGGTCCGGCGTAAATGCACAGACAGGATATTCTGACAGAATAATAAATAATGGAACCAGGTCTGGCGTAAAGCATAGACAGGATATTCTGACAGAATAATAAAGAATTGAATAACAGAAGAATTTCACCAAGTATAGGGTAGCCCGAGTATACAGGTTATTCCAACAGAATAATAAAGAATGGAATAACATAAGTTCTCTTCATGAATACCAAAAAAAATACCCTTTACATGTACAACAAATAATATCCCTTACCGTAAAAGAAACTCGATATCGGAGTAGTGAAGTAGTAGAATACTTTTCTTCTTTCTCTTTATAGTTTCTCTCTCTAGAGTTTCAGTGAATTCGTAAGAAAATAATGAAGGAATGAGCTTCTATTTATAGAAAAATAGACTGCATAGTAACTAACTCATGAACGGTCTAGATTGATTTAATTTAATCTGACGGTTCATATTTAAAGCAAAATCTTTTAAATAAAATATAATATATTCTATTTATAATTTAATAAAATGAATAACTTTATAAAAGATTTTACTATACAAACACTATGCAAACACTATGCATAATAAAATATAATATATTCTAATTATTGTCTAATAAAATAGATAACTTTATAAAAGTATTTTGTTTTATATAAAAAGTTTTTCTGTTTTATTACATTAATAATAATAATAAAACAAAACTGAGTGACTTATCACGTAAGCATCAATAATCAATACCGTGTGCTACTATGCAACCATGCGTATTACTGTACTTTTACTACCGAGTAGTTCAACAGTATTAATGCACTACGGCCAAAGAGAATCCATAGCCATAATCATACCAAAAACTGTCCATCAATGCACTACGGGCCAATGAGGACTTTTTTCACATCATTTGTAACATCACGGTCATGATTACACCGAATAATCTCTGGTCATAATCATACCAAGTCCATCTATGCACTACAGGCTGTAACAACCCGATATTTTCTACATAAATAAATAAGAAATTTTGCGTATAATTTTTTTTTTATTAAGGATGAGGATTTGTACAAGATAATGAGTATATGTATTTATCTGGTAAATAAAAATATATTTATTGCATAAATGTTTACAAGTAAAATTATTTTAGAATTATTGATTATTAAAAAGGTATATTCTTATAATAATTAAATTATGGTAGAAATTTTTTATTAATTATTTTCCATGAAAATATAAGCATATATTATTTAAATAATATATGAAGTGTTTTTTTTTGAATAATTATAATAATTATTTTATTATATGAATTTTAGTACAAGTTATTAAGTGAATTATTTTACCTTAATTATTAAGGTTAAATATGAAGAATAAATCAGATATGAAATCAAAACCCTAATTTTGGATTATTGTTAAGGTATGAGAATAATAATATAATATTAATTATATTTTAATTTTTTAGTGCTATAAATATGTACTGTATGTATGTATTGATGACGATTGGTCAATTATGGTGTATATTGACTCAAACCCTAGCATTAAGTTGTTTAACCCTGTTTTTTTTTATTTTTAAATGAGAAATTTAAGACTGTTATATAACTGGGTTATATGATTTATGTTATGTATTACTTCATGATATGCTAATTGGGAAACCCTAATTGTAAATTAAAAACCCTAGTTTAGATTTGAATTTCTAATAATAGAAACCCTAATTACGTGTTAGTGACCCTAATTTTCAAAATCCTAAATCCTAATTGCTATATTAGCAAGGTTGATTATATTAGTGTTATTAAACCCTAATATGAATGTATAATTAAAACCCAAAGCTAATTAACAAAACCCTAATTATAAATTTAAAGAAACTAGTTTTGTTTTATTTTAAACCCTAATTGTAAAACCTAGAAATTCTTTTGTGCTAGATAACCTTAGGGTTAAACCCTAAGGGTCAAACCCTAAGGGTTTGTATCAAATAGCCAATCTACAAATAAAAATTATATGGGAATGACCAAAAAGCCCTTTTGTCACATTATTATGTTTGCTTGCAAATCTATACAAGATGAGAGTTGGTGACCAACTCATACAAACTTCATGTGACTCAAAATGGACGGCACACAACCCTAGCTCAGCCATTCATGCATTTAATTTGTCTATAAATAGATTGAAGGAGAGAGAAAATGTATTTGTTTACTAAAATATTGCACAACACCTAACTAAGACTTCCTCTCACAAAGACCCACGAAATTTTTAAGTTTTATAGTCCCAAAACACAGCTCCATGTCCACCATAAACAAATCAGCAACACGAAATCAGAAATTTATCAAAGAAAGGTATTAAACCCTAACTTTAATTTCTGTCCAAAATTTGTGTTAGATGTTATGATTAAGTGTTAGAATATGTTGTTTATGTTGTCTAATGTTGATCTGGGTTGCTAGATGTTAGATCCATAACACCTAGAGGCTCAGATTTAAGTTTTAAAGAAATATGGAATTTTTTTTTGAGGTCTGACAATGAATGTCAGGCCTTATAAATCATTGCTCGTTTGTTGTTTGTGTTGTTGTAAAGCTTCAATATGTAGCCTGGTATATAGTCTTTAAGATGCAAGTGGTAGAATAGTCATTTGATGTCTGAAATCAAAGATATTTAAGGTCAAATTCCATTGACCGACGTTGACTGCACGAAATTCTGGGCAGCACAGAACCTAAAAATCGTGTTTGACAGTTTTTTTGAACAGCCCAGATCTTTGTGTTGTTAGACGTTTTAGTTTGATTGTTGTATCTAGCTTGTATTCTTGTATATGAACTCTAATATTATGCCTTATAATATCCTAATCATCAAACTGTGTGATTATAGTGGACGGTCAAACTAGGCCAAACGATCATGGAAGCTGTTTTCTGGGTAACCCAGAAAACGCTTGATCATGTCGTCTAACATGGTTTGACCAGTACGAATCTGCTTGATAGGTTGTTTTAGTGATCTACTGTGATATAACCCTTCCTTGTCCTGTTGGCTACATACTAAATTCATTACATCACTAAAAGATTGCGCGGATTTCAAGTTGTGGAAGTCCAAAAGTGTATGCTCGAACTGTTCTTCATTTCTAGGTAACCCAGAAATGAAGAACAACCTCTGACAACACTTATGGAGGCTCAGATCTCCTTGGTTATAGGTGTTATAAATATTTTTGTTGCTGGATCTTGTAGTCTTACAGTAACACTACACGATCTGATGAACAAATTGCCCAGAAACACATCACACACGAATTTAATCTCGGTCAAAGTAGCTAGCCCGGTCTCTGACTTGATTTCTGGGTTTTGCTTGAAGAACACCAAGAACACCTATAGCGACGATTCTGTCGCTATAGGTGGCCTTTAGCGACAGACAGTAGATTATTTTTCGGAAATTAATTAATAAATAGAAAAAAAATAGTTTTTAATTATTAAAAATACTAAATAAATTATTAAAAATTATTTTAAATTCTAAAAATTAGTTTTTAATTATTTTAAATATATTTCATAAATATTTAATATTTTTGAAATATTAAAAGTATTTAATTTATTTAATTATAATATTAAATAAATTATTTAAAAATGATTTTAATATTAGAAAAATCATTAAAAATTATATTATGATATAAGAAAATATTTTAAGTTATTTTTAATGACTTTTAATATTTTGTGATAAATTTCATTAATAAATTGATATTAATGGTAATTAATTTATTTACTAAATGAATTAAATAAATTAAATAAATTAATTAAAAATGATTTTATTATATTAAAAATCATTTTAAAATAATAATAAGGTATTTAAAAATATTTTAAGTTATAAAATATAACTTTTAATATTTAAAGATAAATTTCATTAATTAATTATTATTAATGGTATTAAAGTTATTTAATAATTTAGTTTAAAAATGATTTTAATATTATAAAAATCATTTTAAATGAAAATAAAGTGTTTAAAAATATTTTAAGTTATAAAATATAACTTTTAATATTTAAAGGATAATTTCATTAATAAATTAATATTAATGATTATTAACTTATTATTAAAAATAGTAAATTTATTTAATAATTATATTAAATAAATAGTTTAAAAATGATTTTATTAATTTAAAAATCATTTAAAAGGATATAAATGAATTAAAAATATTTTAAGTTATGAATAATGACTTTTAATATTTTGATAAATAGAACATTAATACCTTAATATTAATGGTAATTATCTAGAAATGATTTTAAATATTTTAAAAATCATTTAAGGGTAATATTAATACTTTAAAAATATTTTGAGTTATTATAAATAAATTTAATATTTTGAAAATGATTTCATTAATAGTTTAATATTAATTAGATATTAATGATAATAGAATTATTTAGTATTTAAATCATTTAATAATGATTCCGAAGTTTGAAAATTCATGATAAATAATATTAAATGTTTAAAAACTATTATAAGTCATTTAAAAATAATATGACTGATATTAAGTTACAGTACAGAGTCTTAGACTCGATAATTACCTGATAAAGTTGTCGGTACACCGACATGCTTCAGAAATTGATCTGGACTTAGATAATGTGATTAGATAAGTGATTATTTGTGATTCAATGGTTGTTAAACCTATGTGCCAATGTGATTAGGGAATGTGCTGACTGCAATAAGCAGTATTATATGATATGATATGTTATTCTAATCAGACAAATGATCTATTTAATGATAGTGCTTGATAGAAAAGATAAATCTAAGTTGTGTAAGCAGCAGACAAGGCAAGTATCTAACTCTTTGCATTTACTTTATGCAACTGACATGCGTAAGATAATATCTAAATTGTTCATTTCAATTGCTCAAATATTTCAACCTTTGTATATACTTATGCAATGATTCTGTATAAGTAAGTTATTAAACTATAATTGTTGTACAAGTTCCTTTATTCTGTTATTGTTGATCAAATTATATATTATGATCGTTAATTTCTAAAACATGGTTATACAAGTGTCCCCACTTGGATAATCATTATATTTTATCACATGTTGATACATACTTATCTGTGTTCAGTATGTATAAGTTGAATTAAAAGTCATCTAAGCTATTTGATCCAGCTAGACATATATTTAAAGTTGTTGTTGAACAAGATAAAACTTTATCCAACTAAATTATTTTGGTTTGGATTCAAGACAGGTATGAACATCCCAAATATGGGAAACTTTTATGCGCCTAAGGCGGGAATGCTGGACGAAAATATCGTCCTTTAATGTAGTACTGATCAATACAGGGCATAACGGGCTGGTCACCCCCCGTACCCGTAAGTCATGACGGTTTACAGATGAAGTTCTGTTTAACCTTTTCGAAAATAGAAAATAATGTTCATAGTTTGTCAATTGATCCTCATTTATAGTCAGTACGTAGTTTCAAAAATTTGAAATCGAAATGATATGTTGTTTATTATCGGTTCAATTTACTTTACAACTGTTGATTCGTTGTAGAAGTATCGTTTAAAAAAAATATTTAATTCGTTCAGCTAACTGTTATTGTTGCTATTACTTGCTTGGCACTCAAATGTTCATCCTTGCTTAAATTTAAATGTTTTCAGCTAAAGGTGAACAACCTGGAGGCTCTTCTAAGAACAAAGGGAAAGGGAAGGTCGCTGAATGAATGATAAGGTTACCTTTTGTAATAACTAGACTTTATTAGGGTAATGATGATATATACTAATTATCATGTAATGAAACGAATGTTTGAAGGTTTCGTACTTGGGATTGAAAACTCTGATAATATGTATATTAAATTTGATAATCTATATTATTGTTATTATTATTAGTATTATTCCGCTCATAGAAATGGTATCGTGAAGCACTGAGTTCGGATTTCAAGTACCTGAATTTGGGGGCGTCACACAGGCCACGGATAACTTTCAACAAAATATAAACATGAGGATGATGACAATGATATAAGAATTCAATAAAATAAGTTCAAGAATTAATTTATCTAGAAACTGATAACGTCCAAATTGTCAACATGATACTGCTTTGTAGAGTAAAATTTAAGAATGCTCAGAAGAATATTTCCATGAAAAGATATTGGATGAAGCGTAAATATCAAGGATATTCCACTAATTTCATGGAGTATAGAAGTCAAAGTTTTAACCAACTGAGTATAATAAAGAATGGAATAACAAAAGAAATCACCATGCATGCGATAGACCGCACAGGCAGGTTATTCCACCAGAATAATAAATAACGGAGCCAGGTCCGGCGTAAAACGCACAGACAGGATATTCCAACAGAATAATAAAGAATAATGTAGACACTCAAAATTTTCTGTACTACTGACACTAACATTGCAGGAAGGCAGATTCATCTTTTATGAGAGAACCCTGAAAGACAATCCACAACCATACCGGATACTACCGGAGGTTTAGCATCAACCCCAGATCGCAATCTGGGAGTAATCGTTCCAATCTTGGAGACCGAGGCAAGCAAATTAATACCGGAACACACACCGGAGAAGAGCGATTACTCTCAGAGATAACCCCGAGGTATCCAGTCTCAGCCCTAAACATGGGAATAGCCTCCAACCTTGGTGATGGCGCCAAGGAAAGCAATTTCGGCATTAACCCCAGAAATGCTTGTTACAAGTGCAACCAGCTTCAATCTCGGCGCTCACAACGAGATAAACTGTATCAGCCCAGCGATAACATCGGGAAGACAGACACACCTCAAAGATGACAATGAGGACTTTCAACCAATTACAGCAGTACAAACCTAGCGAAGTTGAGCAACGTCAGCTTTATCGACCCAACCCGGCAATAACACCGTTAAGGGACAACATCGTCATCTGACCAACACAATGCCACGCCAAATCGTCTCAACACATCTCCGCAACAACGGCCCACAAGGCTAACCAATCCCGAGTTGCTATTGTGCGGGGTAACAGATGAAAGTTGAAGCTTGAAGACCGGAGGGCACCGTCCCATCTTTAAAGACTTCGTACAAACTCTAATCCCATGCCATCGTATAAACTCTCGACAACGGCGGTTTGAAATAGGTCATGTATACCTCAAACGGATGCCCGAATTGCACTTCAAATCGAGTGGACATTACAGTGCCCGCGACACGTACTTCGAGACGACCCGACCCGACCAAATCGGGCCGACCCGACCCGCCTCTGGTACACCTGCGGCTGAGCCGCAGGTACACCTGTGGTACCTTTTGCCTATAAATAAGAGGCTTGGGGTGCTAATTTTTAAGAGAAAAAAGACGAGGAAACCCTGCAGAATTCGCTCTACACTTGCCATACAGTGTACTTTCCCATTTTAAACACCAGCGAGCTCATATACAGCCCTCTTTTGTACCTACAAAAGCCAGTGTTTTCCCACTCTAAAGATATAGAAGCCTTTTCTAGCAGTCAGCTGTAAGCCTTCTCACACACTTTAGAGTCTTTCTCTTCATCTTTGCACACACCCTTCTACACGTTGAGAGTCGTGTTACTTGCTTTTGCCCGGACTTCGGTCCGTGGTTTCACTTCAGTATATATATATATATATATATATATATATATATATATTTATATATATCTTATATATATATATTTACATATATATTGACTAACATTACCGAGTTATGCCTCGGTTGAGCCTAGACTTCGGTCTGGAGCGTTTATTGCTTTAATATATATATACTTATATATATTAACTGTGTGTCGGACTTTGTTCGATGAGCCTAAACTTCGGTTTGGTGCGTTTAATTATTTTCTTATATATATATATATATATATATATATATATATATATATATATATATATATATATATATATATACACACACACACAAACTGTGGTCGAACTCCGTTCGATGAGATTGAATTTTACATCCGATGTGTTTACTCGCTTTTATATATATATATATATATATATATATATATATATGAACTGCTATCGAACTCTGTTCGATGAGCTTGGATTTTATATCCGGTGCGTTTACATGCTTTTATATATATATATATATATATATACATTTCGTCCCACCTGGAGTTTACTTCGTTGTGGTTGACCGTTTTTACAGCTTTATCTACGTTTTGTCCCGCCTGGAGTTTTATCTGTGGCGGTTGATAGCTTTTAACAGCTTTCTTTACATTTCTGATCCCCCATAGAGGTTCTTCGTGGTTGGTGATAATGTTTGTATATATATATTTACGGCTTTTATATATATACCTGCTTACTGCTTTCATACAAATTGTGGTATCATATGAGCCTAGGAATCATGTGATCACAGATTCATACCATTGGATCTAGATTCGGTTCCCGTGATGGACATTTTCAGCTGTAAGCAGCTTGTAAATTATTCTGCGGTGTCTGAATTTCCTCAGATGGTTTCCATACCCACGAGGAAGTCGGCATTATTTTGTACATTATTTTCGTACGGATGCCTCGCAGCCGTCAAATAAAATCAACCAAGCCGCACATTTAATAAAATGGGAGTGTAAAAGGCCTCAATTACTATTGAGCGACAGGGTTTGAAAAATCTCTTTTATAAAACAACATTGCCATATCTTGCTAAAATTGAATTTTTACATAAATTCAAACCCTGCGTATATAGGTGCGAACGAGGCCTCGTACCACTTTCAAATAACAGCACATTGACTCACATACACACACACACACACATTCAGATAATAGTTTCTTGAAAAGAGGTGGTCACCGTGGTAACACGGATGTCGGGGGGTGCCTAACACCTTCCCCCCGCATAACCAAGTCCCCGGACCCTAAATGAATCTTGGTTTCACCGACCCGTATAGCAATGTCACATCACTGGGTCAATGTGCAAACTTTTTTTCGGTTGTGTTGGTACAACTATTTAAAAAACCAACTGGCCACTCTTAACAGTCTATCGTCGACATTATACACGTCGGACCTTTTTCACTTGTTTTTTCAAACAAATCTCACCTAAAATGAGAACACCAAAGAACAAGTAACGGAAAGGGACATCTAAAAATCTCGACGTCGATAGGTGGCGACTCTGCTGGGGACTCCAGTAAGAGGACTTAAGCTGCTATTTCAATCTTTTCAAAATTGTTATCTGTTTGTGTGTGGATGTTGCATTTACATTGGATGAATGTGTACGAATGCATGTCTTGTTTATTTAGTGCCTCACACTATAAACTGCATGTGATGTTAGTGCCTCGCACTATAAAATGCATGTGATGTTAGTGCCTCGCACTATAAATTGCTCGTGATATTAGTGCTTCGCACATACCATCATTTCATACGGTGAGACGCGATGTATGTGAATGTATGTTGTGTGGTCCCTCCACCAGGAGGCTATCCAGTCGGTGTGTGATTACTAGACTCGTGAGAAGCCTGATTCTCCGAGGCTCAGGAAAGGCACTACCCAAATTCGCTCCAGTTGAAAGACCGGATTAACTTCCCGTCAAGTAGATTGCGATGATTTGGGAACCTTCATGCCAAAAAGTCGCGAGAGTAATCTAAGATAGGTCAGCCTCTGATAAACCCAAAACGGAGGAAAGTCTCTTCATGCTCTCATTTTAAATTACACAATTTCATGACATATCTATCTCCATGTAATGAGAAATATGAAGGAATGTGTACACATATACATACATGCTACAAACAGCTGACATCCGTTTTTGTAGGATAAAATTCCTAAAATGGACTCATCACATTGCATATTAATATTCACCTTCCCTAAGGACAAAACTATGCAAGTCTTTCGCAGGGAGTCAATCGGGCCTACTACCCGTTCAAAATCCAAAAAGGCAACAGGCCTACAGTCAATTATGTCGTCATCCGACCAGACTGAACTTAATCCAGTTTCTCGTAAAGAATTCGACGGATTAAGCAAACAAATTGTAGATTTGGTTGTTCTGCTCAAAGAATTACACCCGTCTACATAGGGTCAGAAAATACCCGTACATGCTGAATCCTCCATCCAAGGAGGGAGTCCGGTCATTACCATACCTGAACTACAGTTGGATATTACCAACAAAACTCATGATGCTGCCCATCCCACTGGAGACCCAGACACTGGTGACATCAAAAAGAAAGTCCTCCAAATGGAAGAGACCCTTCGCACTATCAAAGGAATTGGAACACACAGGAGTGTTTCATATGCTAATCTATGTATTTTTTTTGGTGTTCATTATCCAGAAAAGTTTAAAACTCCTGACTTTGAAAAATATGACGGGTTAGGAGATCCTAATACACACTTAAAGGTATTTATTGGAGAACTTGGATCTTATGCATAGCATGAAAAGCTCAGAATGTAATTATTCCAAAAGAGTTTAACTGGAGAAGCCCGTTCATGGTACACAAGATTAGACAACTCCAAAATCCACAGCTGGGAAGAGCTAGCACATGCCTTCCTCACTCAATACAGCTTTCAAACTCAAATGGCTCATGATCGGTACCAAATTACTAAGATTAAAAAACAGTCTAACGAGTCTTTCAGAGAGTATGCCCAGAGGTGGAGACGCCTGGCTGCCCAAGTGAATCCTTCCATGACCGAATCAGAAATGGTCATGACGTTCATAGAAATACAAGAAGCTCCCTTGTATGAGTGAGTTTTAGCCGGCATCGGCAAACCGTTTTCTGAAATGGTCAAACATGGGGAGATGGCTGAGATGGGATGAAATCCGGAAAGATTCAAGACCTTGCTGCACTCAAAGCTATTGCTGATCACATCCAGTCTGGAAATTATGGGAACAACCCCAGGAGGGTCCATAAAAAGAAAGAGGAAGATGTTTCCCTGATACTACAGGGTCAAAAAGGCAGTCAAAATATGCCTGTTCAGAGGAGAAACTATACTCCCTTTCCAGCACAGTCTGTAAACCCTCCAATACCAAAAGGTGGAGAAGCCAAACGCCCTCGAGTGTTCACACCCTTAGGGGATACCCTCGAGAATATCCTTAATCTTCTGACAACGCAAAAGAAGATTACACATCTACTTCCACCAGCCAACCCAAATGGAAGGGGTTTTAATGCTGCTCGAAAATGTGTTTATCATGCCGGGGCACCTGGACATGATACTCAGGATTGTTGGGCCTTAAAACACAAGATCCAAGACCTGATAGCCAGCGGTGAGATCGTGGTCACTAAACCAGATCAACCTAACGTTCAAGACAACCCTCTTCCTCAACACAAAGAAGAAGAGGTCAACATGATTAATTAGAGAAGTGGACAGAGTTCCAACTTTAGCTGTGATTCTTCCCAAACCATCAAAGACGGTGATAACAGATGGGATTATACCAAGTTCCAGTTCACAATGGAACGAAAAATGAAAGCTCTCTGCAAACAAATTGAGCAATTGACGGAACTGGTGACTTATCAGCATCAAGTGACTCGTCAGCTAATCAGCTAGGAGCATGCCAGTCTCTTGCCCATTGTCATGAATATTCCCTCTTCACTTTCAGAGAATGAAATGCTGGAAGACAAAGTGACGAAGAGAGCAAATGCCCAGGCCCATCGGGATTTCGCCAACAAAAGGGAATTCACCTATTTGGGTCAACCTATGGAGGAGATCCTTCATATGTTAATCAATGAAGGAAGAATCAGTTCCCTTCTACCTCCAATCAACCCCCGTTCGGGACGGTACAATTCTGAAGGAGTATGTCAATATCATTCTCAATCTCGTGGTCACAGCGCAGAAGAATGCTGGGCACTCTGCCACCTTATTCAAAACCTAATCGACAGTGGCGTGCTGCTCCTGGCAGATGACGACACTGTGCTACGCGCTAGTGAGAATGCAGGTCCCACTAAATGGAAGAGTGTGGTAGCCGTCATATCTACTGAAGCTGATCAATCATTCGTCATGCCAATAATTCAACTCAAAGGAAGTAACAATCCTTTGAAAGTGGCCACTCCTGAGCCAATTAACTTGCCGTGCAGAGCACAATATCCTATTGTTAGCTTGCATAAAGTTTCGTGGAATTATAGAGAAGGTGAAGGATCCACCTCACATACTACTGCTGCAGTGTCGAAAGAAAATCCACTGTACCTTCCCTAACGGGTGATGAAATCTGCCGTCAAATCAAAGGAAAAAATACCCACGGAGAAGATTGAAAAATTCCTCTACACTATGGGTCATAACGAAGCTACGGTGGTTTTAAGCTTGAAAGAAGCTCCACAACAGATATCAATTTTGGACTTGGTCCTCACTTTCGAGAATCACCGGAATATCATGTTAAAGGTTTTAGAAGAAGCCTATCTCCCAACATCCGTGGATGAGGAAAAATTTCAACATCTGGTTGATCACATTTTCAATGACAATGTGATATCCTTCGCTGATGATGACATTTCACCTGAAGGGACCGGTCATTGCAAACCGTTGCACATCGCAGTCTTGTCCTTCAGATATATGGTGGTTGGAGTCCTGATAGGTGGAGGCTCATCCCTAAATATCTGCCCATATGCTACCTTGGTGAAGATGAATATCAATCCTAATCGAATCCAGAGTAGCCATACTATCATCAAAGCTTTTGATGGAGCCCGCCGGAGTTCGGTTGGAGTAATTGAGCTACCAATTGAGATCGGTCCTCATACATTCTGCGTATCCTTCCATGTGCTCAAGATAGAGTCGGGATACAACCTGCTCTTGGGACGACCATGGATCTACATGGCTGGGGCAGTCCCCTCCACCCTTCATCAACAATTAAAATATATTGTCAACAACAGCCTGGTCACGATCAACGCTGAACCAGAGTGTCCTCAACACGGGGATTTACTGGTCATCAATGCTAATGCGGACGTTGAACCAGTCAGTTTTCATGGCTTGGAAATAAGCAATACCCAATACCATACTATTGGAGCACCACTGCCCGAACCCAAGATTTTTGCCGAAGTGATGTCAGCCACTCAAGAAATGATGTCGTTGGGTCATAAACAAGGACAAAGGTTGGGTAAAGATTATCAGGGTATCAAGTACCCTATTCGCTTAACCAAGCACAATGGAACAGCTGGACTAGACTATTCGGCCAGCTCTAGTCATAGGAACCCTTATAAACATCCACAGGTTCCTTCAGCTTCAACTATGTGGCGTTTATCTTCGCCTTCAAGTGCTGAGTCTGCACAACCTCCTGCAAAGGTGCCAGCCAATGTCATGGCTATGTTATTTCCTAAGCCGAAACCAGTGGAGGAAAACAAAATCGTTATTCCAGATCCCACAATTGAAGAAGAGGAGCGGAGAATCAAGGAGAACACTGTCCGAATAATGTCGCGCATGCGTATCATCGTCCATGATGAACATACCAACCGATACACCCCAGACGATGATTGCCCAGACATAATGGCCATCATTCGGGACAGGGAGGATGATGACAGTCCCTCCATCACTGCGGTTCACCCGAACTTTGCTCTTGCCAATTGGAACAACATTCTTTGCATTGGTCGTCAAGGGTAAAGTGGGCAGAAGTTCTTTCTGCCCTGTAGATATAATAACTGCTTACTTTTTTGTATAGTATTAGCAGTTTATTTTGCCAGTATATGATAACACTGTGTATGATCAAACACGTTTCATATATACTAAGTGAAAGCATATTTTGTTTCAGGACTCTGAATTTAGATGTGCCTGTACTTGCTGATACGATGCCTCTCCTACACAGGGATTGTTCCTTTGATGTAGAGATGAATTCAGCCTTGATGGATACACATGATGACATTGAGGTGCCTCCAGAAATTCAAGAATGGGTCAAAGATACACCTAAACCCAACCTTGATCAAACCACTTCTTTCAATCTCGGAACCTTAGAAAGCCCTAAGTTAATCCAGATTGGTTCAGACCTTACCCCAAACCAACGGAATGACATGGTTACACTATTAACCCAATTCCAGGATATGTTTGCGTGGTCTCATGAAGACATGGTGGGTTTGTCCACTGACATTGTCCTTCATCGCCTTCCCATTAAAGAGGGATTTAAGCCAGTCAAACAGAAACTCGGGCGATTGAAACCTGAGTGGAGTTTAAAGGTGAAAGAGGAAATTGTGAAACAATTTTAGGCTGGCATCATCATGGTGTCTACATATCCTGAGTGGATATCCAATAGCGTGCCCGTGCCTAAACCTGGAGGGAAGGTGCGAGTTTGCGTGGATTTCCGGGACTTGAATAAAGCTTGCCTAAAAGACAGCTTTCCCGTGCCATTTATCCACATTCTCATTGACAATACTGTACAATACGACATGTACTCCTTTGCTGATTGCTTTGCGGGGTATCATCAAATCATGGTTGCCGACGAAGATTGTGAGAAGACTGCCTTCATCACTCCTTGGGGAACTTTTTGTTATAGACGGTTGTCATTCGGCCTCACCAATGCCGGAGATACCTATCAACGAGCTATGATGGCTCTTTTCCACGACTTAATGCATAAAGAGATTGAGATCTACGTGGATGACATCATTGTCAAGTCCCGGAAGGAGGATCACCATATAGACCATCTCAGAAAGCTATTCAACAGGTTGTGTAAGTACAACTTGAAGTTGAATCCAGCCAAATGCGCCTTTGGTGTTAAATCAGGCAAGTTGCTAGGATTTCTAGTCAGCCACAAAGGGATTGAGCTGGATCCTGCCAAAATCCAAGCCATCACGGAAATGCCCATTCCTCAGATAGAAAAGGAAATCTGGAGATTTTTGGGAAGAATCAACTTCATTAGCAGGTTCATCTCCCAACTCACAACAACCTGTGAACCAATCTTTAAACTGTTAAGGAAGAACTCCTCCATGAAATGGAATGATGAATGTCAGAATGCCTTCCTTACAATCAAGAAACAGCTAGTCAAAGCTCCTGTGTTTGTACCACCCAGGGATGATGTTCCCCTGTTTATGTACCTGTCCGTAAGTGACAATGCTATGGGCTGCATGCTGGGGCAGAAGGACGATAGAGGCCAAAAACGAGCTATCTATTACCTCAGTAAAAGGTTCAGCAGCAGTGAACACAAGTACACTCTGATCGAAAAGACGTGTTGTGCTTTAGCATGGGCTTCCATGAGGTTACAACGTTACCTCCATAGTCACACAACCCATCTTATATCCCGCGTGGATCCTCTCAAGTACGTGTTCAACAAACCTAGGTTAAATTGTCGGCTGTCCAAACGGCAGTTGATCCTACAACAATTTGACATCGTATATGTGACTCAAAAGTCCATCAAAGGTCAAGGAATCGCGGATCAATTGGCCGCCGCATCTATCGTCCAAAGATGAACGGTGCTGTTGAAGCGGCTAACAAAAACATCAAGAAGATTATGCAAAAGATGTCTGCCAACCACAAAGATTGGCCTAATGTATTGCCTCTGACTCTGTTAGCCTACAGAACATCCATGTGTACTTCAACTGAGGCAACCCCCTACGCACTAACCTATGGGATGGAAGCAGTGCTCCCCATAGAAGTTGAGATGGAATCTCTCAGAGTGTTGATAGACGCTCAGCTGGACGAAGATCAATGGGTACAAGACAGGTATCACCAATTGTCTCTAATAGACGAAAGGCAAACCGCGACTATCTTCCATGGCCAGTTATACCAGCAAAGGATCGCCCGATCCTACAACAAAAAAGTCCGGCTACGGCAATTTAAACAATATGACTTGGTTTTGGAGAAAATCCTGGACAACCAAGATCAATCTAAGGGAAAATTCGCTCCTAACTAGGAAGGCCCGTTTATTATCAAAGAAGTATTGACGGGAGGCGCTCTTAGATTGCAAGAAATGGACGGTGATGAATTTCCATAACTCATCAACTCAGACGCCATGAAATGGTACTATGTCTGAAGTAACTCGCAAACACCCTGGTATCAAACCATCAGATCACCGTTAATTTCGGTTTTTTAACCCTTTACCACATACAACTTTTCTGCACTTTGCCCCTCAGGGAAACATACTTTTCAAGCCAGCAGCCTGGCTTTCCTTTGCGCTCATACAACTTAGGTCATCCCACCGTGGATCGAACCTCTTACGTTTACAGTTTGGCTACCCATACCTGGGATCAAACTTTTCCTCTGCAGTTTATCCTCAACTTAGGATTAAACTTTCTCATCCCCGCACTCTGACCTGCACATGGGATTACGCTTTCTCTTCTCGCCCTGAGGGGCAAACTACGTCAACCTGATCTCCACTTTAATAGGAGTACGTAGGCATTCATTTCATATGGCCCGGTCGCAATAAAACAAAAATAACATAAATATTCCTACACCATTTCTGCCACATACAGCGTTGAACCTCTTACACCAGGTTCGAACTACGCAGACCTGATCTCCTCTTCAATAGGAGTACGTAGGCAGCCATTCATGCTGCGGTCTCACCCCCTACCAAAACACAAACCCTTGTCAGTTGGTACTGGGATCAAACATCAATCCACTACATTTCATTCGGCTTCAGACCAAAGGGATGGAATTACCCAACCTTTCCTCTCAAATAGGAGATTCGGCGACCATCTAAGCTGCGGTCATACCTTGAAGAGTAATGCCAATCCATAAAAGATGGAATTAACTAGGCTTCTCCTAAATAGAAGTACTGGCGACCATCTGTGGTACGGTCAATCTCAGAGAGGAAAGCCACACTCCTCTCCACATTTCCATACAGAAACCAGTCCCAAGATACCAAAAGATGGTAGGGATACACAGATTGATGATCCATTCTGAACTATCCAGAGACAACTCAATGTCCATCCACCCAGGAGGAATTCAGAATACATCAAGATCACAAGCCCTGAAGCAGCAGGCAAAATATCAAACAAATAGCAAGGTGTATCTAAAAGGAAAATGATCCAAAAATATATTTCCCTATCATATATAATGTTGTTTTATATATATGATGTAAATTGTACATGACAAAATGGCTAAGCTAGTCTGTGCAGGTAAGTACAATCTAATCTATGAGTCAGGATACACGCGAGATAGCAAGCCCAACATAGCATCCCTCTCAGAAGAAGGAGGTAAAGCTGTGGTCTCCTATGTGAGAGAATCCACATGACCCAATAGATCAGAAGTCGTCTGCATGATGACCATATGCTCATCAATATATGCGCTCATCTCTGCGATTATGTCAGTGGTAAGGGACCTCGCTGTAGTACTGTCTGTGACGGCTACATCCCGGGCAGATATGGCACTATCCCGCTCAACTATCACTGCATCTCTGGCTAATCTGGCCTCATCCTACTCAACAATAGCAGCATCCCTGCGAGCTAAGGCCTCATCTCTCTCCAATAGAGCGGCCTCCCTCACATCCAGAGCAGTCGACATCATAGATCGAACCTGATCTCTCTCAAAGGTCATCAGCTGAAGACTCTGCTCTAAGTACTATGCCGAGTGCTGAATCGCAACAGTCCTGGTACTAGGAGAATCCGAAAGAAATGCTGGCAACCCAGCAGCGGGCTCCTCCTCGAAGTGGGTATCAATGCCCTCCATAGGCTCCACACCCTCTGCGTCGCTATCCGGTACTGCAGATACTGCTGCAGCTGATAAAACCTCCGTCTCCATCCAGGCGGAATACTCTGCGGAATAACCTGGACTGCTCACTGAAAAAGTAGCTCCCTCACGATGGTCCCAACAAGCGTATACACGAGATCGGTCCTCGGCTGAGAGGTATCGGGCAGCTGAACGCTGACCTGTCGCCCTTGTGAAAGGATGAAAATCCTGAAACTGGTCGAACTGCGACATCACGACCAATGGGTGATAAGTAGTCACACCCCTCAAGCTAGCCAGAGGGAGGAAATACATGCCCGGAGTATGAGTAATAAAGCTGTATGGTGAGCTAAGCCTCGATCACAGCAATATGCTAAATGGGTCTCTGATGTCTGCCAAAAATATGGACCAGGACTGAGCATCTATACACTCCGATGGCTGAAAGGAGTATGACATTGCCACATCATGGGTAAACCAATATCCATGCCGTCTGAGGGTACCAATCAGTCTCAAGTGTGACATGAACCACACATACAGAAGGACTGAGGTCCCAGTAAACACTCCTGATGGATAAGTACTGCAGTAGGATGCTGACCGCAGAGTCTCTGCCAAGATCATAGGCACAATGGTATGACCCTCCCTGAGAGCTCTCACGGCCATGATAACGCCTATATCTATCTCATCCATATACCGTGGAATGTACACATATGATAGTACACATAACATCAGTACGTCAACTCTGGCTAGACGCCAATGATCCTCCGGTGCGGTGAAATCCCCAGAATGTCGTGAGTAACTGTCCTTTGAGCCAAATCTATCGTACAAAAAACGCTGAGAGATAACATGGCCAGATGTCAGCTCATCGTGCACTACTCTACGCCTCAATCCTGTGCGAGTCATGAATCGTCTACTCATGTCTCCCAGAGCCATATGCACGTAAGGTCTGTCCAAGGGCAGCATCGTCAAACGTGCATACTCCTCCAGAGTAGGAGTCAACTCATCGGTGCCAAAGCGGAATACCTGCCTGTCAGGTCGCCAATGCTCTAGCATCCCATCTACGAATCCTACAGGAACCTGAAATGCCAAAAGAGTCATAGTATGCTGCAGTAACATATCTACGGTCACCCTGTCTGGTGGTGACATACTATCATACCACGATTGCATACCCAATGCCACCACTGACGGTGGGGTATGATCTATACGGCTAACTATCGAAGAAGACATCTGTGAGGGCCGTGTCATAAGACCATCCAGGAGTTAATGCCGAATATCTCTGGACATACATACATATGCATAACATGATACATGCATAACAGATAATGGATGACAATATGATATAGGGAATGGAAAAGACTGTGCATACATTCCTAAGTATATCATCATCTAATACATCAGCTCTGTACAACTACAAATACAGGGAAATGGGGCACAGACGCCCTACTACTAACAAAGGCCTATCAAAAGATATAACGAGAATACATCAAAAGAAGACAATGGTGTCGATATCCACATCATCAATCCTGTCCACCTGATGTAACTCCTCCTGAATCACTAGATCTCTATCAACAGGGATGTCAGGCCTATAAAGAGGAGGATCTCCACCGGCAAAACCAAATGGGTCGTCCGAGGGGTCAGCGCCTGAGCTGGAAGGAACAAATGATTCCTCCTTTGCTGGATCTCTGCCCAAGTGCCGAATAAATATATGTGCCTGGTCCAACTGACGGGTCAAGCTATCAATCTGGGGCACATGAGTCGGATCTCGGACACAAGCTATCCAATCCGTCATCATCAAGGATCCAGGAACCATGTCCCTCATAAAATGTGTGGCGCAAGACCGGGCTCCAATTGTACGTGGAAGCCACCAACGCTAGAATATCTCCTGAGTACATGGACCCTCTGATAATGCAAATCCGTCAACACCCAACAACGGGATATCAATGGCGGGTGACTGCGATACAGGCCAGTGACGCCTGATAGGAGGTAAGATCGGTATACGAATCTCCCCTGTGGTGCTCCTGATAGCATGCTCTCCTAGATAGAGCTCCCAACTGCCATCTGTGAAGAGTGGAACTCTCCTGGTGGAAATCAAATACTCGACCCCAGTCGGGTATCCATCCTCAAAACCCACTGTCAAGTGTTCCCCAGAATAGGGAAGCCAGGTGATGGTATCGGCTGTCAGCAACTCCAGCTGCATACGGCAATGAGTGAATCCCTCCGCTACAGGGACCTCGGGCAGAATCGAATGATGCCATCTTCGTCCTCGTGGATAGGTATCTAAACCTAACACACTCAAGGGACGCAAATAGGGAAGCCTCTAATAGGCCCAAAACTGCCAACACAATGGCAAGATATTTGCTATTAGTAAACACTCTTAACCTATAAATGGGAAAAGACAAGAGAAATACTCACCAGCAGAAACGGGTAAAATCCTAGCCAAGCCTCGGTCAAACCCTGTGAGTGCATACGCATGCCCCAGAGGAAATATGCAAAGGTATAGGAGCCCTAATTGCACTCTCCAATACGGTCCACGTCACGCGTAGTGATGACCAAAGCAAAAGATACCGTGGAAGAGTTATCTGCTATGAAGCAGCCTCGAATGATCATCAGGAACAATCGCCGTAGAACGCGATCCCTGATCCTGACATCATCAGGCATGGGCTCACTCAATAGCCCGCTCACAGCATCCACGCTCAAAGGACCTGAACGGACGGTCCTGTCTTTGAGTGCCGCCGCCGAAACTCCTAACAAGGATCTGACGGCAGTAGGGGTAAAATTTGCCATGCAAGGCACTGGCTCCCCTCCAAACTCCACGCTGGTGATAAATCGCCAATCCATCGGCGTCATCATCACCTCGCAATCCAGCAGGTGGAGTGACTGAGTCTGGTGAAACCACCGCTCAGACAATGCCCTGTGGTAACCCCAGGGACAACGACGAGGAAGGATGGAGAAGAATGCCCCAAATCCCCACTCATGCACTACTACTCTATAATCAGGATGAAGCGCCTGGTACATGGAGTGAATGTTAAACCAGTTCCCTCGAGGCTGTGTAAAACCTGGAACCTGCATGAAATGCAAATCTACGTCAGAACCCTTTAATCCTCATCAA
Organism: Panax notoginseng; assembly: GCA_016801055.1. Lineage (NCBI taxonomy): Eukaryota > Viridiplantae > Streptophyta > Magnoliopsida > Apiales > Araliaceae > Panax > Panax notoginseng. The sequence goes on from CM029017.1 coordinate 122,500,872, forward strand.
TAGGAAAGAAGGAAAAGTAAAGTCTAACGCCATACCTCGTTAGCATGTAAGTACATTGATGGATGTCTGCCCAAATCACCCAGCAACTCTAGGTTCGCCACCTGAATGCTCGGAAGCTCCCTACGAGGGACAAGTACAGTAGGAGCGGGGTCCTCAATATCTATCTCCTCGTCCTCAACGTCCGGAACATCTGCCTAGACAGGACGGATCACAGCCTCCACCAACCGACGAGGCTGTCTGACAGAACGGGGATGAGGTACTTCAGAAGCCCTTTGCCGTACGCCAGAAGCGGTCCTATAGGAACTGCTCGGCTGATCCGGATCCATAATATCTGGACAACAAGTCTCCAAATCACCTCAGAAAGGGTGTGGTATTTCCTGACCTGAAGCTTTCTCTAATGCATTTACTTTAACAAACAATAGGGTTAAAATGCATGACTACCCAATGCCTACATTTTGGAAAATTTTTGCCATAGTCCCCTTTGAAAATAGGACTATCCACATGCACTTAGGCATGTCTAGGTGGCCATTCAGTAGCACACCTTCCCCAAAGTCATATACACAATATATGCATTAAAAATCAAAAGCATCATGCATAAGGCCAACCACAATGCTAGGAGTACTTTGCCTTTCTACCTTTTGCTCATTGGACCTCAAATAGGACAAAAAATAGCAGAAAAAGGTGCTAATTTGACTGTCTCAAAAGTTAAATTTTTTCACATTATTATGTTCAGCATGGTTTAATACTAACATTTACTATGTTGAATATTTTTTATCAAGTCATTTGTGCATACATAACCACTACTATGTGTTTAGATGCATTTCGTGCAATAACTCACAATCTAACGGACAAAAACTAGAGAAAATACAGGCATACGTTACCAGGATAGTGTGGAACACTTGCACGGTGACAGAATTTGCAGAAAGCAGCCCGAACTCAGCAGATCTGAAGATGGCTCGCGGTTTTCTCTAAGCAAAACAAGTTGAAAGTGACTTGTGAATGCTGTTGGCTGATGGATATATGATCCACGCCTGGCCGTAGGCCTATCTGCGGCTGCAGCAGGTACACCTGTGGCACCCCCATGAGGGTCCCATCCCTCCGGCTCGGTCCAGTTCGAGTTACAAAGGAGGTCTTACGAATTAAAAAGGTCAAATCGAGAATAAAAATACCACGCGATTGAGCAAAACTGCATACAATCCTGGTCTTCTCTGATGAGACTTTGAATCGGTACATCACGCATTGGTATTCGCCCACACACAGGGTACATTATACCAGTGATCTCAAATGATATCAGTCAAGCTCGGCAATACCGTACGCAGGTCCAATGCCGCTTTTTCAGGATCATCATCCTTGTCAACCTAGATCCCTAACGGGGGTTACAACGTGAGTCCCCGACGGGGGTTAAAACGTGAGTCCCCGACGAGGGTTACAACGTGAGTCCCCGACGGGGGTTACAACGTGAGTCCCCGACAGGGGTTACAACGTGAGTCCCCGACGGGGGTTACAACGTGAGTCCCCGACGGGGGTTACAACGTGAGTCCCCGACGGGGGTTACAACGTGAATCCCCGACGGGGGTTACAACGTGAGTCCCCGACGGGGGTTACAACGTAGATCCTCGGAGGGGGTTACAATGCGTGTTCAACCGTTGACACACAAATCAACGAACGTCAAGCAGCCTTGACATTATCTCAGCCGATGGCAAGTAAACCCATCAGAGCATACACAGTTGTTCGGTCAATGCATATGTCCCCAGTAGATCTCCAGAGGGGTTTGCAACGTGAATTCATGGCAGGGGATTACCATGTACATTCAAGCCATTGACACACATATCAACGAAGGTCAAGCAGCCTTGACATCATTCCAGCCGATAGAGGGTTAAACCTATCAGAGCTCTGGAGCCATTCGGGGTTCTTACCACCCGATTACCCATATTCCCCGGCGGGGGGTCACAACACAATGTTCCATTGATCTACACGACAGCGGAAGTCAAGCAACCTTGACAGTATATCCCACATGATTTTTTAGCCATTGATTCACATATCGGTGAAATACACGTCAATGAAGGTCAGGCATCCCTGACAGCATTTGCTGTTGGCAGTAACTCCAACAGAACCCTAACATGTCCTGATGATAAAAACCAGGAGATTGTCATCAAGGAGGATGGATGATGGAATATGTTATACACATCCTCAAACAGATCAACCTTTATCCCCACAGATCTCTTACACATAAGAGGTACCTCTGTAGGATCCAGTCCTTATCCAGGAATTTGATGATAACTCCAACATCAACATCCTGACAGACTCAGATTATACATCAAATCTGGTCATCATTGCTAATCCCCGGTTGAAGCAACAGGGAGCCAGCAATTATCCTCAGCGTGTTGGGCTACAACCCCGTACACATGCGTCATACATCTACATCATGTTGCTATCCATAGTACCATGTTTGCCTTATTACGTTTCAAGTGTCTAGGATTCTTTGTCCTACCCATGCATCGCCATGCATGAGTATGATAAAGAGGGGCATCTGTAGACACTCGAAATTTTCTGTACTACTGATACTAACATTGCAGGAAGGCAGATAGTCTTTTATCAGAGAACCCTAAAAGATACCGGATACTACCGGAGGTTCAGAATCAACCCCAGATCGTAATCTGGGAGTAATCGTTCCAATCTTGGAGAATCCCGAAGCATGCAGATCAATACCGGAACACACACCGGAGAAGACCGATTAATCTCGGAGAAGACCCCGAGGTATCCAGTCTCAACCCTAAACATGGGAATATCATTCAACCTTGGTGATAGCCCCAAGGAAAGTAATTTCGGCATTAACCCCGGAAATGCTTGTTACAAGTGCAACTAGCTTTAATCTCAGCGCTCACAACGAGATAAACTGTATCAGCCCAGCGATGACATCAGGAAGACAGACACGCCTCAAAGATTACAATGAGGACTTTCAACCAATTGCAGTAGTCCAATCCCAGCGAAGTTGAGCAACGTCAGCTTTATCGACCCAACCCGGCAATAACACTAGTAAGGGACAACATCGTCATCTGACCAACACAATGCCACACCAAATCGTCTTCACACATCTACGCAACAACGGCCCACAAGGCTAACCAATCCCGAGTTGCTATTATGCGGGGTAACGGATGAAAGTTGAAGCTTGAAGACCGGAGGGCACCGTCCCATCTTCAAAGACTTCGTACAAAGTCTAATCCCATGCCATCGTACAAAGTCTCGACAACGGCGATTCAAAATAGGTCCTGTATACCTCAAACGGATGCCCGAATTGCACTTCAGAAAAACCGAGTGGACATTACAGTGCCCGCGTGCACGTACTTCGAGACGACCCAACCCGACCAAACCGGGCCGACCCGACCCGCCTCTGGTACACCTGCAACTGAGCCGCAGGTACACCTGCGACACCTTTTGCCTATAAATAAGAGGCTTGGGGTGCTGATTTTTAAGAGAAAAAAGACGGGAAAACCCTGCAGAATTCTCTCTACACTTGCCATACAGTGTATTTTTCCCATTTTAAACACCTGTGAGCTCATATACAGCCCTCTTTTGTACCTACAAAAGCCAGTGTTTACCCATTCTAAAGATATAGAAGCCTTTTCTAGCAATCAGCTGTAAGCCTTCTCATACACTTTAGAGTCTTTCTCTTCATCTTTGCACACACCCTTCTACACGTTGAGAGTCGTGTTACTTGCTTTTGCCCGAACTTCGGTCCGTGGTTTCATTTCAGTCTGTATATATTTATCTTATATATATATTTACATATATATTGACTAACATTACCGAGTTGTTATACCTCGGTTGAGCCTAGACTTCGGTCTGGAGCGTTTATTGCTTTAATATATATATATATATATATACTTATATATATTAACTGTGTGTCGGACTTTGTTCGATGAGCCTAAACTTCGGTTTGGTGCGTTTAATTGCTTTTATATATATATATATATATATATATATATATACACTTATATATATAAACTGTGGTCGAACTCCGTTCGATGAGCCTGGATTTTACATCTGGTGCGTTTACTCGCTTGTATATATATATATATATACTTATATATATGAACTGCTATCGAACTCTGTTCGGTGAGCCTGTACTTTATATCCTGTGCGTTTACATGCTTTTATATATATATATATATATATATATATATATATCTACATTTCATCTCACCTGTAGTTTACTTCGTGGTGGTTGACCCTTTTTACAGCTTTATCTACGTTTGTCCCGCCTGGAGTTTCCTCCATGGCGGTTGATGGCTTTTAACAGCTTTCTTTACATTTCTGATCACCCATGGAGGTTCTTCGTGGTTGGTGATCATGTCTGTATATATATATATATATTTACGGCTTTTATATATATACCTGCTTATTGCTTTAATACAAATTGCGGTATCATGTGAGCTTAGGAATCATGTGATCACAGATTCATCCCATTGGATCTAGATTCGGTTCCCGTGATGGACATTTTCAGCTGTAAGCAGCTTGTAAATTATTCTGCTGTGTCTGAATTTCCTCCGATGGTTTCCATACCCACGAGGAAGTCGGCATTATTTTGTACATTATTTTCGTACGGATGCCTCGCAACCGTCAAATAAAATCAACCAAGCTGCACATTTAATAAAATGGGAGTGCAAAAGGCCTCAATTACTATTGAACGACAGGGTTTGAAAAAACCTCTTTTATAAAACAGCATTGCCATATCTTGCTAAAATTGAATTTTTACATAAATTCAAACCTTGCGTATATAGGTGCGAACGAGGCCTCGTACCACTTTCAAATAACAGCACATTAACTCACACACACACACACACATTCAGATAATAGTTTCTTGAAAAGAGGTGGTCACCGTGGTAACACGGATGTCGGGGGGTGCTTAACACCTTCCCCCGCATAACCAAGTCCCCGGACCCTAAATGAATCTCGGTTTCACCGACCCGTATAGCAGTGTCACATCACTGGGTCAATGTGCAAACTTTTTCTCGGTTGTGTTGGAACAACCATTTAAAAAACCAACTGGCGACTCTTAACAGTCCATCGTCGACATTATACATGTCGGACCTTTTTCACTTGTTTTTTCAAACAAATCTGTCCTAAAATGAGAACACCAAAGAACAAGTAACAGAAAGGGACATCTAAAAATCCCGACGTCGACAAATAGAATAACAACAGAAATTACCGTGCATGCGATAGATCGCACAGACAAGTTATTCCAATAGAATAATAAAGAATAGAACCAGGTCCGGCGTAACCGCACAGACATGATATTTCGACAGAATAATAAATAATGGAACCAGGTCCAGCGTAAACGCACAGACAGGATATTCCGATAGAATAATAAAGAACAGAATAATAGAAGAATTTCACCATGTATGCGGTACTTCGCATAAACAGTTTATTCCAACAAAATAATAAAGAATGGAATAACAGAAGAATTTCACCAAGTATAGGGTAGTCCGCGTATACAGGTTATTCCAACTGAATAATAAAGAATGGAATAACAGAAGTTCTCTTCATGAATACAAAAGAAATAATACCCCTTACGGGTACAACAAATAATATCCCTTACCTTAGAAGAAGTTGGATACTGGAGTAATGAAGTAGTGAAGTAGCAGAATACTCTACTTATTTCTCTCTATAATTTCTCTCTTAAGAGTTTCAGTGAATTCGTAACAAATAATAAAGGAATGAGCTTCTATTTATAGGAGAATAGACTGAATAATAACTAATTCATGAACGGCCCAGATTGATTTGCTTTTAAACGGACGGTCCATAATTTACTATTAAAACTTAAAGCAACGGTCCATACTGATTTACTATTAAAACTTTAAACCAGCGATCCATATTGATTTACTATTAAAACTTTTCACCAGCGGTCTACATTGATTTACTATTATATCTTCAACCAACGGTCTGAAAAATTAGCATATCTCCTCATAGAATAATATTGTACCCAAAATAATTTGAACCGAAAAGAAATATATTTTACGGGTGATCAATAGTACCCCGTGAATAGTAATTCGTGAATAGTAACTCGTGAATAGTAACTCATAAATAGTAACTTATGAATAGTAACTCGTGAATAGTAACTCATGAATAGTAACTCGTGAATAGTACTCCGATATGAAAAGTGTCCCAAATACCCCGATTGAATAATACTGAGTGACTTCTCACATAAGCATCAATAATCAATACCGTGTACTACTATGCAACCACGCATATTACTGTACTTTTAACACCGGGTGTTTCAACAGTTAACGGTAAAACTTCCGTTGTTATTTTTATAAAGTATTTTGTCATTTTTTTAATCCGACAATAATTCTGTTGCGGGGTCCACCAATGATTGTACCGTCGTACGGATATTCTCCGACAAAAAAAATATTCTCCGACCAATCGAATTATATACAACAACTTGCATACTTTACAAAATTTATAAATACTTCCCACAACTATAACATTATATCAAATCCACACCATAATATTTAAAAAATTATTTCGAGAAAATTAAATCTTTATTCATAAAATCTGGGGTGTCATAATCTCCCCTCCTTATGAAATTTCGCGCTCAAAATTTACGTACGTACCTGGTATGCCGAAGAGATGAGGATGCCTTGACTTCATTTCAGATTCTAACTCTTGAGGTATAACCTTTGAATGTTGAATACGATCCTTCTTATCTAAGATTTTAACACATATCTCCTCATACGTTAAATCTTCTGCTATCTCGTCTAGTTCTAATTTAATAATGTGGTTTAGGTCGTCCACATATTTACGTAACATCGATACGTAAAAAAAACGTTCTGAACACGCAACATACTTGGCGGTAAAACGAGTCTATAGGCCACAATTCCTACTTCATTGAGGATTTCAAATGGGCCAATTAAATCAAGGGTTGAGATTTTCTCTATTCGTCGATTCTTGCTTCTAGAATAACGCCCTCTTAAATCTTCTTCTTCATATTCATCAGCTCTGAGTATGTAGCTTGAGCAGTTTTAACTTTATTGATTACAGTCGATTCTAATCGTATATTCGTTATCTTCACGTGGGTCCATATATTCGCACTTGTAACCGCATACGATCTTCTACTCAACGCATCAGCAACCACTTTCGTTCTTCCACGATGATATTGAATGGTACGATCGTAATCTTCAACAGCTTGAGCCAACGTCTTTGGCACATTACACGTTCATTTTAGGTGAAGAAAATATTTGAGGGTTTTAGAAATGAGTTTTGTACTGGGGTCAATACAAAATTCGATTTCACGCTCTAGGGGTAGGCTAAGAAGTCTTCAACAATACGCTAGGAAATTTATTAACTATAGAAATATCGTTCAAAACTGTGACCCTCATCCAAGACTTGGATAGCATGTCACATTGATACCTATCAACTTGCCATCATCATTCACGACGTCGCCTACAGAAAGTCTGGCTTCGTTGCATTCCACACAAGAAAGTCACCAGATAAAGGCTCATTACTTATGGATTGATATGACAATGATTGACTTTTGTGGTTTGGTTACTTTGAATTCGCATAGCAGGTTGGCTAGGAGTATGAAAGTTAACAACCTTACAAACAAAACATGATTAGTAGTTAACCAATCGATTCCTAAAATCACATCAAAAACAAGTAATTTCAAAGAGACACGATCGACAGGTAACGTGAAAGTGTTGATTTGAATCAAACAACATTTATAAATAGTGGAGGTAACGAAGGTTTCTCCCAACATTTATATTTGACGGTCAAAGGTTATACCCCAAGAGTAAGAATTTGAAGTGAAGTCAAGGTATCCTCACCTGTTCGGTATACCAGGTACGTACGTAAATTTTGAGGGCGAAATTTCATAAGGATGAGAGATTGTGAGACCCCAGATTTTATAAATAAAGATTTAATTTTCTCGAAATAATTTTTTAAATATTATGGTGTGGATTTAATATAATGTTATAGTTGTGGGTAATATTTATAAATTTTATAAAGCAAGCAAGTGGTTATATACTATTTGATTGGTTGGGGAATATTCGTTTTAACAGGAAATATTCGTACAACGGCATAATTATTAGTGGACCCCACAAAGGAATGATTGTCAGATTGAGAAAACGACAAAAATACTTTGTAAAAATAACGGCGGAAGTTTTACTGTTAACTGTTGAAACACCCGGTGTTAAAAGTACAGTAATACACGTGGTTGCATAGTAGTACACGGTATTGATTATTGATGCTTATGTGAGAAGTCACTCAGTATTGTTCAATCGGGTGTTCGGGACACTTTTTGTATCAGAGTACTATTCATGAGTTACCATTCGTGAGTTACTATTCACGAGTTACTATTCATGAGTTACTATTCACGAGTTACTATTCATGAGTTACTATTCATGAATTACTATTCACGAGTTACTATTCATGAATTACTATTCACGAGTTACTATACACGAGTTACTATTCACGGGGTACTATTGATCACCCATAAAATATATTTTTTTTCGGTCCAAATCATTTTTGGGTACAATATTATTTTATGAAAAGATGTGCTAATTTTTCAGACCGTTGGTTGAAGATATAATAGTAAATCAATATGGACCGCTGGAGGAAAGTTATAATAGTGAATCAATATGTGTGACACCCCCAAATCTGGTACTTCCACTTCCACAGGATTTGGTGTTCACGATACAAATATCATCTATCTATCTACCCATAATAATGCAAACCATGCAATAATAGAAATAAAACCTTTCCCTTAAGGGTTACAACATCTGAATAATAATACAATCTAAGCTAAACTAAACTTAAACATCTGTGCAGAATTATAAATAAATAAGTCTTAAACAACATCTTTAACTTAAGTCTTTAACAAATACATCATATAAAATAACAAGTCATATCAAATAACAAATCTCCATCATTTGCTAACTTTGCCCTTGCCCTTACTAGTGGAAGGTTCGTCGGTTCTTTCGTTCTTAACTGCAATGTTATTATTAAGCAAGAGTGATCACAAATGCCCACAAGTATAAAAATGAAATAACAGTATAATAACATGCGAATAAATCAAAGACATCTGAATAAAAGCTCAACTTTTGAATCAAGAGTGAATAACAAGAATCAAAAGAATTCTGAGGGTCATATGACATTGAACTATGTCCTAGGTTAACAAGGGTTATACTTGAAACCTTTAACAGTTATAAGACTATGGACCTTCTTCTCGTACTTAGGGGGATCAGCCCTTAGTACCATACTGATATCTTAACGCTAAGCGTAAATAATCCCCTATACAGGGTTGTTCATCTCAGTTTGACATTCAAGTCCGCACCAAAGGAAGTTTGGTTTGGATAATTCTTCAAGGGTTCTGAAATTTAGAATGCTCATCAACTATGAACTAGTTGAATCATTAAGGTTTCACTAGTCTTATAAGGTTCAACAATAATGATATTCAATTTGAATAATAATCTCAAGAAGTATACAATAGAACAATTATTGTATAACTAAATCATACTTTGAAAAGATAATCAATCTTTAATAAATCATTTGAACTTAAATAATAGTAACGATAGCTTATTCAAGGTAAATAATAAGCTTAAACAATAATGACAAATAGGGTTAGGGAACTTACTCAAATTTAAGAGTTTAAGTTTAGGAAACTTGCCTCGCGCGTAGATTATACTTTAACTAAGCACGTTCTTTAAATTAAATCCTACATACCATACATATACACAATACCAGTTAATTATAAATTAATCAATCAAAGTAAACTCATTCTCGTTGTCTACTTTAATTATCGACTATACTTAGTCAATTTATCTCATTATCACATAATTTGTACTTCATGAATAATAATCTAGTTAGGAATTCAATAATTTAAATCACATGTAATTATGTTATTTACATGTTTAAAAAACTATTTTTATCATCACATTATTCTTCTATCATATTTGCATGTTCATTACATCAATTCACTAACACTTGTTAGACTTTAATAGTTTTAAAAAATCTCATTTCTAAATTTTCTGGGGAGTGGCGCTGCAGCGCCACGTTTGTACTGGCTCTTGGTGTAAGACCCCGAATTTTATGAAATAAAAGTATTCAATTTTTCTTATAATTACTATTTAGTAAATGATTAAATTGATAAATGTTAAAGTTAAGGGTGATATATGAATTTTTTTTCGAAATACACAAGTGGTTATAAAATATTCATTGTTGTCGGGGAATATTCGCTTGGTCGTGGAATATTCTTACTGTCGGAGAATATTCGTACGACGGCGCAGTCTTTTGTGGGCCCCATAACGGAAAGCGATTGGATGAAGAAAACGACAAAAGTAAGTTGTTTATAAATAACGGCGTAGTTGTTACCGTTAACACTGTTAGAATACCCGGTGGTTAAAACACAGTATTACGCGTTGTTGCACAGTAGCACACGGTATTGCACCAATTATTGATTTTTACGTAAGAAGGCATTACTCAATAATTATTACAGTAATTACTGTTCAGTATTTTATTTTATTGATTCAATAATTGCTGCGTTGATATTTTATATTACTGTTGTTTTAATAATTGTCACTACACAGTATTTTCTATTATCGGAGCAATAATTCATATTATCTAAATAATATTATTAGATAACATTATTGGCAATGTCTAGAAAGTTCTGTCTAATGAGAGGTTTGGTCATCTAATTGCGCGCCAGTAAGGAAGAGATCCTTATTGGAAAGCCCCCTCTTTCCTAGGAACTGCCTGGTTGTCAGTAATGTGATTCTGTAATATTATTTGTGTATAATTAATTATTAATTTATATGATGAGAAAAATATTAATTTTATGTGGATATAGATGGAAATTTTTTTTAATGTGACAATTGTTGAAAATTAATATTTTATCTTTTTCTGATAAAATAATTCACTTAAATATATTATTTTAATAATATATTAATGGTGATATTTTTACAATGAATGTGGGATATATGAATAAATGAGGAAGAAGAGTATTTTTGTAGCATTAAATGATTAACACATATTTTGTGTGTTGGTGGACACAATTCTTGACCGAAAATTTATTATTGACTGTAAAATTATCCGTTTGTGGATTTCGGTCAATTTCTGTTTCGAATTTGGAAAAACTTTCTTCTGAAAAGTTGTAGAGAATTGAATTTCCTATAAAAAATCGCGAGATTCGAATTTTTTGATAAAAGAGCTATTTATTATAAATTATTGAAGTTCCATAATTCCGAAATAATTGATTTTTGGAAGTTTTAATTATTATTTTTAAGAAAAACGTTTTTTTCAATTGAGCGACATGTGTTAAATGGTTGAAATCAGCTGGTGGTGTGCTTAAGAATTTTGTTTATAAATAATATTATTATATTCAATTTTCTACTTTGGTGTTCTAAGCATTTTCCTACAAATAGGGTGCTTAGGTTAGAATTGAAAATCACACCAGAAACTGAAGTTTTCTCTCTATTTCTCTCTCTATATTATCGACTGTATTCTTGTGAGTATTTTGATATCTTGAGTGTTGCTATACGGTGCAAATTCGTTCAGCGTTATTCCAGTCAGGAGTACTGCTCTTTTGAGGTAAGGGATAATAAGGGATGTTATTTTTTAAAAAAATGATATTATTTCTTTCAATATCATTATACCGGAATATTGGTAAGATTTTTCTTGTGAAATTCTTATCTTTTCATGTCGGGGTTACTATTCATAAGTTACTATTCACGAGTTACTATTCACGAGTTACTATTCACGAGTTACTATTCATGAGTTACTATTCACGAGTTACTATTCATGAGTTACTATTCATGAGTTACTATTCACGAATTACTATTCATGGGTTACTATTCACGAGTTACTATTCATGACAAAATTGGTTTCTTTTTCTAACCAAATTATAGTTGATTTATTAATATTACTCTTGAGATTAAATTTATATGTTGATTATACTGATTTTATTATCATATATAACATTTTTATAACCCTAATGATGATATTTCTCTTTGACTTGAGTGTAAAGATGGGTAGATTTTTGGTACGATCATGACTATGGGTTTTCTTTGGCCAGTAGTGCAAAGTTGAATTTTTGACTGGTATGATCATAACCATTGAATTTATAATTGAATATCTTTAGCTTAAGTGCAAAGGTGAAATGATCAACATAGTTATAATTATTGATTATATAAATTCTGAAATGATTATATATTTCTTTGAGATAATAATATATTTGGCCTGTAGTGCAAATATGAACTATTAAGGAATATCTTTGGCCTGTAGTGCAAAGATGAGTTGTTGATGAATATCTTTGGCCCGTAGTGCAAAGATGACTTGTTGTTGAATATCTTTGGCCTGTAGTGCAAAGATGAGTTGTTGATGAATATCTTTGGCCCGTAGTGCAAAGATGAATTTATTAGTATGATTATGAACAGGAACTGTGATTTGGTATAACCATGATCTTTGATGTTTCAGGTAAAGACAGGTGATGAAAATTATCTTCGTCGTGGATGCGAAATTTAGAATCACAATTATGATTATGAATTATTCATATGATTGTGGAAAGGAACTGTTGATTGATGTTACAGGAATAAAACATTGTTGGTGGACTTTTAACGTGGAGAAGATAATAGACTTTGTAGTCTATTTGACTCTTCTAATGGATTGCTCGTTTCGCTGCAACTAGGGTTGAAAAATTTTATCATCTACCATATGTTCTAAATCTCTGATTTAATTTTGTTGAAGGCTATTGATAATTTAATTATCTTTAGTCATGATATTCTTTACTGAGCTAGTTGTGCTCACCCTTCTGTTTCACAATTCCTTTCAGGTAATAAGAGTGTAGCTGGGTCGAGCGGGGGTAACAAGGGAATAGAACGGTGGTCATCATTTAGTAGTTATATTTGGTGAAGAAAATAGGGTGAGGCGAACCCAACGTTGGAAGGGTGTTTTGTCACTATCATACAAGATGTCTAATGACATACAACCTCGTGTCATCATAAGACAGGATTGTGCACATCCACTTGCTGAGTATATCTACGAGCACTACCTATATAATCTTGGTGTTTGTTTGAAGTATAATTCTCAATTAGAGACAGTGGAGATAATGATAAGTCAAGAGAAGACTCACCATTGAGAAGAATATGATAGTAATCTTCTTATTTTTCTTTGGGGTCTATTGGGTCAACCAAGGATAATTCTGTGGCCATATGATATCTATCATAACCTAGAAGCATGACCTCCCATGTACGAAGGTTTCCTTGAGCACTTTCTAAAGATTCTAATTTCTAAAATAATTTTTGACTATACCTTTATGTAAGGTGTCATTGTGACGTGCTATCCAAGGTTGGGACATGAGTCACAGTTGGTATATATTTGTATCCAAACTCATAGCATATGTGTTGTTGTATTTCACACGACAATTGTTGTAATAAAGTTGTAGTTGTTATCTGTACCATGTTTTTGGCGACTCAAAATGGGTTGGATGGAATGGACCTATTTTGGGGGCGTTACACTTGGCGCTGCGGTCTGATACTTGACGCTGTGGCGAGATGGCGCTACGGCGCGGGGCTTCAGTTCTGGAGTTGGCGCTGCGGCGCGAGACTTCAGAATTTGATTCCCAGTTCGTGAAGAACACAGAGTTCAGCGAAAAGGACACCAAATAATCATTAATTTCAGTAATTTAACATACCCACATGTTAATATTCACATATAATCATTACCTAACATCTGTAAAGTAATTTTAACCCATTAGAACACATAATCACAGAATTAAAACATAAAAATTTTCACTATTCTTGATGTTCTTGAAGTATTGAACATAAATTCCTAAAATTCAACGCCACGGATTCGTTATAAAGCCAAATCCGTTCATTTAAAGCTTGGTCTCTTTGTATTAACATGCATAACAACATACAAGTGTAAAATTTAGGGATACTATATGATCAATACATAAAATATCATGTATAAGGCCATATGGCCAAAACCCAAACTCTGTAATTTTGCAGCAATCATATACGACGTAAAATTATGAATTGATGATATGGAATCATGCAATATATATATAAAACACATATATTCACATATATTCACATAAGCCTTACAAATTCCCATCATAAAACTTTACAGTACTTGAAAACCATATGTATAAAAACTTAAATACGTAAAAGTAGAAATTGAGTTTGGGAGAAAATTATCCAGAGTGTAAATTAGAAGATGATCAATGAAATTCTTTTCGCAAGTACCTGTTGATTACACACTTACGATTTCTCTCAAAACTTCCTAATTTTCTCCCTGAACTCTCTCTGTATTTCTAGACTTAGCCAAAAAAATAATAAAAGAAAAGGGAAGGAGAGTACGTATAAAGGAGAAGAGAACTGACGCGCATCATGGTCAGTTGCCCATCATGGGTTAACTGGCCATAACTCCTCTAAGGCCATGTTTGGCTAGCAATTAAGTTCAAAGCTCATTATTTTAATAAAACCTTTTATCATATAGTTTGAAAATGTCACACTCCTAATAAAATAAATCCAATATTTTATTTATTTTGCTTTAAATAACATATAATAATTTCTCATTAATTCACATAGTCACATAATTAATTTTCTCATTAATAATAATGTCAAATTATTAACTCTCTGATTAATAATTAAATTAATTAAAATACCAATTGGCTTATTAAATATTTCTTTTAATTCAATAAGCTCACATAATTACGTACTTTGACAATAAAAATTCTCTACATTAATTTAATAAATGTAACACATATAATTAAATTAATCTAACATAATTGCATCAATTAATTATTTAATCCAATAATTAAATCATCAAAAAATATTTATTTAATTCAATAAATATTAGAAATTAATTACAAAAATCTTGTTTGTCACATCTTTCCCCCCTTAAAAGGATTTTGTCCCCAGAAGCACGACTCAAAAACTTTTGACCCGCTACATTCTCCCCCCCTTACAGAGATTTTGTCCCCAGAATTGCATATACATATTTAAGCAAATAAATGAGGGTAATTCTTCATCATATTCTCTTTCAGTTCCCACATAGCTTCTTCAGCGTTGTGATTTCTCCAAATTACCTTAACTGAAGGTATAACTTTATTTCTCAGAACTTGTTCTTTTCGGTCGACAATTTGGACAGGAATTTCTTCGGAAGATAAGTCTTTCTCAAAATGTAGGGGTTCGTATTCGATTACATGCTTGTAATCAGGCTTGTAGGGTCGTAACACAGAAACATGGAAGACGTTATGGATATTCTCGAGTGCTGGAGGTAAGGCTACCTCATACACAACTTCTCTGATTCTTCTCAGTACTTCAAAGGGTCCAATGAATCTTGGGCTCAATTTCTCTTTTTTTCCGAATCTGATCTTTCCTTTCCAGGGAGAGACCTTCAAGAAAACATAACTACCTGATTCAAACTCAATATTTTTACGATGTGGGTCAGCGTATTTCTTCTGTCGATCTTGAGCCGCTACCAGCCGTGCTCGGATCACTTTGACTATTTCTGCTATCCACTGTACCAATTCTGGCCCTAGCAATTGTCTCTCACTAACTTCATCCCAGTAAATCGGAGTTCTGTACTTTCTGCCGTAAAAAGCTTCATAAGGCGGCATGCCAATACTAGCGTGGTAACTGTTGTTGTAGCCGAACTCTACTAATGGTAGATGATCATCCCAATTTCCTTTAAAGTCTATCACACAGGCTCTTAGCATATCTTCTAATGTCTAAATCATTCTCTTACTCTGTCCGTCTGTTTGAGGGTGGTAAGCTGTACTCATTCGTAATTGCGTACCCATGCATTCCTTAAGACGTTTCTAGAAATTTGATGTGAAGCGCGGATCCCTATCTGAAACAATTGATATCGGAACTCCGTGCCTCGAAACAATCTCTTTCACGTATAGCCTGGCCAATTGATCTAAGTTGAATCTTATTTTGATCGGAAGGAAGTGTGCAGATTTTGTCAGTCGGTCAACGATAACCCATACTGCGTCGTAGCCTTTCTGAGTCGTCGGAAGGCCAACCACGAAATCCATTGTAATATGCTCCCATTTCCATTCTGGGATTTCCAACGATTGAAGTAATCCACTTGGTCTCTGATGTTCTGGTTTTACCTTCTGACAGGTCAGACACTTGGCAACACATTCTGCAACATCACGTTTCAAATTCGGCCACCAAAAATATTGTCGAAGATCTTGGTATATTTTGGTACTACAAGGGTGAATCGAATATCGTGAACTATGAGCCTCGCTTAAAATATCTTCCTTAATCTCTTGTACTGGCGGTACCCAAATTCTACTCTCAAATCTCAGTATTCCTTCTATATCCATCTTAAATCTCGGTTCGGTTCATTCAGATATCTTCTTTGTCACCTTTTTTCATTCATCATCCTGAAGCTGAGCCTCCTTCACTTTATCTAGTAGAGTTGTACCAGATTGCATCTGAAATAGCTTCTCATCAATCTCCATTGGATACTTCACTTCCAATTTCAGTTTCTCCATTTCTGTGATTAGCTCCTCCTGAGCAGTCAACATCATCAATTTCTCACGACCCTTTCTACTTAAGGCATCGGCAACCACATTCGCCTTACCCGGATGGTATAAAATCTCACAGTCATAATCCTTGATTAATTCCAACCATCTCCTTTGACGCATATTCAAATCCTTCTATGTGAAAATATATTTCAAACTCTTGTGGTCCGTATATATCTCACACTTCTCCCCATAGAGATAGTGCCTCCAAATTTTTAAAGCAAAAACAACTGCAGCTAACTCCAAATCGTGGGTCGGGTAACCCTTCTCGTAATCCTTCAACTGTCGTGATGCATACGCGATGACTTTACCGTTTTGCATTAGCACACAGCTAAGTCCTTTATGCGACGCATCACTAAAAACAACAAAATTACCTGTATCATCCGGAAGAGTTAACACAGGTGCCGTACTCAACATCTTCTTTAATTCATGGAAGCTCTCCTCACATTTCTCCGTCCAAACAAATTTTACAGCTTTTTGAGTTAAATTCGTTAACGGAGTTGCGATCTTGGAAAAATCTTGAATGAATCTTCTATAATATCCCGCCAATCCAAGAAAACTTCTTACTTCTGACGGCGTTCTCGGCTGATCCAAGTTAATCACGGCTTCGACTTTAGATGGATCTACCGAAATTCCGTTTTTATCGATCACTTGACCAAGAAATTGTACTCGCTCGATCCAGAATTCGCATTTCGAAAATTTAGCATACAATTTCTCCCTTCTCAATACTTCCAACGTTAACCTCAAATGTTTTTTGTGTTCTTCTTTAGGTTTGGAATATACCAGAATGTTGTCTATAAATACCACCACGAATTTGTCCAAAAACGGTTTGAACACATCATTCATTAGTCCCATAAATGCTGCAGGAGCATTCGTTAGACCAAAGGACATTACTAAAAATTCATAGTGACCATATCGCGTTCTGAACGCTGTCTTCGGTACATCCTCTGGCATCACCTTCAGTTGGTGATAACCACTCCTCAAGTCTATCTTGGAAAAGTATCTTGCTCCCTTTAATTGATCAAACAGATCGTCGATTCTTGGTAATGGATATCTATTCTTAATCGTGACCTTGTTCAGTTCTCTGTAGTTAATGCAGAGCCGCATCGATCCGTCCTTCTTTTTCACAAACAACACCGGCGCTCCCCACGGCGATACGCTCGGTTGAATGTACTTTTTGTCCAGCAATTCTTGTAGTTGAACCATCAGTTCTTTCATCTCTACTGGTGCCATTCGGTATGGTGCTTTCGATATTGGAGCGGTTCCGGGCGCCAAATCGATCACAAAATCTACCTCTCTATCTGGTGGAAGTCCTGGCAAATCGTCTGGAAATACGTCGATGAAATCCCTTACAATCGGTATTTCTTCTACCTTCAGATTCTCTTTTCGACTGTCGACTATGTAAGCTAAGTATCCTACACAGCCTTGTCTTAACAACCTCTTGGCCTGCATCATCGTCAGACAACTCGCTTGTCTAGGCTACTTGCTACCATAAAAAACAACCTTTGACGGAGTCATAAGGTTAATACGCTTCTTCTGGCAGTCAATTACCGCCCCATAATTGGATAACCAATCCATACCCAAAATAACGTCAAATTCCCCAAGCCGAATAGGGATAAGATCTACGTTCATGATATTACCCTTAATGTCCACCCTACAGTTCTTAAACACGTACTTAACAAGAATTATCTCTCTATTCGCAATTTCTATATTCATGGGATATTCCAACTCATCCATAAGTAAATCTAAACTATTAGCAAAGTCTTCGGATATAAAGGAACAAGTAGCACCCGAATTAAATAAAACATAAGCATTAATTTCATTGATCAGAATGATACCTGACACCACCTCATGAGACTGGATTGCGTCCTACACTGTCATATTGAAAGTTCTAGCGGTCGGTCGGTTTGTTGCAGGTGGTCCGGTAATGGTTAAGGTATTTCCACTGCTATTTCCACGGTTAGCTCCTTGCACTGCTCCTCCTGATCCCTTCTTGGGGCAATCTCTTGCTAGATGATCCTTAGAACCACATTTAAAATAAGCACCCTTCTTTGGGTTTGGACAGTTTGGTGCTATGTGGTCTTCCTGACCACAATTGTAGCACACTCGCTTCCCTTTCATACAAACTCCCAGATGAGCTTTTCCACAGTTTGAGCACACTTCAATTTTCTTCTTCTGCCCTCCTTGTTGACTTCCAGCTGACGAGTTATCCGTCCACTTCCTCTTCTGATTATGACTACTCCCAATGTTACTCCCACCAGTCTTGTTATTTCCTTCACCTTCACTCTTCTTCTTTTTCGGCTCTTGATTGTACTTGGTCACCGCATCGCTCCCACCTTCAGCGAGGATGGCCTTTTCCCATACTCCGGCAAATGTGTTTATCTGAAACATTAACACCTTACTGTAAACCCAAGGCTTTAGTCCTTGTTCAAATCTTCTGGCCTTTCTTTCGTCAGTGTGTACTTGGTACGGGGCAAACCTTGCCAACTCATCGAATTTAGCTGCGTATTCAGGTACGCTCATGTTTCCTTGCTTCAGTTTTAGAAATTGAATTTCCATCTGATTCTGCGAACTAGTTGGGAAGTACATTTCGAAAAATATTTCTTTAAATCTCTCCCACATAATTACACATTCACCTCCTCGCACTTTGTTTGCTTGCCACCAGTAGCTAGCCTCAGACTTCAGCATAAACGTTGCGAAAGTGATCTTCTGGTCTTCTCTAACCCTAGCAACGTCGAATACTTTCTCCATTTTCATGACCCACGTTTGAGCCTCGATTGGGTTCCTGGAACCTTTGAACTCTAGCGGTCCCACCGCCTTGAAGTCTTTAAACGTTGTGTTTGGTGGAGCTTGAGGTTGATTGTTCATTGCTCCCGTCAGTAAGTTCACCAACTGCTGAACTGGATTAGCGTTGGCGTTATTGTTATTATTGGTTGATTCTTCATGAGCCGGTTGACGTTGTTGTCTTCTCCTTGGAGGCATATTTCTGATAAAATAAATGCTTATTAGGACTTTATTTATTTCCCTAAATAGTTAAGGCATTACTCAACAATTTAACACATCATCTCAAACAACTTAATATATTTAATTCAACTCAAAGTTTTAACATCAAACTATAGCATAACTGCTATTTACATCAACTATCCTGGAATAAAGAATCCACAAGACTTAAAATATTAACATATTCATTCGTTCATAAACACATCGGAATTTACATATAAAAACTAATTAAGTCTTTCACATGATTAAACGGATTCGATCTACTCCTGTCTATCAGGGTGCTCAATAGCCTTGCCACGCTCCTCGTTCATGATACGAGATATCGTCCTGCGATCCAGCATATACGATGGAAGTCCTTCGAACTGGATGGGGTATCTCAAAACTCGTTCCTGAGCCTCATCCATTGCATGATTAAGTGTGGAGTATGTCTCTTCAAGCTTTTCCTTCTTTGCACGACTATCATCTTCTGCACGATCAGCTCGACGTGATTCTCTTACCCATCCTTCCTCTGCTATTTTCAGTCTTCTGGAGGTTTCTTTCAGTTCCTTCTTCAGCTTCTCTATCTCCTCGGTCTTAACTTCAGTTTGACCCCTCTCATGGACCAAATCCCATTCTACATTTCCCAATCGTGAGTGAAGAGTCAAAATCTCTCTCTCTTTCTCCTCTAAAGTAGACTGTTGAACAGTAACACTCTCAGTTAATTCCTGAACCTCGTCCTGTAACTCAACGTTACTATCGTATAACGTGTCATACATCTCCGCATCAACGGTGTACCGTGGTAACTCCTCTTCTTCCTCTTCCTCATCAAACTCCTCCTCAGGATCCTCCTCAGGATCAGTCTCAGGCTCATGCCCCTGACCAACAACAGTGATCAATGGAGATGACTCCCTCTGAACCAGCTGCTCCCTAACGACATAAATGTCTCGGGGCTCCTCCTCTGTCGGTACTATAGGTACACGAGTTCCTTCTTCTCCAGCTTGACTAGCTTCTCCAACATTCGACATCCTGACAACAAAATTTTGAAGTTTTAGTTATTAAGTCGTACTAACGAGCACATAAATTAACACATAGACACATAATGTATTTTATTATCTTCAATGAATTACCAAAAATTCATTTCTTAAAACTCGATAAGAGTTTTCCTTTACTATCTTCTTTCTATAAGGTTACTACCTAAGGTTGTTCCCCCACCTAAGGTTCATAACCTACAGCTCTGATACCAACCTGTGACACCCCCAAATTCGGTACTTCCAGTTCCACAGGATTTGGTGTTCACGATACAAATATCATCTATCTATCTACCCATAATAATGCAAACCATGCAATAATAGAAATAAAATCTTTCCCTTAAGGGTTACAACATCTGAATAATAATACAATCCCAGGTTAAACTAACCTTAAACATCTATGCGGAATTATAAATAAATAAGTCTTAAATAACATCTTTAACTTAAGTCTTTAACAAATACATCATATAAAATAACAAGTCATATCAAATAACAAGTCTCCGTCATTTGCTAACTTTGCCCTTGCCCTTACTAGTGGAAGGTTCGTCGGTTCTTTCGTTCTTAACTGCAATGTTATTATTAAGCAAGAGTGAGCACAAATGCCCATAAGTATAAAAATGAAATAACAGTTTAATAACTTGCGAATAAATCAAAGACATCTGAATAAAAGCTCAACTTTTGAATCAAGAGTGAATAACAAGAATCAAAAAAATTCTGAGGGTCATATGACCTTGAACTATGTCCTAGGTTAACAAGGGTTATACTTGAAATATTTAACAGTCATAAGACTATAGACCTTCTTCTCGTACATAGGGAGATCAGCCCTTAGTACCATACTGTGCACAATATCTTAACGCTAAGCGTAAATAATCTCCTATAAAGGGTTGTTCATCTTAGTTTGACATTCGAGTCCGCACCAAAGGAAGTTTGGTTTGGATAATTCTTCAAGGGTTCTGAAATTTAGAACGCTCATCAACTATGGACTAGTTGAATCATTAAGGTTTCACTAGTCTAATAAGGTTCAATAATGATATTCAATTTGAATAATAATCTCAAGAAGTATACAATAGAACAATTATTGTATAACTAAATCATACTTTGAAAAGATAATCAATCTTTAATAAATCATTTGAACTTGAATAATAGTAACGATAGCTTATTCAAGGTAAATAATAAGCTTAAACAATAATGACAAATAGGGTTAGGGAACTTGCTCAAATTTAAGAGTTTAAGTTTAGGAAACTTGCCTCGCGCGTAGATTATACTTTAACTAAGCACGTTCTTTGAATTAAATCCTACATACCATACATATACACAATACCAGTTAATTATAAATTAATTAATCAACGTAAACTCATTCTCGTTATACTTAGTCAATTTATCTCATTATCACATAATTTATACTTCATGAATAATAATCTAGTTAGGAATTTAATAATTTAAATCACATGTAATTATGTTATTTACATGTTTAAAAAACTATTTTTATCATCACATTATTCTTCTATCATATTTGCATGTTCATTACATCAATTCACTAACACTTGTTAGACTTTAATATTTCAAAAAAATCTCATTTCTAAATTTTCTGGGGAGTGGCGCTGCGGCGCCACGTTTGTACTGGCTCTTGGCGCTGTGGCGCCGTGGCGCTGCGGTCTGATACTTGGCGCTGTGGCGTGGTGGCGCTGCAGCACGGGGCTTCAGTTCTGGAGTTGGCGCCGCGGCGCAAGACTCCAGAATTTGATTCCCAGTTTGCGAAGAACACAGAGTTCAGCGAAAATGACACCAAATAATCATTAATTTCAGTAATTTAACATACCCACATGTTAATATTCACATATAATCATTACCCAACATCTGTAAAGTAATTTTAACCCATTAGAACACATAATCACAGAATTAAAACATAAAAATTTCCACTGTTCTTGATGTTCTTGAAGTATTGAACATAAATTCCTAAAATTCAACGCCACGGATTCGTTATAAAGCTAAATCCGTTCATTTAAAACTTGGTCTCTTCGTATTAACATGCATAACAATATACAAGTGTAAAATTTAGGGATACTATATGATCAATACATAAAATATCACGTATAAGGCCATATGGCCAAAACCCAAACTCTGTAATTTTGCAGCAATCATATACGACGTAAAATTATGAATTGATGATATGGAATCATGCAATATATATATAAAACACATATATTCACTTATATTCACATAAGCCTTACAAATTCCCATCATAAAACTTTACAGTACTTGAAAACCATATGTATAAAAACTTAAATACGTAAAAGTAGAAATTGAGTTTGGGAGAAAATTATCCAGAGTGTAAATTAGAAGATGATCAATGAAATTCTTTTCACAAGTACCTGTTGATTACACACTTACGATTTCTCTCAAAACTTCCTAATTTTCTCCCTGAACTCTCTCTGTATTTCTAGACTTAGCCAAAAAAATAATAAAAGAAAAGGGAAGGAGAGTACGTATAAAGGAGAAGAGAACTGAAGCGCATCATGGTCACTTGCCCATCATGGGTTAACTGGTCATAACTCTTCTAAGGCCATGTTTGGCTAGCAATTAAGTTCAAAGCTCATTATTTTAATAAAACCTTTTATCATATAGTTTGAAAATGTCACACTCCTTATAAAATAAATTTAATATTTTATTTATTTTGCTTTAAATAACATATAATAATTTCTCATTAATTCACATAGTCACATAATTAATTTTCTCATTAATAATAATGTCAAATTATTAACTCTCTGATTAATAATTAAATTAATTAAAATACCAATAGGCTTATTAAATATTTCTTTTAATTCAATAAGCTCACATAATTACATACTTTGATAATAAAAATTCTCTACATTAATTTAATAAATGTAACACATATAATTAAATTAATCTAACATAATTGCATCAATTAATTTTTTAATCCAATAATTAAATCATCGAAAAATATTTATTTAATTTAATAAATATTAGAAATTAATTACAAAAATCTCGTTTGTCACAATATGGATCGCTAGTTTAAAGTTTTAATAGTAAATCAGTATGAACCGTTGCTTTAAGTTTTAATAGTAAACCAATATGGACCGTCCGTTTAAAAGTAAATCAATTTGGACCGTTCATGAATTAGTTACTATTCAGTCTACTTTTCTATAAATAGAAGCTCATTCCTTCATTATTTCTTACGAATTCACTGAAACTCTAGAGAGAGAAATTATAGAGAGAAAAAGAAGAGTATTCTGCTACTTCACTACTCCAATATCCAGTTTCTTATAAGGTAAGGGATATTATTTGTTGTACCTATAAGGGATATTATTTCTTTTGTATTCATGAAGAGAACTTCTGTTATTCCATTCTTTACTATTCTGTTGGAATAACCTATATACGCGGACTCTCCTATACTTGGTGAAATCCTTCTGTTATTCCATTCTTTATTATTATGTTGGGATAACCTATTTATGTGAAGTACCGAATACATGGTGAAATTCTTCTATTATTCCGTTCTTTATTATTATGTCAGAATATCCCGTCGGTGTGAATTTCGTCTGACCTGGTTCCATTAATTATTCTGTTGGAATAACCTGTATACGCGGATTACTGTATACCTGGTGATTTCTGTTGTTATTCCATTCTTTATTATTCTGTCGGAATATCCAGTCGGTGCGTTTACGCTGGACCTCGTTCCATTCTTTATTATTCTGTTGGAATAACCTGTATGTGCGATCTATCGCATGCATGGTGATTTCTATTGTTATTCTATTCTTTATTATTCTGTTGCAATATCCTGTCTTTGCGTTTTACGTCGGACCTGGTTCCGTTATTTATTATTCTGTTGGACTAACCTGCCTGTGTGGTCTATCGCATTCATGGTGATTTTTTTTGTTATTCCATTCTTTATTATACTCAGTGGTTAAAACTTTGACTTCTATACTCCATGAAATTAGTGGAATATCCTTGATATTTGCGCTTCATCCAGTATCTTTTCATGAAAATATTCTTCTGAGCATTCTTGAATTTTACTCTACAAAGCAGTATCATGTTGACAATTTGGATGTTATCAGTTCCTAGATAAATTAATTCTTGAACTTGTTTTATTGAATTCTTATATCATTGTCATCATCCTCATGTTTATAGTTTGTTGAAAGTCATTTATGGCCTGTAGTGCATAGATGGACTTGGTATGATTATGACCAGGGATTATTCGGTGTAATAATGACCGTAATGTTACAAATGATGTGGAAAAAAAAATTCCTCATTGGCCCGCAGTGCATTGATGGACAATTTTTGGTATGATTATGGCTATGGAGTCTCTTTAGTCGTAGTGTAAAGATGAATTGTTTTATGGCATGATTAGGGCCGTTGATGAAAACATGATTATCTTTAGCCGTAGTGCATGGATAATTCGTGGTCGTGATACTAAAGAATATTTTTGGCCGTAGTGCAGGGGTGATTCGATGATGTGGATTATTTATTAAGCTGGGTCCCAGCGATAAAAGTGATGAAAAACCTTTTAAATCATAGAAGATAGTAGATTTTATTCCCTACTTGACTCTTCTAATGGATTGCTTATTCCGCTGGAGTTAAACTTGGTAGTTATTATATTTTATCAGTTTAACACTGTTGAAGGCTAACGATAAATTATTCTGCATTATCTTAGTCATAATATTTCTTACTGGGCTAGTTGAGCTCACCCTTTCTTTCACTGTTCTCTTCAGGAAATGAGAATATAGTTAGGACGAGTCGGGGAACGGAGTGGTGGACCAGATGATAATTTTAGTAGCCCTCACTATTCTGTTAAATAGTGTGATAATAAATGTAATGAGAACTTATTCTGAGAGTGGATATTGTCTAGAAGACAATATTTGTATTAAAACTCACAGTTCTCTTGTTGTATATTAAAGATTGTATTTGTATTCTGTACCATGTATTTGGCGACTCAGAATAGGTGATGTATACCTATTTTGGGGGCATCACAGTATTGTGAGACCCTAAATTTTATGAATAAAGATTTAATTTTCTCGAAATAATTTTTTAAATATTATGGTGTGGATTTAATATAATGTTATAATTGTGGGTAATATTTACAAATTTTATAAAGTAAGCAAGTGGTTTTATAATATTCGATTGGTCGGGGAATATTCGTTTTAACAGGGAATATTCGTACAACGACACAATCATTGGTGGACCCCACAACGGAATTATTGTCGGATTGAGAAAACGATAAAAATACTTTGTGAAAATAACGGTGGAAGTTTTACCGTTAACTATTGAAACACCCGGTGTTAAAAGTACAGTAATACGCGTGGTTGCATAGTAGTACACGGTATTGATTATTGATGCTTATGTGAGAAGTCACTCAGTATTTTTCAATCGAGTATTCGGGACACTTTTCGTGTTGGAGTACTATTCACGAGTTAATATTCATGAGTTACTATTCACGGGGTACTATTGATCACCCGTAAAATATATTTCTTTTCGGTCCAAATCATTTTTGGGTTCAATATTATTCTATGAGGAGATGTGCTAATTTTTCAGACCGCTGGTGGAAAGTTATAATAGTGAATCAATATGGATCGCTAGTTTAAAATTTTAATAGTAAATCAGTATGGACCGTTGCTTTAAGTTTTAATAGTAAACAAATATGGACCATCCGTTTAAAAGTAAGTCAATCTGGACCGTTTATGAATTAGTTACTATTCAGTCCATTTTCTTATAAATAGAAGCTCATTCCTTCATTATTTCTTACGAATTCACTGAAACTCTAGAGAGAGAAATTATAGAGAGAAAGAAGAAGAGTATTCTGTTACTTCACTACTCCAATATTCAGTTTCTTATAAGGTAAGAGATATTATTTGTTGTACCCGTAAGGGATATTATTTCTTTTGTATTCATGAAGAGAACTTCTGTTATTCCATTATTTATTATTCTGTTGGAATAACCTGTATACGCGGACTCCCCTATACTTGGTGAAATCCTTCTGTTATTCCCTTCTTTATTATTATGTTGGGATAACCTGTTTATGCGAAGTACCGCATACATGGTGAAATTCTTCTATTATTTCATTCTTTATTATTCTGTCGAAATATCCTATCGGTGCGAATTTCGCCAGACCTGGTTCCATTAATTATTCTATTGGAATAACCTGTATACGTGGATTACCGTATACCTGGTGATTTCTGTTGTTATTCTATTCTTTATTATTCTGTCGGAATATCCTGTCTGTGCGTTTACGCCAGACCTGGTTCCATTCTTTATTATTTTGTTGGAATAACCTGTCTGTGCGATCTATCGCATGCGTGGTGATTTCTGTTGTTATTCTATTCTTTATTATTCTGTCGGAATATCCTGTCTGTGTGTTTTACGCTGGACCTGGTTCCGTTATGTATTATTCTTTTTGACTAACCTGCCTGTGCGGTCTATCGCATGCATGATGATTTCTTTTGTTATTTCATTCTTTATTATACTCAGTTGGTTAAAACTTTGACTTCTATACTCCATGAAATTAGTGGAATATCCTTGATATTTGCGCTTCATTCAGTATCTTTTCATGGAAATATTCTTCTGAGCATTCTTGAATTTTACTCTACAAAGCAGTATCATGTTGACAATTTGGACGTTATCAGTTCCTAGATAAATTAATTCTTGAATTGTTTTATTGAATTCTTATATCATTGTCATCATCCTCATGTTTATATTTTGTTGAAAGTCATCTATGGCATGTAGTGCATAGATGGACTTGCAATGATTATGACCAGGGATTATTACCAACTGTGACGCCCCCAAAATAGGTATACATCACCTATTCTGAGTCGTTAAATACATGGTACAAAATACAAATAAAAACTAAATTATACAACTGTCGTGTAAAATACGACAAAACATAAGCTGTGAGTTTTAATACAACATTGTCTTCTAAACAGTATTCAAACTCAAAATATGTCCACAATACATTTATTTTCACACTATTTCATAGAATAGTGAGGACTACTAATGCTATCATCTGAACCGTCACTCCGTTCCCCGACTAGTCCCCGCTACGTTCTCATTTCCTGAAGAGAACAATGAAAGAAAGGGGTGAGCTCAACTAGCCCAGTAAGAAATATTATGACTAAAATAATGCAGAATAAATTATCATTAGCCTTCAACAGTGTTAAACTGATACAATATAACACACATCAAGTTTAACTGCAGCGGAATAAGCAATCCATTAAAAGAGTCAAGTAGAGAATAAAATCTACTATCTTCTATGATTTAAAAGGTTTTTCATCACTTTTATCGCTGGGACTCAGCTTAATAAATAATCCACATCATCGAATCACCCATGCACTACGGCCAAGGATATTCTTTAGTATCACGACCACGAATTATCCAAGCACTACGGCTAAAGATAGTCATGTTTACATCAATGGTCCTGATCATGCCATAAAACAATTCATCTCTGCACTACGGCCAAAGAGAATCCATAGCCATAATCATACCAAAAACTGTCCATCAATGCACTACAGGCCAATGATGACTTTTTCCACATCATTTGTAACATTACGATTATGATTATACCGAATAATCCCTGGTCATAATCATACCAAGACCATCTATGCACTACAACCCACAGATGACTTTCAACATAATATAAGCATGAGGATGATGACAATGATATAAGAATTCAATAAAACAAGTTCAAGAATTAATTTATCTAGGAACTGATAACGTCCAAATTGTCAACATGATACTGCTTTGTAGAGTAAAATTCAAGAATGCTCAGAAGAATATTTTCATGAAAAGATACTGGATGAAGCGCAAATATCAAGGATATTCCACTAATTTCATGGAGTATAAAAGTCAAAACTTTAACCAACTGTGTACAATAAAGAATGGATTAACAAAAGAAATCACCAGGCATGCGATAGACCGCACAGACAGGTTATTCTAACAGAATAATAAATAACGGAACCAGGTCATGCGTAAACGCACCGACAGGATATTCTAACAGAATAATAGATAATGAAACCAGGTCCGGCGTAAACGCACAGACATGATATTTTGACAGAATAATAGATAATGGAACCAGGTCCGGCGTAAAGCAAAAACAGGATATTTCGACAAAATAATAAATAATGGAACCAAGTCCGGCGTAAAGCACAGACAAGATATTTCGACAGAATAATAAATAATGAAACCAGGTCCGACGTAAAGTACAGACAGGATATTCCGACAGAATAATAAATAATGTAATAACAGAAGAATTTCACCAAGTATAGGGTAGCCCGTGTATACAGGTTATTCCAACAGAATAATAAAGAATGGAATAACAGAAGTTCTCTTCATGAATAAGAAAGAAAGAATACCCTTTACGAGTACAACAAATAATATCCCTTACCGTAAAAGAAACTTGATATCGGAGTAGTGAAGTAGCAGAATACTTTTCTTCTTTCTCTCTATAATTTCTCTCTCTAGAGTTTCAGTGAATTCGTAAGAAATAATGAAGGAATGAGTTTATATTTATAGAAAAATGGACTGAATAGTAACCAATTCATGAACGGTCTAGATTGATTTACTTTAATCTGATGGTCCATATTTAAAGCAAAATCTTTTAAATAAAATATAATATATTCTATTTATAATCTAATAAAATGAATAACTTTATAAAAGATTTTACTATGCAAACACTATGTAGGCACTATGCAAACACTATGCATAATAAAATATAATATATTCTAATTATTGTCTAATAAAATAGATAACTTTAAAAAAGTATTCTATTTTATATAAAAAGATTTTACTATTAGCCTAATAAAACGAATAACTATTTAAAAGTATTCTGTTTTATATAAAAAGCTTTTTTGTTTTATTACATTAATCATACCAATAAAACAAAACTGAGTGACTTATCACGTAAGCCTCAATAATTAATACCGTATGCTATTATGCAACCACACGTATTACTGTACTTGTACTACCGAGTAGTTCAATAGTATTAACGGTAAAACTTCCGCCGTTATTTTTAATAAAATATTTTTGTCGTTTTCTTAATCCTACAATAATTCTTTTGTGGGGTCCACCAATGATTGTGCCGTCGTACGAATATTTCCCGACAAAAATAATATTCCCCGACCAATCGAATATAATACAACAACTTGCATACTTTACAAAATTTATAAATACTACCCACAACTATAACATAATCTCAAATTCACACCATAATATTTAAAAAAAATATTTCGAAAAAATTAAATCTTTGTTCATAAAATCTGGGGTTTCACAATCTCCCCTCCTTATGAAATTTTGCCCTCAAAATTTACGTACGTACCTAGTATGCCGAATAGATGAGGACACTTTATCAGATTCTAACTCTTGAGGTATAACCTTTGAGTGTTGAATACATTCCAGGATTTTAACAGGTACATCTTCATACGTTAAATTATCCGCTATTTCGTCCGGTTCTAAATCAATAGTGTGGTTCGGGTCGTCCACATATTTACGTAACATCAATACGTTAAAAATATTATGAACACGCGACATACTTGGCGGTAAAACGAGTCTATAAGCCACAGTTCCTACTCGATCGAGGATTTCAAGTGGGTCAATTAAATCGAGGGTTGAGATTTCCTCTCTTCATCGATTCTTTCTTCTAGAATAACGCCCTCTTGAACCTTCTTCTTCACATTCATCAGCTCTGAGTATGTAGCTTGAGCGGCTTTAACTTTATCAATTAAAGTCGATTCTAATCGTATATTCGTTATCTTCACGTGGGTCCCTAGAGTCTTTAACTCTATCTTCATCATTTGTAAGTTATACGAAATGGGTCTTTGTGTTAACAACATCTCACTCGCATACGATCTTCTACTCAACGCGTCAGCTACCACTTTCGTTCTTCCACGATGATATTGAATGGTACGATCGTAATCTTCAACAGCTCGAGCAAACGTCTGTGGCGCATAATACGTTCGTTTTATTTGAAGAAATATTTAAGGGTTTAAGAAATGGGTTTTGTATTGGGGTCAATACAAAATTCGATTTCACGCTCTAGGGTAGGCTAAGAAGTCTTCATGAATACGTAAGGAAATTTATTAATAATAGAAATATCGTTCAAAACTGTGACCCTCATCCAAGACTTGGATAGCACGTCACATTGATACCTATCAACTTGCCATCATCATTCACGATGTCGCCTACAGAAAGTCTAGCTTCGGTGCATTCCACACAAGGAAGTCACCAGATAAAGGCTCAGGGCTTTTTACTTATGGCTTGATATGACAATGATTGACTTTAGTGGTTTGGTTACTTTGAATTCGCATAACAGGTTGGTTAGGAGTATGAAAGCTAACAACCTTACAAAAAAAACATGATGAGTAGTTAACCAATCGATTCCTAAAATCACATCAAAGGCAAGTATTTTCAAAGAGATACGATCGACAGGTAATGTGAAAGTGTTGATTTGAATCAAACAAGATTTATAAATAGTGGAGGTAACGAAGGTTTCTCCCAACGGAATTTCAACAGATAAATTAATGTCTAACTTCTCCGGAGTTAAGTTGAAATATTGAACACAACTAGGTGAAATAAAAGAGTGAGTAGAACCGGTATCTAACATGGTATAGACTTTAAAAGAGTTTATGACTAACATACCCGTGATAATTTTATTCAGGTTCCTCGTCACGAAAAAAAAAGGCTCTCTCTTAAACTACCGGCTTTGATTTTTCTGGGACAGCCTTTGGTGCCTCCATCCTAGCTGAACTTGTCTTCGGTGAATTACAAAATCGGGCTATGTGACCTTCTCTTCCACAATTATAACATGCTTTGGATGGCATCGCGCAGTTTGGACTGATGTGTCCCTCCCCTCCGCATTTGAAGCATATGATAGGTGGTCGTTCTCCTTCCTTAACAACGGGTGTTGGTGCTGACGTCTTTCCATCATTGTTGAATCTCCTCTTCTTGAAATGTTCATTCTTATTATTTTGACCATGATTACCACCGAAGTGGTTACCATTTCTGGCATGTTTATTCCCTCCATGTTTATTGTCACCGCTTTGATGACTGTTATCACCTGTATTATCATTTTGTCGGCAGCTCTCTTTTGGTTGTGTTGACTCGTTATCGCGCTCCACTAACTGAGCCCTATTTACAATATCTGAATACAAACACAGTTTATGAGAAATAAGATATTGACGTATCTCCGGCTTCAAACCTCTTAAAAACATCCGCGTCATTCTCTCTTCATTATTAACCAAGTGGGACACAAATCGGAACAACTCGGCAAACTTGGCTTCATACTGCGACACGGTCATGTTGTTTTGCTCCAACTTAATAAATTCCACCTCCTTCATGTTACGAAAGCTTTCGGGAAAGTACTTGTCATTGAACAGCTCTTGGAACTTCTCCCAAGACATCTTGAGTGCGTCAGGCTGGGTACATTTTATAGATTCCCACCAGTGACTTGCCTCTTCATGCAACATAAAGGTGGCGAAGGGAACCTTTTGCTCCTCGGAGCATCCCAAGACATCAAATATCTTGGTGATCTGCTTTAACCACGTCTCCGCCTTAAGTGGTTCTGGCTTTCCCAAAAACTCTGGTGGTCCCAGCTCCTTGAATTGCTTAGCGGTGACCAACCGTGGGTTGCCATTATTTTTACCTGCATTATGAACATTAGCCGCCTTCGTCTGATGTTGCATGAATTCTTAAAAACTCCTAAACTTACAGTCGTTCGTCAATTGATCAGTGTTGTTGTTTACAGAAGGATTATCGCCATCCTGTTGCACATTGTCCTGATTATTAATCCGTGGAGACTCAACGGTCTCCTGTGCTGCATTGCTTATCTCAACATTTTCAGATGCCATTTTCAAATACTGAAACAAAACAAGGGTTAATTAACATATCACATATTATCTCTATACTCTGACCGACCAATTAAATAACAAGTAAACTTAGGTAGGTCATACTAGCGAAGGAATTCCCCGTCTCTCCCCCCTAGTTCTTATCTCAAATCTCAGCTAGGGATCATATCCCTAAGCTTTGATACCAACTGTGACGCCCCCAAAATAGGTATACATCACCCATCTTGAGTCGCCAGATACATGGTACAGAATTCAAATACAACTTAATAATACAACTATCGTGTACAATACGACAAAACATAAACTGTGAGTTTGAATACAATATTGTCTACTAGAGAGTATACAAACTCAAAAGGAGTCCTCATTACAATTATTATCACACTATTATATAGAATAGTGAGGATTACTAATGCTATCATCTGGTCCATCACTCCGTTTTCTGACTCGTCCCAACTATATTCTTATTTCTTGAAGAGAACAGTGAAATAAAGGGTGAGCTCAACTAGCCCAGTAAGAAATATTATGACTAAGATAATGCAGAATATATTATCATTAGTCTTCAACAATGTTAAACTGATAAAATACAATAGAGATCAAGTTTAACTGCAGTGGAAAAAGCAATCCATTAAAATAGTCAAGTAGAGAATAAAATCTACTATCGTTTATGATTTAAAAGGTTTTTCCATAACTTTTATCGCTGGGACTCAGCTTAATAAATAATTCACATCATCGAATCTTCCCTACACTACGGCCAAAGATATTCTTTAGTATCACGACCACAAATTATTCATGCACTACGGCTAAAGATAATCATGTTTTTATCAACGGTCCTGATCATGTCATAAAATAATTCATCTCTGCACTACGGCCAAAGAGAATCCATAGCCATAATCATACCAAAAACTATCCATCAATGCACTACGGGCCAATGAGGACTTTTTCAACATCATTTGTAACAATACGGTTATTATTATACCGAATAATCCCTGGTCATAATCATACCAAGTCCATCTATGCACTACAGGCCACAGATGACTTTTAACATAATATAAGCATTAGGAAGATGACAATGATATAAGAATTCAATAAAACAAGTTCAAGAATTAATTTATCCAGGAACCAATAACGTCCAAATTATCAACATGATACTGCTTTGTGGAGTAAAATTCAAGAATGCTCGGAAGAATATTTTCATGAAAAGATACTGGATGAAGCGCAAATATTAAGGATATTCCACTAATTTCAAGGAGTATAAAAGTCAAAACTTTAACCAACTGAGTACAATAAAGAGTGGAATAACAAAAGAAATCACCAGGCATGTGATAGATCGCACAGACAGCTCATTCCAACATAATAATAAATAACGGAACCAGGTCAAGCGTAAACGCACCCACAGGATATTTCGATAGACTAATAGTTAATGAAACCAGGTTCGGCGTAAACGCACAGACAGGATATTTCGATATAATAATAGTTAATGGAACCAGGTCCGGCGTAAAGCACAGACATGATATTCTGATAGAATAATAAATAATGGAACCAGGTCCGGCATAAAGCACAGACAGGATATTCCGACAGAATAATAAATAATGGAACCAGGTCCGGCGTAAAGCACAGACAGGATATTCCGACAGAATAATAAATAATATAATAACAGAAGAATTTCACCAAGTATAGGGTAGCCCGCGTATACAGGTTATTCCAACAGAATAATAAAGAATGGAATAACAGAAGTTCTCTTCATGAATAAGAAAGAAAGAATACTATTTACGAGTACAACAAATAATATCCCTAACCGTAAAAGAAACTTGAAATCAGAGTAGTGAAGTAGCAGAATACTTTTCTTCTCTCTCTCTATAATTTCTTTCTCTAGAGTTTCAGTGAATTCGTAAGAAATAACGATGGAATGAGCTTCTATTTATAGGAAAATGGACTGAATAGTAACTAATTCATGAACGGTCTAGATTGATTTACATTAATCTGACGGTCCATATTTAAAGCAAAATCTTTTAAATAAAATATAATATATTCTATTTATAATCTAATAAAACGAATAACTTTATAAAAATTTTACTATACAAATACTATACAGGCACTATGCAAATACTATGCATAATAAAATATAATATATTCTAATTATTGACTAATAAAACAGATAACTTTAAAAAAGTATTCTGTTTTATATAAAAAGATTTTACTATTAGCCTAATAAAACGAATAACTTTATAAAAATATTCTGTTTTATATAAAAAGCTTTTCTGTTTTATTACATTAATAATACCAATAAAACAAAACTGAGTGACTTATCACGTAAGCCTCAATAATCAATACCATATGCTATTATGCAACCACACGTATTACTGTACTTTTACTACCGAGTAGTTCAACAGTATTAACAGTAAAACTTCCGTCGTTATTTTTAATAAAATATTTTTGTCGTTTTCTCAATCCGACAATAATTCTTTTGTGGGGTCCACCAATGATTGTGCCGTCGTACGAATATTTCCCGACAAAAATAATATTCCCCGACCAATCGAATATAATACAACAACTTGCATACTTTGCAAAATTTATAAATACTACCCACAACTATAATATTATCTCAAATTCACACCATAATATTTAAAAAAAAATTCGAAAAAATTAAATCTTTATTCATAAAATCTGTGGTTTCACAATCTCCCCTCCTTATGAAATTTTGCCCTCAAAATTTACGTACGTACCTGGTATGCTGAACAGATGAGGACACTTCGTCAGATTCTAACACTTGAGGTATAACCTTTGAGTGTTGAATACATTCCAGGATTTTAATAGGTACATCTTCATACGTTAAATTATCCGCTATCTCGTCCAGTTCTAAATCAATAATGTGGTTCGGGTCTTTCACATATTTACGTAACATCAATACATTAAAAATGCTATGAACACGCGACATACTTGGCGGTAAAATGAGTCTATAGGCCACAGTTCCTACTTCATCGAGCATTTCAAATGGGCCAATTAAATTGAGGGTTGAGATTTCCTCTCTTCGTCGATTCTTGCTTCTAGAATAACGCCCTCTTGAACCTTCTTCTTCACATTCATCAGCTCCGGGTGTGTAGCTTGAGCGACTTTAACTTTATCGATTAAAGTCAATTCTAATCGTATATTCGTTATCTTCACGTGGGTCCCTAGAGTCTTTAACTCTATCTTCATCATTTGTAAGTTATACGAAATGGGTCTTTGTGTTAACAACATCTCACTCGCATACGATCTTCTACACAACCCGTCAGCTACCACGTTCATTTTTTCTCCACGATGATATTGAATGGTACGATCGTAATCTTCAACAGCTCGAGCCAACGTTTTTGGCACATTACACGTTCGTTTTAGGTGAAGAAAATATTTGAGGGTTTTAGAAATGGGTTTTGTACTAGGGTCAATACAAAATTCGATTTCACACTCTAGGGGTAGGCTAAGAAGTCTTCAACAATACGTCAGGAAATTTATTAATAATAAAAATATCTTTCAAAGCTGTGACCCTCAACAAAGACTTGGATAGTACGTCACATTGATACCTATCAACTTGTCATCATCATTCACGACGTCGCCTACGGAAAGTTCAGCTTCAGTGCATTCCACACAAGGAAGTCAACAACAAAAGGATTGGGGTTCTTTACTTATGGCTTGATATGACAATGATTAACTTTAGTGGTTTGGTTACTTTGAATTCGCATAACAGGTTGGTTAGGAGTATGAATGCTAACAACCTTACAAAAAGCATGATGAGTAGTTAACCAATCAATTCCTAAATTCATATCAAAGACAAGTATTTTCAAAGAGATACGATCGACAGGTAATGTGAAAGTGTTGATTTGAATAAGATTTATAAATAGTGGAGGTAACGAAGGTTTCTCCCAACTGAGTTTAAACAGATATATCAAAGTCTAACTTCTCCGGAGTTAACTTCAAACATTGAACACAACTAGGTGAAATAAAAGAGTGAGTAGAACCGGCATCTAACACGGTATAGACTTCAAAAGAGTTTATGACTAACATACCCGTTATAATTTTATTCAGGTTCCTCGTCACGAAAAAAAATGCTCTCTCTTAAACTACTGGCTTTGACTTTTCAGGGACGGCCTTTGGTGCCTCCATCTTAGCTGAACTTGTCTTCGGTGAACGACAAAATCGGGCTAAGTGACCTTCTCTTCCACAATTATAACATGCTTTGGACGACATCGCGTAGTTTGGACTGATGTGTCCCTCCCCTCCGCATTTGAAGCATATGATAGGTGGTCGTTCTCCTTCCATAACAACGGGTGCTGGTGCTGATGTCTTTCCATCATTGTTGAATCTCCTCTTCTTGAAATGTCCAGTCTTATTGTTTTGACCATGATTACCACAGAAGTGGTTACCATTTCTGGCATGTTGATTCCCTCCATGTTTATTGTCACCGCTTTGATGACTGTTATCACCGGCATTATCATTTTGTCAGCTGCTCTCTTTTGGTTGGGTTGACTCATTATCACGCTCTAATAACTGAGCCCTATTAACAACATCTGAATGCAAACACAGTTTATGAGAAATAAAATATTGACGTATCTCCGGCTTCAAACTTCTTAAAAATATTCGCGTCATTCTCTCTTCATTATCAACCAAGTGGAACGCAAATCGGGACAACTCGACAAACTTGGCTTCGTACTGCGACACGGTCATGTTGTTTTGCTCCAACTTGATAAATTCCACCTCCTTCATGTGACGAATACTTTCGGGAAAGTACTTGTCATTGAACAACTCTTGGAACTTCTCCCAAGACATCTTGAGTGCGTCAGGCTGGGTACGTTTTATAGATTCCCACCAGTAATCTGCCTCTTCAAGCAACATAAAGGTGGGAAAGGGAACCTTTTGCTCCTCTGAGCATCCCAAGACATCAAATATCTTGGTGATCTGCTTTAACCACGTCTCCGGCTTAAGTGGTTCTGGCTTTCCCAAATACTCCGGTGGTCCCAGCTCCTTGAACTGCTTAGCGGTGACCAACCATGGGTTGCCATTATTTTTACCTGCATTTTGAGCAAGAGTCTCTCTCACCTGATGTTGCATGAATTGCATAAAGCCTCTGAACATCCCATCGTTCATCATCTGATCGGTGTTGTTGTTTACCTGAGGATTATTATCTTCATGT
Source organism: Panax notoginseng (assembly GCA_016801055.1). NCBI lineage: Eukaryota > Viridiplantae > Streptophyta > Magnoliopsida > Apiales > Araliaceae > Panax > Panax notoginseng. The sequence continues at coordinate 122,538,417 of CM029017.1, forward strand.
TGCACATTATCATGGGTATTGATCGTTGGTGACTCAACGGTCTCATGTGCTTCATTGCTTATCTCAACATTTTCGGATGCCATTTTTAAATACTACCACAAAATAAGGGTTAATTGACATATCACATATTATCAATATACTCTAACCGACCAATTAAATACCAAATAACTTAGGTAGGTCATACTAACGAAGAAATTCCCCGTCTCTCCCCTCCTAGTTCTTATCTCACATCTCAGTCAAGGATCATATCCCTAAGCTTTGATACCAACTGTGACACCCCCAAAATTAGGTATACATCACCCATCTTCAGTCGCCAGATACATGGTACAGAATTCAAATACAACTTAATAATACAACTGTCGTGTACAATACGACAAAACATAAACTGTGAGTTTGAATACAATATTGTCTACTAGAAAGTATACAAACTCAAAAGGAGTCCTCATTACAATTATTATCACACTATTACATAGAATAGTGAGGACTATTAATGCTATCATCTGGTCCATCACTCCGTTTTCTGACTCGTCCCAAATATATTCTCACTTCCTGAAGAGAACAATGAAAGAAAGGGTGAGCTCAACTAACCTAGTAAGAAATATTATGACTAAGATAATGCAGAATAAATTATCATTAGTCTTCAACAATGTTAAACTGATAAAATACAATAGACATCAAGTTTAACTGCAGCGGAACAAGCAATCCATTAAAAGAGGCAAGTAGAGAATAAAATCAACAATCTTTTATGATTTAAAAGGTTTTTCATCACTTTTATCGCTGGGACTCAGCTTAATAAATAATCCACATGATAGACTCCACGGCACGCTTGCGTGAGGTGGTCGTCGCCCGGATCGTTTCTAGCACAGTTGTTGGGAGAATTGCTTGCAACACCATAACCCCTCGCCTATATGTAGACGGTAATCTTGGTATAATTGCTCGCGTTCGGAAATCTGCGTTGAATGGACACCAACGACACCTTAACCCCTCGCTTATATTGAAGCGGTAATCTCGGTACAATCGACGATTGATGCGGTAGAAGACGCCACACACAACTATGAATTGTTGTATGATAAGTCAAATTGAATCTCAAAAAAATAACTAAGAAAAATACTTAGGAATTCTTCAAAAAACCAAAAGAAGAGAATAACCTCACAAATATATTGAATAATAATAATGAATAATGTATTTGATTACATCAACTTAGACCTCAATTTATACTACTCAAAACAATCCAAATCCTAAAAATAATAGGAACAAATTATTCTAATCCTAATAGGAATTACAAATCATAACCCTAATTTCTACATGGAAGTAGAAATCAATTTGGAAAAGACATTCCTATTTCTATAAAACAATAAAAACCTTATTTAGAAAGTAAATCTAAACGAAAAAGAAATCCTAATTTTAATAGAATTTGATAAGTATTTGGAAAATAAATCCCTAAAAATTAGGCTAATAGAATCTGCCTAATATTTTAGGAAACAAAAATATTTTTCCTAAAATCCCAAACTCCTTGCCATGTTAGAATCTTTTGCCGCGTGAAACTTGCTTATTTCCTTTGCATGTAATAGGTGAATAACTTGCTGATCAGGATTGTATCATTCCCCTCCTCTTCAAAAGGATTTGTCCTCAAATTTGGCATCTCTCCCTTTTAAAAAAAGGATTCATCCACAAATTCCTCCTGGATCAAATAACATTATGTAGAACTCTTCATGTCGCAAATCCACCCATTTACCAATTCCCGGATCAAAAATCAAGGTGATGATCTCGATCATTCGCAAACAAAACCACGTCAATGATCCTGGGTCAAATATCAACTTTAGAAATTCATCACGTCGCATAAGCCCATACACTTGAATCCCTGGATTAAACACAAAATAAAACAAATCAACAAGTCCATTTTGTCTAATCACCAAGAAAATAAATAATGCAAAATTACATGCATAGTCTACTAGAACAATATTCAAAATACTCCCCTGTAGACTCTCAATGCATTGATCGAATTGAATTGCACGATCCATGATTCTCTCGATGAATATGATCCTATCACGAATCTGCAAAACACAACCAACCTTTCTCTTTCCATTGACATTAATACAATAAAGAACAAATAATGTTGTCAACGGAGTAAAAAGGTCACAACCAACTTCACAAGATAAAAACTCAATAGCATATTTATTATGACAAACAAACTCAACACATGCTATAGAATTTTGCAAATTATTGACAAAAATCGGAATATCATCAAAATAGAGAACAATTTTTCTCATAAAAGAATGTAAAATATAATTCAACAATTCCATGGAAGTATGCAATGCCTTAACTAATCCAAGTGAACTAACTAAACATGCAAATAACTCATCCCTCAAACGATCTTGATGATAAATACTTGTTGAATCAAAACCATATGATAGCAAATCATGCAATAAAGATTGCTCTAACGAAACAACATGATTACTACCATTGTCAACTAACAACAATTCATGTAAAGATTGACTAGCATGAAACCCTAAGTCAATATTTGGATAACAAAACCTAAAATTAATTTCATGCAAGTAAAAACATCGAAAACGAGAATATATATCATGATCATAAACTAACTCAACATAAATCAAATATCCTCCATAGTTTATGATAAAAATGATTCTACCATCAAAATAGCTAACAAAAATTTTTCCAATGGAAGCATGTAAAACATGTTTTAAATAACTCATGAAAACACTAGATGCATCAGTTAATCTAACAGAAATAACTAACCACCTATATAACTCACATGCTAAAATAATTTTCCATTTATCACAATCTCTCGTGCTAAATTGATTAGGCATTATCATCACATGACCATTATCACATGTAGATAAAACATAAGTACTATGCAATTTATCAAGCATATTATCCAAACAAGAAAAAGAATAACGATACTTGTTTACCAATTCAAAATCGACGAACAAACTCGTTGTCCCATCCTCCTTAGATACTATGATCTCATAATCAACACATGAACTCATGTCTTCTATCATGATACCCACTTTCACCAACTCTCCAACCCACCTTGGTAACTCCGTCGTCTCCTCGGGAATACTATCAGCTGATCGATACGGAATGATAGCACGGGGTATTTCATCAACAACCTGCACAATAGGCAAAACAGAACTAAACAAAGAAGAATCGTTAGTGTTATTATTCAAAAGCGCCGTCTTGTACGAATGTACAGTCATTAGCTTTTTAAAATATAACTCACTTTTCAAGTCACTCTCTTTTTCATGGTCACATATTTCTTGTCTCTCTTCTTTATACTCACCCTCTCGTTTGTTTTTCTCTTGTTTATTTTCATTCTCTCTTTTCTTTTCTCTCTCATTCTTTTCAAACTTTTCTTTTACATTATCAATCTTTTGAACAATTTCTTTTTGTCGATCTTTTCCACATGTATTTCCTTTTACAAACTCATCTTCTTGATTACTTTCTTTTGGATGTTCACCAACTTGCTTTAGATCATGGATTTCATCTTGAACACTGGAACCCAATAATTCTCCTTGGACTGCATATTCTATAATTTCTTCTTGCATTTGATCACGATCTTTTTGTAAATACATTAGATCGTCACGAACTTGCTCGACGTCATAGGACAAAGGTTGACCCTTATTCGATTGTGTACCAATGAATACTTATTAGTACAACTGTTATGCTTCGCGCGCCTGTTGTGTCGCCATGGCCTCCCAAGTAACAAATGACAAGTATGGATTGGAACTATATCGCATAATATTTCATCTTCATATCTGCCAATGCGAAAAGAAACTGACACTCGTCAAGTCACCATTACCTCCTCACAATCGACGATCCCTTGCATCTTTTAAGGCCGAGGATGTGCAGCTGTTGACAACCCTAGTTTCTCCACCATTGTAGTGCTAGCAATGTTAGTACCAATATCACAATCAATTTTTACAATGCATACCTTTTCTTGTACTAGAAACCTAGTATAAAACATATTCTTTTGTTGCATTGTTTCTTCCTCGTTAGCTTGCACACTTGTAGCTTTTCTAGTCTCCCATGACTCTCCAGGAATCGCATGATCTTCTTCAACTTTTATTTCCTTAGACAATAAATGTGCCTTCATATGCTCCATAGGTTTATGAGGCTGCTCCCTACATCCATTATAATTATGATGCCTCTCATAATCCTCCTCCCATGATTTCCACCACTCATCCACGCCAGATTTCATACGAACTCTGGGTCTTCTTTCCAATGGCTCCTCATAGCCCAACATATTTACTGCAAAGCAAGGGTTAGTAGATAAAAATTTTCCTCACACACTCCCTTACGTGTTTTCGCTCGAATCAATGATTCACTCGTATATACTCTCAATAAATTGGCTTTTACCCTCAATTAATCTCACTACTAAGCCTTTTACCTCAAATATTCTCTCTAATAGGCTCTTCTTGAATTCCCTAGCAAAATTCTTGGTTTTACTAATTAATTCAAAATTACTTATCACGAAACAAAAATATAGATGGTGTAACTATCAGAATACCACAAAATCATCGATTGATTGCCTTGTACTCCTCTTGTATGCTTCAGATTTGTAAATTGTAACTCCGTTTCAGAATTGATGATGATAGAACGGTATGAAATCTTTGTTGGAATTTGATGATTTGATGGTGTGCTACAAGTTTGGTTAGCACAATGAAAATAGAATATGAATTCTTCTTCTTCTTTTTTTCTTTTTTTTTCTTTTATTTTTTGTACTTTTTTTTTACAATATATATTTTGACAGAAAATTAATGATAAGTAACTCGCTAGAAAGGCTTAGCTCTGATACCAAATGATAGACTTCACGGCACGCTTGCGTGAGGTGGTCGTCGCCCGGATCATTTCTAGCACAGTTATTGGGAGAATTGCTTGCAACACCTTAACCCCTCGCCTATATGTAGACAGTAATCTTGGTATAATTGCTCGCATTTTGAAATCTGCGTTGAATGGACACCAACGACACCTTAACCCCTCTCTTATATTGAAGCGGTAATCTCGGTACAATCGACGATTGATGCGGTAGAAGACGCCACACACAACTATGAATTGTTGTATGATAAGTTAAATTGAATCTCAAAAAAATAACTAAGAAAAATACTTAGGAATTCTTCAAAGAACCAAAAGAAGAGAATAACCTCACAAATATATTGAATAATAATAATGAATAATGTATTTGATTACATCAACTTAGACCTCTATTTATACTACTCAAAACAATCCAAATCCTAAAAATAATAGGAACAAATTATTCTAATCCTAATAGGAATTACAAATCATAACCCTAATTTCTACATGGAAGTAGAAATCAATTTGGAAAAGACATTCCTATTTCTATAAAACAATAAAAATCTTATTTAGAAAGTAAATCTAAACGGAAAAGAAATCCTAATTATAATAGAATTTGATAAGTATTTGGAAAATAAATCCCTAAAAATTAGGCTAATAGAATCTGCCTAATATTTTAGGAAATAAAAATATTTTTCCTAAAATCCCAAACTCCTTGCCATGTTAGGATCTTTTGCCGTGTGAAACTTGCTTATTTCCTTTGCATGTAATATGTGAATAACTTGCTGATCAGGATTGTATCACCACATCATCGAATCACCCCTACACTACGGCCAATAATATTCTTTAGTATCACGACCACGAATTATCCATGCACTACGGCTAAAGATAATTATATTTTCATCAACGGTCCTGATCATACCATAAAATAATTCATCTCTGCACTACGGCTAAAGAGAATCCATAGCCATAATCATACCAAAAATTGTCCATCAATGCACTACGGGCCAATGAGGACTTTTTCAACATCATTTGTAACAATACGGTTATTATTATACCGAATAATCCCTGGTCATAATCATACCAAGTCCATCTATGCACTACAGGCCACAGATGACTTTCAACATAATATAAGCATGAAGATGATGACAATGATATAAGAATTCAAAAAAATATGTTCAAGAATTAATTTATCCAGGAACTAATAACGTCCAAATTGTCAACATGATACTTCTTTGTGGAGTAAAATTCAAGAATGCTCAGAAGAATATTTTCATGAAAAGATACTGGATGAAGCGCAAATATCAAGGATATTCCACTAATTTCATGGAGTATAGAAGTTAAAATTTTAATCAACTGAGTATAATAAAGAATGGAATAACAAAAGAAATCACCATATATGCGGTACTTCGCATAGACAGGTTGTTCCAATAGAATAATAATAACGGAACCAGGTCAGGCAAAATTCGCACCGACAGGAGGTTCCAACAGAATAATAAAGAATGGAATAACAATAGAAATCACCATGCATGCGGTACTTCGCATAGACAGGTTATTTCAACAGAATACTAAATAATAGAACCAGGTCAAGCGTAATACGCACCAACAGGATGTTCCAGCAAAATAATAAAGACGGAACTAGGTCCGACGTAAAACGCACAGACAGGATATTCCAACAGAATAATAAAGAATGTAATAACATAAGAATTTCACCAAGTATAGGGTATCCCGCGTATACAGGTTATTCCAACAGAATAATAAAGAATGGAATAACAGAAGTTCTCTTCATGAATACAAAAAAATAATACCCCTTATGGGTACTTCGCATAATCAGGTTATTCCAACATAATAATAAAGAATGGAATAACAGAAGAATTTCACCAAGTATAGGGTAGTCCGCGTATACAGGTTATTCCAACAAAATAATAAAAAATGGAATAACATAAGAATTTCACCAAGTATAGGGTAGTCCGCGTATACAGGTTATTCCAACAGAATAATAAAGAATGGAATAACAGAAGTTCTCTTCATGAATACAAAAGAAATAATACCCCTTACGGGTACACCAAATAATATCCCTTACGGGTACAACAAATAATATCCCTTACCGTAAAAGAAACTTGATATCGGAGTAGTGAAGTAGCAGAATACTTTTCTTCTCTCTCTCTAAAATTTCTCTCTCAAGAGTTTAAGTGAATTCGTAAGAAATAATGAAGGAATGAACTTCTATTTATAGGAAAATGGACTGAATAGTAACTAATTCATGAACGGCCCAGATTGATTTACTTTTAAACGGACGTTCCATATTGGTTTACTATTAAAACTTAAAGCAACGGTCCATACTGATTTACTATTAAAACTTTAAACTAGCGATCCATATTGATTCACTATTATAACTTTCCACCAACGGTCCATATTGATTTACTATTATATCTTCAACCAACGGTCTGAAAAATTAGCACATCTACTCATATAATAATATTGTACCCAAAAATAATTTGAACCGAAAAGAAATATATCTTACGGGTGAATAGTACCCCATGAATAGTAACTCATGAATAGTAACTCGTGAATAGTAACTCATGAATAGTACCCTATGAATAGTAACTCGTGAATAGTAACTCGTGAATAGTAACTCATGAATAGTAGCCCGACACGAAAAGTGTCCCGAATACCCGATTGGTCAATATAACCTCCAGACATCAACAATTACTGTAGCAATAATTGAGTATAACTAAGTGACTTCTCACGTAAGTATCAATAATTAATACCGTGTGCAACTGTGTAACTAGGCGTATTACTGTACTTTTAACACCGGGTGTTTCAACAATTAACGGTAAAACTTCCGCCGTTATTTTCATAAAGTATTTTGTCATTTTCTCAATACGATAATAATTCCGTTGCGGGGTCTACCAATGATTGTACCGTCGTACGGATATTCTCCGACAAAAAGAATATTCCCCGACCAATAGAATATTATACAACAACTTGCATACTTTGCAAAATTTATAAATATTACCCACAACTATAACATTATATCAAAACCACACCTTAATATTAAAAAAATTATTTCGAAAAAATTAAATCTTTATTCATAAAATCTGGGGTCTCACAATCTCCCCTCCTTATGAAATTTTGCCCTTGAAATTTACGTACGTACCTGGTATGCCGAAGAGATGAGGATACCTTGACTTCATTTTAGATTCTAACTCTTGAGGTATAACCTTTGAGTGTTGAATACGATCCTTCTTATCCAAGATTTTAACACGTATCTCCTCATACGTTAAATCTTCTGCTATCTCGTCTAGTTCTAATTTAATAATGTGCTTCGGGTCGTCCATATATTTACGTAGCATCGATACGTAAAAAGAAAAGTTCTGAAAACGCAACATACTTAGCGATAAAATGAGTCTATAGGCCACAGTTCCTACTTCATCGAGAATTTTAAATGGGCCAATTAAATCGAGGGTTGAGATTTCCTCTCTTCATTGATTCTTGCTTCTAGAATAACGCCCTCTTGAACCTTCTTCTTCACATTCATCAGCTCTGGGTGTGTAGCTTGAGTGACTTTAACTTTATCAATTAAAGTCGATTCTACTTGTATATTCGTTATCTTCACGTGGGTCCCTAGAGTCTTTAACTCTATCTTCATCACTTGTAAGTTATACAAAATAAGTCTTTGTGCTAACAACATCGCACGATGATATTCAATGGTACGATCATAATCTTCAACAGCTCGAGCCAACGTCATTGGCACATTACACGTTCGTTTTAGGTGAAGAAGAAGGTTCAAGAGGGCGTTATTCTAGAAGCAAGAATCGATGAAGAGAGGAAATCTCAACCCTCAATTTAATTGACCCATTTGAAATACTCGATCAAGTAGGAACTGTGGCTTATAGACTCGTTTTACCGCTAAGTATGTCGCATGTTCATAACGTTTTTAACGTATTGATGTTACGTAAATATGTGGACGACCTGAACCACATTATTAAATTAGAACTAGACGAGATAGCAGAAGATTTAACGTATGAGGAGATACGTGTTAAAATCTTGGATAAGAAGGATCGTATTCAACACTCAAAGGTTATACCTCAAGAGTTAGAATCTGAAATGAAGTCAAGGTATCCTCATCTCTTCGGCATACTAGGTACGTACGTAAATTTTGAGGGCAAAATTTCATAAGGAGGGGAGATTGTGAGACCCCAGATTTTAAGAATAAAGATTTAATTTTCTAGAAATAATTTTTTGAATATTATGGTGTGGATTTGATATAATGTTATAGTTGTGGGTAGTATTTATAAATTTTATAAAGTATACAAGTTGTTGTATAATATTCGATTTGTCGGGGAATATTCTTTTTATCGGAGAATATCCGTACAACGGTACAATCATTGGTGGACCTCGCAACTGAATTATTGTCGGATTGAGAAAACGACAAAAATACTTTATGAAAATAACGACGAAAGTTTTACCGTTAACTGTTGAAACACCCGGTGTTAAAAGTACAGTAATATGCGTGGTTGCATAGTAGTACACGATATTGATTATTGATGCTTATGTGAGAAGTTACTCAGTATTGTTCAATCGGGTATTCGGGACACTTTCGTGTCGGAGTACTATTCACGAGTTACTATTCATGAGTTACTATTCACGAGTTACTATTCACGGGGTACTATTAATCACCCGTAAAATATATTTCTTTTCGGTCCAAATTTTTTTTGGGTACAATATTATTCTATGAGGAGATGTGCTAATTTTTCAGACCGTTGGTTGAAGATATAGTAAATCAATATGGACCGCTGGTGGAAAGTTATAATAGTGAATCAATATGGATCGCTAGTTTAAAGTTTTAATAGTAAATCAATAGGGACCGTTGCTTTAAGTTTTAATAGTAAACCAATATGGACCGTCCGTTTAAAAGTAAATCAATCTGAACTGTTCATGAATTAGTTAGTATTCAGTCCATTTTCCAATAAATAAAAGTTCATTCCTTCATTATTTCTTACGAATTTACTGAAACTCTAGAGAGAGAAATTATAGAGACAGGGAAGAAAAGTATTCTGCTACTTCACTACTCCGATATCAAGTTTCTTTTACGGTAAGGGATATTATTTGTTGTTCCCGTAAGGGATATTATTTCTTTGTATTCATGAAGAGAACTTCTGTTATTCCATTCTTTATTATTCTGTTGGAATAACCTGTATACGCGAACTCCCCTATACTTGGTGAAATCCTTCTGTTATTCTATTCTTTATTATTATGTTGGGATAACCTGTTTATGCGAAGTGCCGCATACATGGTGAAATTATTCAATTATTCCGTTCTTTATTATTCTGTCGGAATGTCCTGTCCATGTGAATTTTGCCTGACCTAGTTCCATTAATTATTCTGCTGGAATAACCTGTATACGCGGATTACCGTATACCTGGTGATTTCTGTTGTTATTCTATTCTTTATTATTCTGTTGGAATATCCTGTCTGTGCATTTTACGCCGGACCTGGTTCCGTTATTTATTATTCTGTTAGAATAACCTGTCTGTGCGATCTATCGCATGCATGGTGATTTTTTTTGTTACTCCATTCTTTATTATACTCAGTTGGTTAAAATTTTGGCTTTTATACTCCATGAAATTAGTGGAATATACTTGATATTTGTGCTTCATCCAGTATCTTTTCATAGAAATTTTCTTCTGAGCATTCTTGAATTTTACACTACAAAGTAGTATCATGTTGACAATTTTGACGTTATTAGTTCCTAGATAAATTAATTATTGAACTTGTTTTATTGAATTCTTATATCATTGTCATCATCCTCATGTTTATATTTTGTTGAAAGTCATCTGTGGCCTGTAGTGCATAGATGGACTTGGTATGATTATGACCAGGGATTATTCGGTGTAATTATGACCGTAATATTACAAATGATGTGAAAAAAGTCCTCATTGGCCCGTAGTTCATTGATGGACAGTTTTTGGTATGATTATGGCTATGGATTCTCTTTGGCCGAGTGCAAAGATGAATTATTTTATGGCATAATCAGGACCGTTGATGAAAATAGGATTATCTTTAGCCGTAGTGCATGCATAATTCGTGGTCGTGATACTAAAGAATATTCTTGGTCGTAGTGCAGGGGTGATTCGATGATGTGGATTATTTATTAAGCTGAGTCCCAACGATAAAAGTGATGGAAAACCTTTTAAATCATAGAAGATAGTAGATTTTATTTCCTACTTGACTCTTCTAATGGATTGCTTTTTCCGCTGCAGTTAAACTTGATAGTTATTATATTTTATCAGTTTAACACTGTTGAAGGCTAACGATAAATTATTCTGCATTATCTTAGTCATAATATTTCTTACAGGGCTAGTTGAGCTCACCCCTTTCTTTCATTGTTCTCTTCAAGAAATGAGAACGTAGCGGGGACGAGTCGGGGAACGGAGTGGTGGACCAGATGATAGGTTTAGTAGTCCTCACTATTCTGTTAAATAGTGTGACAATAAATGTAATGAGGACTTATTCTGAGAGTGAATATTGTCTAGAAGACAGTATTTATATTAAAACTCACAGTTCTCTTATTGTATATTAAAGATTGTATTTGTATTCTGTATCATGTATTTGGCGACTCAAAATAGGTGATGTATACCTATTTTGGGGGCGTGGTATCAATTGTGAGACCCTAGATTTTATGAATAAAGATTTAATTTTCTCGAAATAATTTTTTAAATATTATGGTGTGGATTTAATATAATGTTATAGTTGTGGATAATATTTACAAATTTTGCAAAGTAAGCAAGTGGTTATATAATATTCGATTGGTCAGGGAATATTCGTTTTAACAGGAAATATTCGTACAACGGCACAATCATTGGTGGACCCCACAACGGAATTATTGTCGAATTGAGAAAACGACAAAAATACTTTATGAAATAACGGCGGAAGTTTTACCGTTAACTGATGAAACACCCGTTGTTAAAAGTACAGTAATACGCGTAGTTGCATAGTAGCACACGATATTGATTATTGATGCTTACGTGAGAAGTCACTCAGTTATACTCAATTATTGCTACAGTAATTGTTGATGTCTGGAGGTTATATTGACCAATCGGGTATTCGGGGCACTTTTCGTGTCGGGTTACTATTCATGAGTTACTATTTACGAGTTGCTATTCACGAGTTACTATTCACGAGTTACTATTTACCCGTAAGATATATTTCTTTCCGGTCCAAATTATTTTTTGGTACAATATTATTCCATGAGGAGATGTGCTAATTTTTCAGACCGTTGGTTGAAGATATAATAGTAAATCAATATAGATCGCTGGTTTAAAGTTTTAATAGTAAATCAGTATGGACCGTTGCTTTAAGTTTTAATAGTAAACCAATATGGATCGTCCGTTTAAAAGTAAATCAATCTGGATCGTTCATGAATTAGTTACTATGCAGTCCATTCTTCTATAAATAGAAGCTCATTCCTTCATTATTTCTTACGAATTCACTGAAACTCTAGAGAGAGAAATTATAGAGAGAGAGAGAAGAAAAATATTTTGCTACTTCACTACTCCGATATCAAGTTTCTTTTACGGTAAGGGATATTATTTGTTGTACCCGTAAGGAATATTATTTCTTTTGTACTCATGAAGAGAACTTCTGTTATTCCATTCTTTATTATTCTGTTGGAATGACCTGTATATGCGGACTACCCTATACTTGGTGAAAATCTTCTATTATTCCATTCTTTATTATTATGTTGGAATAACCTGTTTATGCGAAGTACCGCATACATGGTGAAATTCTTCTATTATTCTGTTCTTTATTATTCTGTCGGAATATCCTTTTGTGCGTTTACGTCGGGCCTGGTTCCATTATTTATTTTTCTGTCAAAATATCCTGTCTGTGCGTTTTACGTCGGACCTGGTTCCATTATTTATTATTCTGTAGGAATATCCTGTCTGTGCGTTTTACGCCGGACCTGGTTCCATTCTTTATTATTCTGTTGGAATATCCTATCTGTACGTTTTACGCCGGACCTGGTTCCGTTATTTATTATTCTGTTGAAATAACCTGCATGTGATGTCTATCGCATGCATGGTGATTTCTTTTGTTATTCCATTCTTTATTATACTTAGTTGTTTAAAACTTTGACTTCTATATTCCATGAAGTTAGTGGAATATCCTTGATATTTGCGCTTCATCTAGTATCTTTTCATAGAAATATTCTTTTGAGCATTCTTGAATTTTACTCTACAAAGCAGTATAATGTTGACAATTTGGACGTTATCAGTTCCTAGATAAATTAATTATTGAACTTGTTTTATTGAATTCTTATATCATTGTCATCATCCTCATGTTTATATTTTGTTGAAAGTTATCTGTGGCCTGAAGTGCATAGATGGACTTGGTATGATTATGACTAGGGATTATTCGGTGTAATCATGACCGTAATGTTACAAATGATGTGGAAAAAGTCCTCATTGGCCCGTAGTGCATTGATGGACAGTTTTTGATATGATTATGGCTATGGATTCTCTTTGGTCGTAGTGCAAAGATGAATTGTTTTATGGCATGATCACGACCGTTGATGAAAACATGATTATCTTTAGTCGTAGTGCATGGATAATTCGTGGTCGTGATACTAAAGAATATCCTTGGCCGTAGTGTAGGGGTGATTCGTTGATGTGGATTATTTATTAAGCTGAGTCCTAACGATAAAAGTGATGAAAAACCTTTTAAATCATAGAAGATAGTAGATTTTATTCCCTACTTGACTCTTCTAATGGATTACTTGTTTCGCTGTAGTTAAACTTGATAGTTATTATATTTTATCAGTTTAACACTGTTGAAGGTTAAGGATAATTAATTCAGCATTAACTTAGTCATAATATTTCTTATTGGGCTAGTTGAGCTCACCCTTTCTTTCACTGTTCTCTTCAGGAAATGAGAATATAGCTGGGACGAGTCGGAGAACGGAGTGATGGATCAGATGATAGCATTAGTAATCCTCACTATTCTATAAAATAGTGTGATAATAATTGTAATGTGGACTCCTTTTGAGTTTTTATACTCTCTAGTAGACAATATTTGTATTCAAACTCACAGTTTATGTTTTGTCATATTGTACACGATTGTTGTATAATTAGTTTATATTTGTATTTTGTACCATGTATCTGGCAACTCAAGATATCATAATTAAAGCTAATTTACATCATCACTAGCCTTCATCATTAATAAATCAGAGATTTAGAACATATGGCAGCTGATAAAACTTTTCAACCACAGTTGCAGCGGAACGAGCAATCCATTAGAAGAGTCAAATAGACCATTAGGTCTGTGACGAACGAGATTTTGTAATTTAATTTTAATATTTATTGAAGTAAATAAATATTTTCGATGATTTAATTATTAGATTTAATAATTAATCGATGCAATTGTGGTAGATTAATTTAATTATATGTGTTGCATTTATTAAATTAATGTAGAGAATAATTATTATTCAAGTATGTAATTATGTGAACTTATTGAACTAAATGAATTATTTGATTAATCATGATGTTATTTTAGTTAATTTAATTATTAATTAGAGAGTTTATAATTTGACATTATTTATTAATGAGAAAATTAATTATGTGACTATGTAAAATTATGAGAAGTTATTATATTTTATTGATATTAAATAATATATTGGATTATTTTATAAGGAATGTGACAATTTCAAACTATATGATAAAGTTTATTAAATTAAATGGCTTTTGAAATCTATTCTAACTAGCCAAACGGAGCCCTAATGGGAGTTGGACCAGTTACCCATGTTAGGTAACTGACCACCATAACGCGCGTCAGTTTTCTCCTTTTTAACAATACGTCTTCTCTTTTCTTCATTATTTTGCTAAGTTGAGAGTCAGAGAGAATTCAAGAGAGAGTTCAGAGGATTTGTGAGAACTCAGTGATTGAAGAAATAATCTAAGTCTACATATATATACTTTATTCTCTGGTTAATCTCTCCTTCCTAAATTTCTATTTCACGTATTCAAGTTTTATAAAAATGGCTTTCAAAACATCTGTTAATCTCTGTGAATTGGGAATTGGTGTTGTTATAAGGATATGTGTAATAATACGAGTAGCATAACATGTTTTATATATATATATATATATATATATATATATATATATATATATATATATATTGCATGATTCCATATCCTAAGTTTCGTAATCTGATGACTTGCTATTTCAAAAATTTACAGAGTTTGGGTTTTGGCCATATGGCCTTATACGTAACTTTAAGGTGTCAAACATAAATGTTTTTGTAAAATTTACACTCTTATTTGATTATGCATGTTGATACGAAGAGACTAAGCCTTAAATGAACGGATTCGGTGTTATAACGAATCCGTAGCGTTAAATTATATATTTTTGTTCAAAATCTTCAACAACACCAAGAACATTACAATTTACATAATTTAATTCTATGATTATGTGTTTTAAATGGTTAAAATCAAGTTATAAATGTTGGGTTATGTTTATGCATGAATTATAACATGTGTATATGATTAAATTCGTGTAGTAGTAATTTAATTGGAATTTTTGGGCTGTGTTCTGCAATTTTCGCAAATTGCAGAACAGTTTCTGGCTCGCCGCGCCGCAGCGCCAGTCCAGAGCCTTATGTCCCGCACCGCAACACCACCGCGCCGCAACGCCACCGCGCCGCAGCGCCAGGTCGCAAGCCGCAGCGCCATGGCGCCGCAGTGTGAAGCCTTAGTACAAAAGTGGCGCCGCAGCGCCACTCTCCAGAAATTTCAGAAACGAAAATTTTAAAGTGTTAAAGTTCATGAATGTGATGTTAGCTTAATGCAATGAACATAAAATTATGTTATAAGTATAATGAGATATTAAAATAGATACTTAGCATGTAAATAACATAATTACATGTGGATTGAATTATTGATTTCATAATTAAATTATTATTCATGAAGTGATATTATGTGACAGTAAATGCGATAATTTGACTACATATAGTTAATAATCAAAGTAGACAAGAGAATGAGTTTATGATGATTAATTAAGTTATAATTAACTGGTATTGTGTATATGAATGGTATGTAGGATTTAATTCAAAGAACGTGCTTAGTTAAAGTGTAATCTACGCACGAGGCAAGTTTCCTAACCCTACTTGTCAGTATTGTTCAAGTTTATTATTTACCTCGAGTAAAATTATCAATTCTATTATTCAAGTTTAAATGTTATATTAAAGATTTATTATCTTTCAAAGCATGATTCAGTTATACAATAATTGTCCTTTTGTATACTCTTGAGATTATTATTCAAATCGAATATCATTATTGTTGAACCTTATTAGACTAGCGAACCCTTATTGATTCGACTAGTCCTTAGTTGATGAACGTTCTAAATTTCAGAACCCTTATCGAATTATCCAAACAAAACTTCCTTTGGTGCGGACTCGAATGTCAAACTGAGATGAACAACCCTGTAAAGGGATTTGCTTATGCGTTAGCGTTAAGATATTGTGCATAGTATGGTACTAAGGGCTGATCCCCCTAAGTACGAGAAGAAAGGTCCATAGTCTTATGACTGTTAAAGGTTTCAAGTATAACCCTTGATAACTAGGACATAGTTCAAGGTCTTATGACCCTCAGAATTCTTTTGATTCTTGTTATTCATTCTGATTCAAAAGTTGAGCTTTTATTCAGATGTCTTTGTTTCATTCGCATGTTATTATACTGTTATTTCATTATTATACTTGTGGGCATTTGTGCTCACTCTTGCTTAATAATAACATTGCAGTTAAGAATGAAAGAACTGATGAACCTTCCACTAGTAAAGGCAAGGGCAAAGTTAGCAAGTGACGAAGACCTATTGTTTTATATGATGATGTATTTGTTTAAGACTTGAGTTAATGTTATTGTTTAAGACTTATTTGTTTATGATTCCGCACAGATGTTTAAGGTTAGTTTAACTTGGGATTGTATTATTATTATTCAGATGTTGTAACCCTTAGGGGGGAAGATTTTATTTCTATCTATTGCACGATTTGCATTTATTATGGGTAGATAGATATATGATATTTGTATCGTGAACACCAAATCCTGTGGAAATGAAAGTACCAGATTTGGGGGTGTCACAGGTTGGTATCAGAGCAGTAGGTTATGAACCTTAGGTGGGGGGGAACAACCTTAGGTAGTAGCCTTATAGAAGAAGATAGTAATGGAAAACTCTTATCGAGTTCTAAGAAATGAATTGTTGTAATTCATTGAAGATAATAAAAGACTTTATGTGTTTATGTGTTTAATTATGTGCTCACTAGTACGACTTAGTAACTAAAACTTCAAATTTTGTTGTCAGGATGTCAGTTGTTGGAGGAGCTAGTCGAACTGAGGAGGAGCCCCGAGACATTCATGTTGTCAGGGAGCAGTTGATTCAGAGAGAGCCGTCTCCGTTGATCACTGTTGTTGGTCAGGAGCATGAGCCTGAGACTGATCTTGAGGAGGATCCTGAGGAGGAATTTGATGAGGAAGAGGAAGAAGAGCAGTTACCACGGTACACCATTGATGCTGAGATGTATGACATGTTATACGACCGTAACGTTGAGTTACAAGACGAGGTTCAGGAATTGACCGAGCGAGCAACTGTTCAGTAGTCTACTCTAGAGGAGAAGGAGAGGGAGATTTTGACTCTTCACTCACGATTGGGAAATGTAGAATGGGTTTTGGTCCATGAGAAGGGTCAAACTGAGGATAAGACCGAGGAGATAGAGAAGCTGAAGAAGGAGCTGAAGGAAACCTCCGGAAGACTTAAAATAGCAGAGGAGGGATGGGTAAGAGAATCACGTCGAGCTGATCGTACAGAAGATGATAGTCGTGCAAAGAAGGCTAAGATTGGAGAGACATACTCTACACTTAACAAGGCAATGAATGAGACCCAAGATCGAGTTTTGAGGTACCCTCCAGTTCGAAGGACTTCCATTGTATATGATGGATCGCAGGACGATGTATCGCATCTTAGAAGAGGAGAGTAGCAAGGCTATTCAGTACCTTGACCGACATTGATATGATTTGTTTAATTATGTGAAGAACTTAATTAGTTTTTTTTTTAGATGTAAATTCTGACGTGTTTACGAACGAAAGAATATTTTAATGTTTTAAATCCTGTGGATTCTTTATTCCAGGATAGTTGATGTAAATAGCAGTGATGCTATAGTTTGATGTTAAAACTTTTGATTTGAATGAAAATATATAAAATTATTTGAGATAATGTGTTAAGTGATTATGTTAAATTGTTGAGTTAAGCCTTAACTATTTAGTGAATATAATAAAGATCTAATAAGCGTATTCTTAGCAGAAATATGCCGCCAAGAAGAAGACAAAACCATCAACCAGCTCAGGAAGAGTCAACGAATAACAACAATAACGCCAATGCTAATCCCGTCCAACAATTAGTAAACCTTCTAGCTAGAGCAATGAACAATCAACCTCAAGCTCCACCAAATACTTCGTTCAAAGATTTCAAGGCGGTGGGACCGCCAGAATTTAAAGGCTCTATGAATCCGATTGAAGCTCAGACGTGGGTTATGGAGATGGAGAAGGTTTTCTACGTTGCGAGGCTTAGAGAAGACCAGAAGACCGCTTTTGCAACGTTTATGCTGAAGTCTGAGGCTAGCTACTGGTGGCAAGCAAACAAAGTGCGAGGAGGTGAAGGTGTAATTACGTGGGACAGATTTAAAGAGATGTTTTTCGAAATGTACTTCCCAACTAGTTCGCAGAATCAGATGGAGGTTCAATTTCTAGAACTGAAGTAGGGAAACATGAGCGTACCTGACTACGTGGCTAAATTCAACGAGTTGGCAAGGTTCACCCCGTACAAAGTACACACTGACGAGAGAAAAGCCAGAAGATTCGAACAAGGGCTAAAGCCTTGGGTATAGAGCAAGGTATCAATGTTTTAGCTAAACACGTTTGCCGGAGTATTGGAAAAGGCCATCCTCACTGAAGGTGGAAGCGATGCGATGACCAAGTATAATCAAGAGCAGAAGAAGAAGAAGAGTGAGAATGAAGGTAACAACAAGACTGGTGGGAGTAGCACTGGGGGTAATCATAATCAGAAGAGGAAGTGGACGGATAACTCGTCAGCTGGAAGTCAACAAGGTGGGCAGAAGAAAAAGATCGAAGCATGCCCGACCTGCGGGAAAGCTCATTTAGGAGTTTGTATGAAGGGAAAGAGAGTATGCTACAATTGTGGTCAGGAAGGCCACATAGCTCCTAATTGTCCTAACCCAAAGAAGGGTGCTTGTTTCACTTGTGGTTCGAAGGATCATCTAGCAAGAGACTGCCCTAAGAAGGGATCAGGAGGAGCAGTACCAGGAGGTAATCGTGGAAATTGTGACGGCCCTGAATCCAGGTCCTAAATCACCTCGGATCCGGTTTGATCATTCTATATAACTGTTGCGTAAGATATAAACATAGATTATTTATACAGTACACTTTACACACTATTCCCAAAATCGAATAACCTTAACTTATACACAATTCATAAACTATCTGATATATAACACATTATCAAACTATACCATTACAATCTAGCTGCACATTCTGTCCCAAGCTAAACTTGGCATTATTCTTTTTCCTGTATCTGAAGCATTCTCCTTATCTGCAATATTTATCATGATATAGCAAAGGTGAGCATGAAAGTTGCCCAACAAGTTTTAAAACAATTTAAAGATATATCATGATTGAAAGAGTCTGAATAATAAGCTGGCTATCCTTCACAATGTATTTGTGAATTAGCATGAACAAAATTTTGATTGAACAAGTATTGAACAGGAACAATAATATATCTGGACAAACTGGTAATGAAGGTGATCAGCCTTTCATACCTGACTTATACATGCAAGATGTACAGAGTACAATTCAACATGGCAATCAGAGATGATTAACCATAAGTATAACCGAATGAACAACTCTTAGTAGAGTTAAGTAAAAGGAAACTTGCCTGAACCGTTGATTACCGTAACATAATATAATAAGCTTCGTTGGGACCTAATATTAATAATATAAATCTCCAATATTAGAATAATATCATCACAGTATAATACTGTTATAGAATAACCTAAACACATAACCCTGTCAGTCTATACAGCACATAAAACTTAGCATCAGGTCAAATTATTTCGGTCTGACTTGAAATCGACAAAATTCTATCATCCCGACGGTCTAGTCAGACAATTATCGAGTCTAAGTTCAATTAAACTCTGTCTAACACTTAACAATTATCTTAAACAATCATATTATCAGTCTAAATAATTTTCATAAGCTCGAAATAATTTTCAGATAATTAATATCATTTATCAACATTTTCAATTATTAATATTGTATTTAAATGAATTAAATACCACGTAATTCCTTAATCATTAATATTTATTTAATATCAAATATTAATGAGAATCATAACATAATATTATAATATATTTATAATATTACAAAGTATTTTTAATACCTTAAAATCACATTTATATGATTTTTAAACGATTAAATTCATTATCCGATAATTGATATGAATAATAAAATATTAATATTTTCATGCCAAAATATCAAAAGTTATATTTTATAACTTAAAATATTTTCTAACATCATAATATAATTTTTCATAATTTTTCATGAATTAAAACCATTTTTAAATCATTAATTTAATATTATAATTAAATAAATAAATACCTTTTATATTCCAAAAATATTAAATATTTTTGAAATATACTCAAAATAATTAAAAACTATTTTTCAGGCTTTAAAATAATTTTTCATAATTTATTATGTATTTTTAATAATTAAAAATCATTTATTTCTATTTTTAATCATTTTCCGGAAATTAGGAAAATAAAACTAAATAAACCGTCGCAATAGGCCTTTAGCGACACATTCTGTAGTCATAGGTGTTCTTGATCCTTCATGTCAGACTTCGAGGTGTGAGGTTTGACCAGATTTAAATCTTAGCCTATTGTGTTTCTAGGCCAGATTAAAGATTGATCATGTAGCTGAATTGTAACACTACAATAACAAACCACCAATTTGGTCATAAATCAACATATCAAGGAGATCTGGGCTACCAAATATACTGTCAGACCATATATGGGTTTCTCCAGAAACCCAGAACTTCGTCTGGTCACATTCATACTTAATTATGTTTATGTTCCAGTCATATTATGAGTGCTATGAAGGTTTAGAACTATAGTAAGAATGTCAGGGAACATTTATATGTCATGATATTAGTTTAACAACAACACATTAAAGAGATAAAAAGCGGTCAACTCTGACAGAAAATATGTTTTTGAAGGATCTGGGTTTTTTTACAGAATTTTAACAAAACAGGCGGTCAACTCTTGTTTGACCGCTTATAACTTTAATTCTATATGTTTTCTGGGTGATATAGAAGCTTGATGTTGTAGTCCTTATACCAGACTACAATTACAATACAAAAACATAGCAAAATAACCTGACAGAAGCAAGATCTAAGACCCGAAAAATGTTGTCAGAAATCTGGGCTTCTGGGTTTGTCCAGAATTCCAGAAATCGTGTTCGGTCAATGCACTTTGACCGATCATATCTTTTAATCTATGCATGCTCTGACTATACTTCAAGTTGAAGAATAGAGATC
The DNA here is from genome assembly GCA_016801055.1 of Panax notoginseng. Lineage (NCBI taxonomy): Eukaryota > Viridiplantae > Streptophyta > Magnoliopsida > Apiales > Araliaceae > Panax > Panax notoginseng. The sequence goes on from CM029017.1 coordinate 122,559,888, forward strand.
TCGTGTCATAGAACATATCAAAAACATAAAACACACAAAACAATAAACACATAAAGATCTATGAGGTCTAACATATGACTGTCAGACCATTTTTTTGAAATTTTCCAGATTTGATAAAAATGCAATTTTGTGCACTTTGGTGTTATGGGTCCTGAATTTAACAACTTAAAACATTAATAGACTCCCTATTACACAACTTTAAACAATCAATTCCAACAATTAACATAGAATCAAAGGATTTCAAAATTTAGGATTTTTAATACCTTTTTGCTTTGATTTTTGATTTTGATCCTTTGTTGCTGATCTTGGCTTGCTGATTCTTGATCATAGTTCATCTTATCTCTCTCTCTCACTCCAAATTTTCGGATTTCTAGAGAGATGATGGCTTGGTGAAAAGGAGAATTAAAGTGGCCTTTCTCTCTCTTTTAATCTTGAAAATAATTGATCCAAAGTTGGAATTAAGTGATTCAAGGGCTGGTAATGCTATAGTAACATATGTAACTTCTAGATGGCTGGCTTGTGTGGAATAATTGGTGGCAATAATTCACAATAATACACTAAATGGGACAAAAGGGTATTTTAGTAATTTTCACACCAATAATTTAATTCTTCCTTTAATAATGCACAAGGGCATTTTAGACTTCTCATTTCTATCATGAAGGGCATTTTAGACATTGGCCATAACCCTTAGGGTTTAGGGTTTAATATTTTAGGGTTTAACCCTAACGATTTTGCGATTAAAATTCTAAGATTTTCTAATTAGATTTTAAAAAATAGAAAATCTTGATTTTAAAATTATAATTAGGGATTCCTAATTATATTATAATTCCTTAATCACATTATGACTTTAACTGATTAGGATTAATATTTCCTAATTAATATTGTTAATTTATCAATTAATTCCATAACTGTATATTAGGGTTCATGACAAAATAATTAGGGTTCAAAAATTCTAAAATTAGGGTTTGCTAATTAATCAGGCTTTACCCTAATTATTATTATAATTAATAGCACTTAAGCATTATACTTATCCGATAATTTCTCGGATTAGGGTTTTCAAATACCAAATTAGGGTTTCGGATTCTTGAAACTAAAATTAGGGTTTCCATAACCGATTTTTAGGGTTTCTTATAAATCGTAATAATTTTATAACTGAACGTGGACGTTCTTAATATATACGATTAGGGTTTGACACATATGTAATTTATCTGGTCATCCATTGACCCTTAACCACTTTTGTACACATAATACTATAATCCTGAATAATTTACCAAAAGAAATTTTGAATTCTCAAAATTCCTTCTTGAAAATATCAAACGCATACACTTATTTTCTTTCTAGGCCTATTATGTGACCTTAAATCAATCATTTAAGATTTTAATAAATTTTCTAAATTCTTGGGTCGTCACAGAAATAATATTGGAAATGCCTTAACCATCACCGGACCAACCGCAACAAACCGACCGACCGCCAGAACTTTCAATATGACAGTGCAGGACGCAATCCAGTCTCGTGATGTGGTGTCAGGTATCATTCCGATCAATGAAATTAATGCTTATGTTTTATTTGAATCGAGTGCTACTTGTTCCTTTATATCCGAAGACTTTGCTAATAGTTTAGATTTGCTTATGAATGAGTTGGAATATCCCATGAATATAGAAATTGCGAATAGAGAGATAGTTCCTGTTAAGTACGTGTTTAAGAACTATAGGGTGGATATTAAGGGTAATATCGTGAACGTAGATCTTATCCCTATTCGACTTGGGGAATTTGATGTTATTTTGGGTATGGATTGGTTATCCAATTATGGGGCGGTAATTGACTGCCAGAAGAAGCGTATTAACCTTATGACTCCGTCAAAGGTTGTGTTTTATGGTAGTAAGTCGCCTAGACAAGCGAGTTGTTTGACGATGATGCAGGCCAGGAGGTTGTTAAGACAAGGCTGTGTAGGATATCTAGCTTACATAGTTGGCAGTCGAAAAGAGAATTCGAAGGTAGAAGAGATATCGATTGTGAGGGAATTCGTCGACGTATTTCCAAACGATTTTCCAGGACTTCCACCAGATAGAGAGGTAGATTTCGTGGTCGATTTGGCGCCCGGAACCGCTCCAATATCGAAGGCACCATAACGAATGGAACCAGTAGAGATGAAAGAACTGATGGTCCAACTACAAGAATTGCTGGACAAAAAGTACATTCAACCGAGCGTATCGCCGTGGGGAGCGCCGGTGTTGTTTGTGAAAAAGAAGGACGGATCGATGCGGCTCTGCATTGACTACAGAGAACTGAACAAGGTCACGATTAAAAATAGATATACATTACCAAGAATCGACGATCCGTTTGATCAATTAAAGGGAGCAAGATACTTTTCCAAGATAGACTTGAGGAGTGGTTATCACCAACTGAAGATGAGGCCAGAGGATGTACCGAAGACAGCGTTCAGAACGCGATACGGTCACTACGAATTTTTAGTAATGTCGTTTGGTCTAACGAATGCTCCTGCAGCATTTATGGGACTAATGAATGGTGTGTTCAAGTCGTTTTTGGACAAATTCGTGGTGGTATTTATAGACGACATTCTGGTATATTCTAAAACCGAAGAAGAACACGAGGAACATTTGAGATTAACGTTGGAAGTATTGAGAAGGGAGAAGTTGTATGCTAAATTTTTGAAATGCAAATTCTAGATCGAGCGAGTACAATTTCTTGGTCACGTGATCGATAAAAACGGAATTTCGATAGATCCATCTAAAGTCGAAGCCGTGATTAACTGGGATCAGCCGAGAACGCCGTCGGAAGTAAGAAGTTTTCTTGGATTAGCATGATATTATAAAAGATTCATACAAGACTTTTCCAAAATTGCAACTCTGTTAACGAATTTAACTCGAAAAGCTGTGAAATTTGTTTGGACGGATAAGTGTGAGGAAAGTTTTCAAGAATTGAAGAAGAGGTTGAGTACGGCCCCTGTGTTATCTCTTCCGGATGATACAGGAAATTTTGTTATTTATAGTGATGCATCGCATAAAGGACTTGGCTGCGTGCTAATGCAAAACGGAAAAGTCATTGCGTATGCATCAAGACAATTGAAGGATTACGAGAAGGGGTATCCGACCCATGACTTGGAGTTAGCTGCAGTTGTGTTTGCTCTGAAAATTTGGAGACATTATCTATACGGGGAGAAGTGTGAAATATATACGGACCACAAGAGTCTGAAATATATTTTTACACAGAAGGATTTGAATATGCGTCAAAGAAGATGGTTGGAATTAATTAAGGATTACGACTGTGAGATTTTATACCATCCGGGTAAGGTGAATGTGGTTGCCGACGCCTAAGTAGAAAGGGTCGTGAGAAATTGATGATGTTGGCTGCTCAGGAGGAGCTAATTACAGAAATGGAGAAACCGGAGTTGGAAGTGAAGTATGTAACGACCCCAAAATAGGTCCATTCCATCCAACCTATTCTAAGTCGCCAAATACATGGTACAGAAAATAACTACAACTTTATTACAACAATTGTCGTGCAAAATACAACAACACATATGCTGTGAGTTTGGATACAAATATATACCAAATGTGACACATGTCCCAACCGTGGACATCACCTCACAGTGGCACCTTACATAAAGGTATAGTCAAAGACTGTTTTAGAAATTAGAATCTTTGGGAAATGCTCAAGGAAACCTTCGTACATGGGAGGCCATGCTTCCAAGTTATGATAGATATCATATGTCCACAGAATTATCCTTGGTTGACCTAATAGACCCCAAAGAAAAATGAGAAGATTACTATCATATTCTTTCTAATGGTGAGTCTTCTCTTGACATATCATTATCTCCACTGTCTCTAATTGAAAATTATACTTCAAACAAACACCAAGATTATATAGGTAGTGCTCGTAAATATACTCAGCAAGTGGATGTGCACAACCCTGTCTTATGATGACACGAGGTTGTATGTCATTAGACATCTTGTATGATAGTGACAAAACACCCTTCCAACGTTAGGTTCGCCTCACCCTATTTTCTTCACCAAATATAACTACTAAATGATGACCACTGTTCTATTCCCTTGTTACCCCCGCTCGACCCAGCTACACTCTTATTACCTAAAAGGAATTGTGAAACAAAAGGGTGAGCACAACTAGCCCAGTAAAGAATATCATGACTAAAGATAATTAAATTATCAATAGCCTTCATCAGTAATAAATCAGAGATTTAGAACATATGGTAAATGATAAAACTTTTCAACCATAGTTGCAGCGGAACGAGCAATCCATTAGAAGAGTCAAATAGACCATAAAGTCTATTATCTTCTCTATGTTAAAAGTCCACCAACAATGTTTTATCCCTGTAACATCAATCAACAATTCCTGTCTACAATCACGTGTATAACTCATAATCGTAATTGTAGTTCTAAATTCCTTTTCTCATCCAAGACAAAGATAATTTTCATCACCTGATATATCAAAGATCATGGTTATACCAAATCACAGTTCATATTCATAATCATACTAATAAATTCATCTTTGCACTGCGGCCCAAAGATATTCATTAATAAGTCATCTTTGCACTACAGGCCAAAGATATTCAACAACAGGTCATCTTTGCATTACGAGCCAAAGATATTCATCAACAATTTATCTTTGCACTACAGGCCAAAGATATTCCTCAACAGTTCATATTTGCACTACAGGCCAAATATATTCATATCTCAAAGAAATATATAATCATTTCAGGATTTATATAAACAATAATTATAACCATGTTAATCAATTCATCTTTACACTTAAGCTAAAGATATTCAATTATAAATTCAATGGTCATGATCATACCAGTTAACAATTCATCTCTGCACTACAGGCCAAAGATATTCCTCAGTCACGATCATACCAATAATTTACCCATCTTTACACTCAAGTGAAAGAGAAATTCAACATCAGGGTTATAAAAATGTTATATATGATAATAAAAATAATATGATCAAAATATAGATTTAATTTCAAGAGTAATATTCATAAATTAACTATAATTTGGTCAGAAAAAGAAACTAATTTTGTCGTGAATAGTAACTCGTGAATAGTAACTCATGAATAGTAACTCGTGAATAGTAACTCATGAATAGTAACCCCGACACAAAAAGGTAGAAATTCCACAATAAAATTCATACCAATATTTCGGTATAATGATATTGAAAGAATAACATCATTATGAAGAATATAACATTCCTTAATATCTCTTACCTCAAAAGAGCAACACTTCTGACTGGATATCGGATATAACGCTGAAGGAAACTTGCACTGATGAATATCAACTCATCAAGTATCTAAATACTCACAAAATACACTCAATAATCTAGAGAGAAAAAGAGAGAAAGCTTATATTTTCTGATGTGATTTTCAATTCTAACTTAGCCCTCTATTTATAGGAAAATGTTAGCACGCCGAAGCAGACTTGACCTGCTACCTGATGGCTTTACCTGCTACTATTCCCACCCACCACATCTGAATAAAAATCTCAGCACATTTCTTCACCAACCAAGAGTGGGGCCCACCAATTCTAGATTTTTTCACCAAAATGATTAACTCCGAAAATTCAATAATTTCTGAACCAGTCATCTCGTAAAATTCATAACAAATCATACGTTCATTTTTAACGGTTCAAAATTTGTGGACATATACTCAACTTATATATGTATAACATATCCAAAAATCATAATGATCCAACGTCGGATTAAAAATTATAACCCTCGCAAAATATCTCAAAAACTCTAATTTAATTTTCAATACCTCCGTTCCGAAAAAAATACAGATAAAACACCTCAACATTAACTCCTTCATTTTTAACCACAAAAATATATCTCTCATTTATATCCACATAAAATAAATATTTCCTTATCATATGAATCAATAATTAATTATTCACAAATAATATTACAGAATCACATTTATGACAACCTGGCCGTTCCCAGGAAAGAGGGGGCTTTCCAATAAGAATTTTTTCTTACTGGCGCGCAATTAGGTGACCAAACCTCTCCTTAGACAGAACTTTCTAGACATTATCAATAATGTTATCTAATAATATTATTCAAATAATATGAATTATTAATCTGATAATGTAAAATACTGTGCAGTAACAATTATTGAAACAACAATAATATAAAATTTCAACGTAGCAATTATTGAATCAATAAAATAAAATATTGAACGGTAATTACTGTAACAATTATTGAGTAGTGCCTTCTTACGTAAGAATCAATAATTTCAAAAATACTGCGCAATACCGTGTGCTACTGTGCAATAACGCTTATTACTGTATTTTAACTACCGGGTATTCCAACAGTGTTAACGGTAACAACTACGCCGTTATTTGTAAAAATTCAAATTTATCGTTTTCTTCATCCGACAATTATTCTGTTATGGGGCCCACAAATAGCTGTGCCGTCGTACGAATATTCCTGACAGAAAGAATATTTCACGACCAAACGAATATTCCCCGACAACAATGAATATTTTATAACCACTTGTGTATTTTTAAAAAAAAATCATATATCACACTTAACTTTAACATTTATCAATTTAACGATTTACTGAATAGTAATTATACGAAAAATTGAATACTTTTATTTCATAAAATTCGGGGTCTTACAATCTCCCCTCCTTATGAAATTTCGTCCCCGAAATTTACGTACCTGGTATTTCAAAGAGTTGAGAATACCTTCCTTTCATTCCAGATTCTATCTCCCCGGTCACTATGATTTTTCCATTGCTCATCTCCTATATTTCAGATATCATTCTAGAATACAGCTTTAAAACAAGGGTTAATTGAACAAATTAACATATCACATAATATCCCGATATTATGACTGACCAACAAATAAGCTTAGGTAGGACACACTAGCGAAGGATCTACTCATCTCTCCCCTCCTTGTTATATTCCCCGATCTCCGCCAGAGACCATATCCCTAAGCTCTGATACCAAAATATAACTCTGGACACCAACCTATGTCAGCACCTTACATTGATACCTATCAGTTTGCCACCGCAGAACGGCTTCCCCTACGGAGAGTCTAGTTTCGGTGCATCCCCCATCAACAGGAAGCCACCAGCGAGAGGCTCGGGGCTCTTTACTTATAGCTCTGATACCAAAATGTAACGACCCCAAAATAGGTCCATTCCATCCAACCTATTCTGAGTCGCCAAATACATAGTACAGAAAATAACTACAACTTTATTACAATAATTGTCGTGCAAAATACAACAACACATATGCTGTGAGTTTGGATACAAATATATACCAAATGTGACATATGTCCCAACCGTGGACAGCACCTCACAGTGGCACCTTACATAAAGGTATAGTCAAATACTGTTTTAGAAATTAGAATCTTTGGGAAATGCTCAAGGAAACCATCGTACATGGGAGGCCATGCTTCCAAGTTATGATAGATATCATATGTCCACAGAATTATCCTTGGTTGACCTAATAGACCCCAAAGAAAAATGAGAAGATTACTATCATATTCTTTCCAATGGTGAGTCTTCTCTTGACATATCATTATCTCCACTGTCTCTAATTGAAAATTATAGTTCAAACAAACACCAAGATTATATAGGTAGTGCTCGTAAATATACTCAGCAAGTGGATGTGCACAACCCTGTCTTATGATGACACGAGGTTGTATGTCATTAGACATCTTGTATGATAGTGACAAAACACCCTTTCAACGTTGGGTTCGCCTCACCCTATTTTCTTCACCAAATATAACTACTAAATAATGACCTCCGTTCTATTCCCTTGTTACCCCCGCTGGACCCAGCTATACTCTTATTACCTGAAAGGAATTGTGAAACAAAAGGGTGAGCACAACTAGCCCAGTAAAGAATATTATGACTAAAGATAATTAAAGTATCAATAGCCTTCATCAGTAATAAATCAGAGATTTAGAACATATGGTAAATGATAAAACTTTTCAACCATAGTTGCAGCGGAACGAGCAATCCATTAGAAGAATCAAATAGACCATAAAGTCTATTATCTTCTCTATGTTAAAAGTCCACCAACAATATTTTATCCCTGTAACATCAATCAACAATTCCTATCTACAATCACGTGTATAACTCATAATCGTAATTGTAGTTCTAAATTCCTTTTCTCATCCAGGATAAAGATAATTTTCATCACCTGAAACATCAAAGATCATGGTTATATCAAATCACAGTTCATATTCATAATCATACTAATAAATTCATCTTTGCACTACGGCCCAAAGATATTCATCAACAAGTCATCTTTGCACTCCGCTTTACTGGGATAAAGTTGGTGAAAGATAATTGCTAGGGCCAGAATTGGTACAGTAGACGGCAGACATAGTCAAAGTAATCCGAGCACGACTGGTAGCGGCTCAAGATTGACAGAAGAAATACGCTGATCCACATCATAAAACTATCGAGTTTGAATCAAGTAGTTATGTTTTCTTGAAGGTCTCTCCCTGGAAAGGGAAGATCAGGTTCGGAAAGAAAGGGAAATTGAGCCCAAGATTCATTGGACCCTTTGAAGTACTGAGAAGAATCGGAGAAGTTGCGTACGAGGTAGCCTTACCTCTAGCACTAGAGAATGTCGACAACGTCTTCCATGTTTTTGTATTACGACCATACAAAGCCGATTACAAGCATGTAATTGAATACAAATCCCTGCATTTTGAGAAAGACTTATCTTACGAAAAAATTCCTGTCCAAATTGTCGACCGAAAAGAACAAGTTCTCAGAAATAAAGTTATACCTTCTGTTAAGGTAATTTGGAGGAACCACAATGCTGAAGAAGCTACGTGAGAACTCGAAGAGAATATGATGAAGAATTATCCTCATTTATTTACTTAATTATGTGTAAGCGATTCTGGGGACAGAATCTTTGTAAGGGGGGAGAATGTAACAAGTCAAATTTTTGAGTCATGATTTTGGGGACAGAATCCTTTTAAGGGGAGAAAGATGTGACGAACGAGATTTTATAATTTAATTTTAATATTTATTGAAGTAAATAAATATTTTCGATGATTTAATTATTAGATTTAATAATTAATCAATGCAATTGTGGTAGATTAATTTAATTATATGTGTTGCATTTATTAAATTAATGTAGAGAATAATTATTATTCAAGTATGTAATTATGTGAACTTATTGAACTAAATGAATTATTTGATTAATCATGATGTTATTTTAATTAATTTAATTATTAATTAGAGAATTTATAATTTGACATTATTTATTAATGAGAAAATTAATTATGTGACTATGTGAAATTATGAGAAGTTATTATATTTTATTGATATTAAATAATATATTGGATTATTTTATAAGGAATGTTACAATTTCAAACTATATGATAAAGTTTATTAAATTAAATGGCTTTTGAAATCTATTCTAACTAGCCAAACGGAGCCCTAATGGGAGTTGGACCAGTTACCCATGTTAGGCAACTGACCTCCATAATGCGCGTCAGTTTTATCCTTTTTAACAATACGTCTTCTCTTTTCTTCATTATTTTGCTAAGTTGAGAGTCAGAGAGAATTCAAGAGAGAGTTCAGAGGATTTGTGAGAACCCAGTGATTGAAGAAAGAATCTAAGTCTACATATATATACTTTATTCTCAGGGTAATCTCTCCTTCCTAAATTTCTATTTCACGTATTCAAGTTTTATAAAAATGGCTTTCAAAACTTCTGTTAATCTCTGTGAATTGGGAATTAGTGTTGTTATAAGGTTATATGTAATAATACGAGTAGCATAACATGTTTTATATATATATTGCATGATTCCATATCCTAAATTTCGTAATCTGATGACTTGCTATTTCAAAAATTTACAGAGTTTGGGTTTTGGCCATATGGCCTTATACGTAACTTTAAGGTGTCAAACATAAATATTTTCGTAAAATTTACACTCTTATTTGATTATGCATGTTGATACGAAGAGAATAAGCCTTAAACAAATGGATTCGGTGTTATAACGAATCCGTAGCGTTAAATTATATGTTTTTGTTCAAAATCTTCAAGAACATCAAGAACAGTACAATTTGCATAATTTAATTCTGTGATTATGTGTTTTAAATGGTTAAAATCAATTTATAAATGTTGGGTTATGTTTATGCATGAATTATAACATGTGTATATGATTAAATTCGTGTAGTAGTAATTTAATTGGAATTTTTGGGCTATGTTCTGCAATTTTCGCGAATTGCAGAACAGTTTCTGGCTCGCCGCGCCGCGGCGCCAGTCCAGAGCCTTATGTCCCGCGCCGCAATGCCAGGTCTCAAGCCGCAGCGCCACGGCGCCGCAGCGCGAAGCCTTAGTACAAAAGTGGCGCCGCAGCGCCACTCTCTAGAAATTTCATAAACGAAAATTTTAAAGTGTTAAAGTTCATGAATGTGATGTTAGCTTAATGCAATGAACATAAAATTATGTTATAAGTATAATGAGATATTAAAATAGATACTTAGCATGCAAATAACATAATTACATGTGGATTGAATTATTGATTTCATAATTAAATTATTATTCATGAAGTGATATTATGTGACAGTAAATGCGATAATTTGACTACGTATAGTTAATAATCAAAGTAGACCAGAGAATGAGTTTATGATGATTAATTAAGTTATAATTAACTGGCATTGTGCATATGAATGGTATGTAGGATTTAATTCAAAGAACGTACTTAGTTAAAGTGTAATATACGCACTAGGCAAGTTTCTTAACCCTACTTGTCAGTATTGTTCAAGTTTATTATTTACCTCGAGTAAAATTATCAATTCTATTATTCAAGTTCAAATGTTATATTAAAGATTTATTATCTTTCAAAGCATGATTCAGTTATACAATAATTGTCCTATTGTATACTCTTGAGATTATTATTCAAATAGAATATCATTATTGCTGAACCTTATTAGACTAGCGAACCCTTATTGATTCGACTAGTCCTTAGTTGATGAACGTTCTAAATTTCAGAACGCTTATCGAATTATCCAAACCAAATTTCCTTTGGTGCGGACTCGAATGTCAAACTAAGATGAAGAACCCTGTAAAGGGATTTGCTTATGCGTTAGCGTTAAGATATTGTGCACAGTATGGTACTAAGGGTTGATCCCCTTAAGTACGAGAAGAAAGGTCCATAGTCTTATGACTGTTAAAGGTTTCAAGTATAACCCTTGATAACCTAGGACATAGTTCAAGGTCTTATGACCCTCAGAATTCTTTTGATTGTTGTTATTCATTCTTGATTCAAAAGTTGAGCTTTTATTCAGATGTCTTTGATTCATTCGCATGTTATTATACTATTATTTCATTATTATACTTGTGAACATTTGTGCTCACTCTTGCTTAATAATAACATTGCAGTTAAGAACGAAAGAACTGATGAACCTTCCACTAGTAAAGGCAAGGGCAAAGTTAGCAAGTGACGAAGACCTGTTATTTTATATGATGATGTATTTGTTTAAGACTTGAGTTAATGTTATTGTTTAAGACTTATTTGTTTATAATTCCGCACAGATGTTTAAGGTTAGTTTAACCTGGGATTGTATTATTATTATTCAGATGTTATATCCCTTAAGGGGAAGATTTTATTTCTATCTATTGCATGGTTTGCATTTATTATGGGTAGATAGATAGATGATATTTGTATCGTGAACACCAAATTCTGTGGAAATGGAAGTACCAGATTTGGGGGTGTCACAAGGTCTATTATCTTCTCCATGTTAAAAGTCCACCAATAATGTTTTATCCCTGTAACATCAATCAACCATTCCTGTCCACAATCATATGAATAACTCATAATCACAATTGTGATTCTAAATTCCTCTTCGCACCCTGGACGAAGATAATTTTCATCACCTATATTCACCTGAAACATCAAAAATCATGGTTATACCAAATCACAATTATTGTTCATAATCATACTAATAAATTCATCTTTGCACTACGGCCAAAGACATACAACTGTATTTTAGAAGAGTCAAGTAGAACATGATATCTACTATCTTCAACAAATTAAAAGTGTATAACCAATATTTTATCGCTGAGACTCAACTTAATAAATAATCCACACCTTCGAATTATCCATGCACTACGGCCAAGGATATTCGTTAGTTCATCCATGAATTATCCATGCACTACGGCCAAAGATATTCATTATTATCACATCCATGAATTAATATTTCATCGCTCAGACTCAGCTCAATAATTAATCCACATCATCGAATCATCCCTGCACTACAGGCCAACGATATTCATTAGTATCACGACCACGAGTTATCCACGCACTACGGCTAAAGATAATCATGTTTTCATCAACGGTCCTGATCATGCCATAAAACAATTCATCTTTGCACCCTTGGCCGAAGAGAATCCATAGTCATAATCATACCAAAAACTATCCATCAATGCACTACGAGCCAATGAGAACTTTTCCACATCATTTGAAACATTATGGTCATGATTATATCAAATAATTCCTGGTTATAATCATACCAAGTCCATCTATGCACTACATGCCACAGATGACTTTCAACAAAATATAAACATGAGGATGATGACAATGATATAAGAATTTAATAAAACAAGTTCAAGAATTAATTAATCCAGGAACCAATAATGTCCAAATTGTCAACATGATACTGCTTTGTGCAGTAAAATTCAAGAATGCTCAGAAGAATATTTCCATGAAAATATACTGGATGAAGCGCAAATATTAAGGATATTCCACTAATTTCATGGAGTATAAAAGCCAAAACTTTAACCAACTGAGTATAATAAAGTATGGAATAACAAAAGAAATCACCAGGCATGCGATAGACCGCACAGACAGGTTATTCTAACAAAAAAAATAAATAGTGGAACCAGGTCATGCGTAAATGCACCGACAGGATATTCCGACAGAATAATAAATAATAGAGCCAGGTCCGGCGTAAACGCACAGACAGGATATTCTGACAGAATAATAAATAATGGAACCAGGTCCGGCGTAAAGCCCATACAGGATATTCTGACAGAATAATAAAAACAGAATCAGGTCCGGCGTAAAACGCACTGACATGATATTCCAACAGAATAATAAAGAATGAAATAACAGAAGAATTTCACCAAGTATAGAGTAGCCCGCGTATACAGGTTATTCCAACAGAATAATAAAGAATGGAATAACAGAAGAATTTCACCAAGTATAGAGTAGCCCGCGTATACAAGTTATTCCAACAGAATAATAAAGAATGGAATAACAGAAGTTCTCTTCATGAATACAAAAAAAATAATACCCTTTACATGTACAACAAATAATATCCCTTACCGTAAAAGAAACTTGATATCGGAGTAGTGAAGTAGCAGAATACTTTTCTTCTTTCTCTCTATAGTTTCTCTCTCTAGAGTTTCAGTGAATTCGTAAGAAATTAATGAAGGAATGAGCTTCTATTTATAGAAAAATAGAATGCATATTAACTAACTCATGAATGGTCTAGATTGATTTACTTTAATCTGACGGTCCATATTTAAAGCAAAATCTTTTAAATAAAATATAATGTATTCTATTTATAATCTAATAAAACGAATAACTTTATAAAAGATTTTACTATGCAAATACTATACAGGCACTATGCAAGCACTATGCATAATAAAATATAATATATTCTAATTATTGTCTAATAAAATAGTTAACTTTATAAAAGTATTCTGTTTTATATAAAAAGCTTTTCTGTTTTATTACATTAATAATACTAATAAAATAAACTGAGTGACTTATCACGTAAGCATCAATAATCAATACCGTGTGCTACTATGCAACCATGCGTATTACTGTACTTTTACTACCGAGTAGTTCAACAGTATTAATGGTAAAACTTCTGCCGTTATTTTCATAAAGTATATTTGTCGTTTTCTCAATCCGATAATAATTCTGTTGTGGGTCTACCAAGGATTGTGTCGTCGTAAGAATATTTCCCGACAAAAAAAATATTCCCCGACTAATCGAATTTTCCCCGAGACAACGAATATTTTATATCAACTTGCTTACTTTGAAAAAAAAATTCACATATTACCCTTAACTTTAAACTTTTATCAATTTAACTATTTACCAAAATAGAAAAATTAAATACTTTTATTTCATAAAATTCGGGGTTTCTCAATGAAAGGAATTGTGAAGCAGAAAAGGTGACCACAACTAGCCCAGTAAAGAATATCATGACTAAAGCTAATTTACACCACCAATAGCCTTCATCATTAATTAATCAGAGATTTAGAACATATGTTAGAAGATTAAAGTTTTCAACCATAGTTGCAGCGGAACGAGCAATCCATTAGAAGAGTCAAATAGACCATCAGGTCTATTATCTTCTCCATGTTAAAAGTCCACCAATAATGTTTTATCCCTATAACATCAATCAATAATTCCTGTCCACAATCATATGAATAACTCATAATCATAATTATGATTCTAAATTCCTCTTCGCACCTAGGACGAAGATAATTTTCATCACTTATTTTCACCTGAAACATCAAAAATCATGGTTATACCAAATCACAATTCTTGTTCATAATCATACTCGTAAATTCATCTTTGCACTACGGCCAAAGATATTCATTAACAATTCATCTTTGCACTACAAGCCAAAGACATACAACTATATTTTAGAAGAGTCAAACAGAGCATGATATCTACTATCTTCTACAAATTAAAAGTGTATAACCAATATTTTATCGCTGAGACTTAGCTTAATAAATAATCCACATCATCGAATTATCCATTCACTACGGCCAAGGACATTCGTTAGTATCACATTCATGAATTATCCATGCACTACGGCCAAAGATATTCATTATTATCACATCCATGAATTAATATTTCATCGCTGAGACTCAGCTTAATAATTAATCCACATCATTGAATCATCCCTGCACTACCGGCCAAGGATATTCATTCGTATCATGACCACGAATTATCCATGCACTACGGGCCTAAGATAATCGTGTTTTCATCAACGGTCCTGATCATGCCATAAAACAATTTATCTTTGCACTACGGCCAAAGAGAATCCATAGCCATAATCATACCAAAAACTGTCCATCAATGCACTACGGGCCAATGAAGACTTTTTCCACATCATTTGTAACATTACGGTCATGATTACACCGAATAATCCCTGGTCATAATCATACCAAGTCTATCTATGCACTACATGCCATAGATGACTATAAACAAAATATAAACATGAGGATGATGACAATGATATAAGAATTCAATAAAACAAGTTCAAGAATTAATTTATCTAGGAACTGATAACGTCCAAATTGTCAACATGATACTGCTTTGTAGAGTAAAATTCAAGAATGCTCAGAAGAATATTTCCATGAAAAGATACTGGATGAAGCGCAAATATCAAGGATATTCCACTAATTTCATAGAGTATAGAAGTCAAAGTTTTAACCAACTAAGTATAATAAAGAATGGAATAACAAAAAAAATCACCATGCATGCGATAGACATCATAGGTAGGTTATTCCAACAGAATAATAAATAACGGAACCAGGTCCGGCGTAAAACGCATAGACAGGATATTCCAACAGAATAATAAAGAATGGAACCAGGTCCGGCGTAAAATGCACAGATAGGATATTCCGACAAAATAATAAATAATGGAACCAAGTCCGGTGTAAAACGCACAGACAGGATATTCTGACAAAATAATAAATAATGGAACCAGGTCCGGCGTAAAACGCACAGACAGGATATTCCAACAGAATAATAAATAATGGAACCAGGTCCGGCATAAAGCACAAACAGGATATTCCGATAGAATAATAAATAATGTAATAATAGAATAATTTCACCAAGTATAGGGTAGCCCGCGTATACAGGTTATTCCAACAGAATAATAAAGAATGGAATAATAGAAGTTCTCTTCATGAATAAGAAAGAAAAAATACCCTTTACGAGTACAACAAATAGTATCCCTTACCGTAAAAGAAACTTTATATCGGAGTAGTGAAGTAGCAGAATACTTTTCTTATTTCTCTCTATAGTTCCTCTCTCTAGAGTTTAAGTGAATTCGTAAGAAATAATGAAGGAATGAGCTTCTATTTATAGAAGAATGGACTTCATAGTAGCTAATTCATGAACGGTCCAGATTGATTTAATTTTAAACGGACGGTCCGTATTGGTTCACTATTAAAACTTAAAGCAATAGTCCATACTGATTTACTATTAAAACTTTAAACCAGCGATCCATATTGATTTACTATTAAAACTTTAAACCAACGATCCATATTGATTTACTATTATAACTATCCGCCAGCGGTCCATATTGATTTACTATTATATCTTCAACCAACGGTCTGAAAAATTAGCACATCTCCTCATGGAATAATATTGTATCCAAAAATAATTTTGACCGAAAAGAAATATATTTTACGGGTGAATAGTACTCCGTGAATAGTAACTCGTGAATAGTAACTCGTGAATAGTAGCTCGTGAATAGTAACTCGTTAATAGTAACTTATGAATAGTAACTCGTGAATAGTACTCCGACACGAAAAGTGTCCCGAATACCCGATTGAACAATATATCCTCCAGACATCAATTATTATCGAAACAAATGTAGATTTCCACTAACACAAATAATTCCAACACTATAAAATTCATCTTTAATCAACATGAACTTATTCATCATTAATATTATAATTTATAATATTTAACAACCAGGTCGTTCCCAAGAAAGAGGGGGCTTTTCGATAAGGATTTCTCCTTATTGGCTCGCAATTAGGTGACCAAACCTCTCCTTGACAGAACTTCTAGACATTGCCAATATTGTAAATAATAATATGAATAACTTTGTCATCTCAATCATTGATTTAATAATATATAAAATATTGACAATAATTGAATCAAATAACGTGAGATACTATGCAACAATTTCTGTAGCAATAATTGAACAAAACTGAGTGACTTCTCACATGAGCATCAATAATCAATACCGTGTGCTACTATACAACCACGCGTATTACTGTACTTTTAACACCGGGTATTTCAACAGTTAACGGTAAAACTTCCGCCATTAATTTCATAAAGTATTTTTGTCTTTTTCTCAATCTGACAATAATTCCGCTGTGGGTCCACCAATGATTGTACCATCGTATGGATATTTCCCGACAAAAAGAATTTTCCCCGATTAATCGAATATTCCCCGACACAACGAATATTTTATATCAACTTGCTTTATTTGAAAAAAAATTCACATATTACCCTTAACTTTAAACTTTTATCAATTTAACTATTTACCAAATAACATAATAATTATAATAAAATTAAATATTTTCATTTCATAAAATTCGGGGTCTCACAATCTCCCCTCCTTATAAAATTTTGCCCTCGAAATTTACGTACCTGGTAGTTCGAAGAGATGAGAGTACCTTGCTTTCTTTTCGGATTGTACCTTCCCGGTTATATCCTCTGTATCATTATTTTTCCATTGCTCATCTCTTGTATTTCAGATATCATTCTAGAATATATCTTCAAAACAAAGGTCAATTGAAATATCATAATTTGTCAACTTATCAAGTAAACAATTTCAGCTTAGGTAAGTCACACACTAGCAAAGTATATAACTCGTCTCTCCCGTCATAGTTCTAGACTCTTATCTCCGCCAGCGACCATATCCCTAAGCTCTGATACCAACTGTGACGCCCCCAAAATTAGGTATACATCACCCATTCTAAGTCGTCAGATACATGGTACAAAATTTAAATACAACCTTATTTATACAACTGTTGAACTGTCGTGCAGAGTACGACAACAGATAAGCTATGAGTTTTAATATAAATGTATGTAACTCTCATGGTGCCTCAACCACAACCTTACAATGGTATTTTACATAAAAGTACAGTTAAAAACTGTTTTAGAAATTAAAATCTTTGGGAAGTGCTCAAGAAAACCTTCGTACATGGGAGGCCATGCGTCTAGGTTATGATAGATATCATATGTCCACAGAATTATCCTTAGTTGACCCAAAAGTCCCCAAAGAAAAATAAGATGATTACTATCATCTTCTTTCCAATGGTGAGTCTTCTCTTGACATATAAATATCTCTGTTGTCTCCAAGTGAAAATTATGTTTCAAATAACCTCCAAGATCATACAGGTAGTGCTCGTAGATATATTCAGCAAGTGGATGTGCACAATCATGTCTTATAAGAACACGAGGTTGTATGTCATTAGACATCTTGTATGATAGTGGCAAAACACCCTTCCAAAGTTGGGTTCGCCTCACCCTATTTGATTCACCAAATATAACTACTAAATGATGTATAGAATATAACACACTTTTCTATACTGTTTAGGGAGAACCTCCACAGCTAGAGACCACCGTTCTATTCTCCTGTTATCCCCACTCGACCCGGCAACACTCTTACGACAACACTCTTATTACCTGAAAGGAATTGTGAAGCAGAAAGGGTGAGCACAACTAGCCCAGTAAAGAATATCATGACTAAAGCTAATTTACACCATCAATAGCCTTCATCATTAATAAATCATAATTGTGATTCTAAATTCCTCTTCGCACCCAGGACGAAGATAATTTTCATCACCTATTTTCACCTGAAACATCAAAAATCATGGTTATACCAAATCACAATTCTTGTTCATAATCATACAAATAAATTCATTTTTGCACTACGACCAAAGATATTCATTAACAATTCATCTTTGCACTACAAGCCAAAGACATACAACAGTATTTTAGAAGAGTCAAGTAGAGCATGATATCTACTATCTTCTACAAATTATAAGTGTATAACCAATATTTTATCGCTGAGACTCAACTTAATAAATAATCCACATCATCTAATTATCCATGCACTGCGGCCAAGGATATTTGTTAGTATCACATCCATGAATTATCCATGCACTACGACCAAAGATATTCATTATTATCACATCCATGAATTAATATTTCATCGCTGAGACTCAGCTCAACAATTAATCCACATCATTGAATCATCCATGCACTACCGGCCAAGGATACTCATTAGTATCACGACCACGAATTATCCATGAACTACGGGCCAAAGATAATCGTGTTTTCATTAACGATCCTGATCATGCCATAAAATAATTCATTTTTGCACTACGGCCAAAGAGAATCCATAGCCATAATCATACCAAAAACTGTCCATCAATGCACTACGGGCCAATGAGGACTTTTTTCACATCATTTGTAACATTACGGTCATGATTACACCGAATAATCCCTGGTCATAATCATACCAAGTCCATCTATGCACTACAGGCCATAGATGACTTTCAACAAAATACAAACATGAAGATGATGATAATGATATAAGAATTCAATAAAACAAGTTCAAAAATTAATTTATCTAGGAACTGATAACGCCTAAATTGTCAACGTGATACTGCTTTGTAGAGTAAAATTCAAGAATGCTCAGAAAAATATTTCCATAAAAATATACTGGGCGAAGCGCAAATATCAAGGATATTCCACTAATTTCATGGAGTATAGAAGTCAAAGTTTTAACCAACTGAGTATAATAAAGAATGGAATAACAAAAGAAATCACCATGCATGCGATAGACATCACAGGCAGGTTATTCCAACAGAATAGTAAATAACGGAACTAAGTCTGGCGTAAAACGCACAGACAGGATATTCCAACAGAATAATAAAGAATGGAACCAGGTCCGGCGTAAAACGCACAGACAGGATATTCTGACAAAATAATAAATAATGGAACCAGGTCCGACGTAAAATGCACAGATAGGATATTCTGACAAAATAATAAATAATAGAACCAGGTCCAGCGTAAAACGCACAGACAGGATATTCCAACAGAATAATAAATAATGGAACCAGGTCCGGCGTAAAGCACAGACAGGATATTCCGACAGAATAATAAATAATGTAATAATAGAAGAATTTCACCAAGTATAGGGTAGCCCGCGTATACAGGTTATTCCAACAGAATAATAAAGAATGGAATAACAGAAGTTCTCTTCATGAATAAGAAAGAAAGAATACCCTTTACGAGTACAACAAATAATATCCCTTACCGTAAAAGAAACTTGATATCGGAGTAGTGAAGTAGCAGAATACTGTTCTTCTTTCTCTCTATAGTTTCTCTCTCTAGAGTTTCAGTGAATTCGTAAGAAATAATGAAGGAATGAGCTTCTATTTATAGAAGAATGGACTGCATAGTAACTAATTCATGAACGGTCCAGATTGATTTACTTTTAAACTTAAAGGATCCATATTGGTTTACTATTAAAACTTAAAGCAACGATCCATACTGATTTACTATTAAAACTTTAAACCAACGATCCATATTGATTTACTATTATAACTATCCACCAGCGGTCCATATTGATTTACTGTTATATCTTCAACCAACGGTCTGAAAAATTAGCACATCTCCTCATGGAATAATATTGTACCCAAAAATAATTTGGACCGAAAATAAATATATTTTACGGGTGAATAGTACTTCGTGAATAGTAACTCGTGAATAGTAACTCGTGAATAGTAACTCATAAATAGTAGCTCATGAATAGTAACTCGTGAATAGTAACTCGTGAATAGTAACTCATGAATAGTAACTCGTGAATAGTACTCCGACATGAAAAGTGTCCCGAATACCCGATTGAACAATATATCCTCCAGACAACAATTATTATCGAAATAAATGTCGATTTCCACTAACACAAATAATTCCAACACTATAAAATTCATCATTAATCAACACGAACTTATTCATCATTAATATTATAATTCACAATATTTAACAACCAGGTCGTTCCCAGGAAAGAGGGGGCTCTCCGATAAGGATTTTTCCTTATTGGCGCGTAATTAGGTGACCAAACATCTCCTTGACAGAACTTCTAGACATTGTCAATATTGCAAATAATAATATGAATAACTTTGTCGTCTCAATCATTGATTTAATAATATATAAAATATTGACAATAATTGAATCAAATAACGTGAGATACTATGCAGTAATTTCTGTAGCAATAATTGAACAACACTGAGTGACTTCTCACATGAGCATCAATAATCAATACCGTGTGCTACTATGCAACCACGCGTATTACTGTACTTTTAACACCGGGTGTTTCAACAGTTAACGGTAAAACTTTCTGCCGTTAATTTTATAAAGTATTTTTGTCGTCTTCTCAATCCGACAATAATTCCGTTGTGGGTCTACCAATAATTGTACCATCGTACGGATATTCTCCGATAAAAAGAATTTTTCCCGACTAATCGAGTATTCCCCGACACAACGAATATTTTATATCAACTTGCTTACTTTGAAAAAAAATTCACATATTACCCTTAACTTTAAACTTTTATCAATTTAACTATTTACCAAATAACATAATAATTATAAGAAAATTAAATATTTTCATTTCATAAAATTCGGGGTCTCACAATACTGTGACGCCCCTAAAATAGGTATACATCACCTATTCTGAGTCGTCAAATACATGGTACAAAATATAAATAAAAACTTAATTATACAACTTGTCGTGTAAAATACGACAAAACATAAGCTGTGAGTTTTAATACATCATTGTCTTCTAAACAGTATTCAAACTCAAAATAAGTCATCAATACATTTATTTTTACACTATTTCATAGAATAGTGAGGACTACTAATGTTATCATCTGAACCGTCACTCCGTTCCCCGCCTAGTCCCCGCTACGTTCTCATTTCCTGAAGAGAACAATGAAATAAAGAGGTGAGCTCAACTAGCCCAGTAAGAAATATTATGACTTAGATAATGCAGCATAAATTATCATTAGCCTTCAACAGTGTTAAACTGATATAATATAACACACATCAAGTTTAACTGCAGCGGAATAAGAAATCTATTAAAAGAGTCAAGTAGAGAATAAAATCTACTATCTTCTATAATTTAAAGGTTTTTCATCACTTTTATCTCTGGGACTCAGCTTAATAAACAATCCACATCATCGAATCACCCCTGCACTACGGCCAAGGATATTATTTAGTATCACGACCACAAATTATCCATGCACTACGGCTAAAGATAATCATGTTTTCATCAACGGTCCTGATCATGCCATAAAATAATTCATCTTTGCACTGCGGCCAAAGAGAATCCATAGCCATAATCATACCAAAAATTATCCATCAATGCACTACGGGCCAATGAGGACTTTTTTTTTCCACATCATTTGTAACATTACGGTCATGATTACACCGAATAATCTAAGGGCATAATCATACCGAGTTCATCTATGCACTACAGGGCATAGATGACTTTTAACAAAATATAAACATGAGGATGATGACAATGATATAAGAAATCAATAAAACAAGTTCAAGAATTAATTTATCTAGGAACTGATAACGTCCAAATTGTCAACATGATACTACTTTGTAGAGTAAAATTCAAGAATGCTCAGAAGAATATTTTCATGAAAAGTTACTGGATGAAGCGCAAATATCAAGGATATTCCACTAATTTCATAGGGTATAGAAGTCAAAGTTTTAACCAACTGTGTATAATAAAGAATGGAATAACAAAAGAAATCACCATGCATGCGATAGACCGCACAGGCAGGTTATTCCAATAGAATAATAAATAACGGAACCAGGTCGGACGTAAAAACGCACAGACAGGATATTCCAACAGAATAATAAATAATAGAAAAACAACAGAAATCACCATGCATGCGATAGATCGCATAGACAGGGTTATCCAACAGAATAATAAAGAATGGAACCAGGTACGGCGTAAACGTATAGACAGGATATTTCGACAGAATTAATAAATAATGGATCCAGGTCTGGTGTAAACGCCACAGACAGGATATTCTGACAAAATAATAAAGAACAAAATAATAGAAGAATTTCACCTTGTATGCGGTACTTCGCATAAAAAGGTTATTCCAACATAATAATAAAGAATGGAATACCAGAAGAATTTCACCAAGTATAGGGTAGTCCGCGTAT